>CM057346.1:138430379-138849513 GCA_030015575.1 Agapanthus africanus | reverse complement strand
CTTGTGCGTATATGGGGATAATGTATACCCACACACACACACACATAGGTATGGGACGATGTGTATTATATACGTATGCCTACACTTGGATGATGAGGATAGTAGATGATATTTGGAGATGAGTCGATGAGGTTTGGGCATGGTGCCATGAGATCGATGATAGGATGTGGTTTCGTATGATGAGATACGACATGAGATTTTAGCGGGCCTCTGGACGTGTGTTTTTACACACGCATTTATATTTATATTGATGGTATCAGTTTTTACCTAGACTTGGATCAGTACCCCAGTTCATGAGATATGATGATAAGGATTCCAGATAAATGATGAGATGAATGTGATATTTGACCCGTACCCAGATTTGGGATGTCGTACGACGGATTTACGTGACGAGCTATATATTGATGATAGATCCGCACTCATGACTCGAGGATGTCATATTGTATATTGTATCGTAATGTGATACTATTCGAGGCAGGATCATCGACTATTATATGTATATATGTATATATATCGACTCAGATTTAGGTGGTTGTCCATACCCTTTCGCTTAGCTTGTTAGTTAGATCGGTAGTTTACTTAGTAGATGTTAGACTAGACCCGAGTCATACCTATTTCAAAACTAATGAATCGTGAGTATTTTTAAGACATGTCAAAGGATTCTACGGATTATTTTCAAAAGACGCATCTTTTCTTAAAAACACCGTAGCCCTTATTTTTCTAAACCCCACGATTCGTGTTATTTCAAATGGAAAAACTGTATGCTATATATATGTATTGATGTAGATTCTTCACTGTTGTGTTTATCATTCTTTTCCGCATATTCGTGTTGTTCGCATCGCATTGCATGTTTAAATGTGTTTATTATTATATTAAAACCATGCTGTCAGGACACCGACACCATTATCGATGATGCGCATGTTCCACGTACACCTACTTGCCGGCTCACACACTTCATCATCGATAATTTCCATGTCACTACACAGTAGGATTGTTGCATCAGGATATGACTACTTGTACATCTATATTTGCGTACACACATATTGTACCCCCATACTTGCATACATGCGTAATTGCACATACATAGATGATTTTGGCTTTATTTTGGAGATTTGGGAGCCGCAAGATATATTTTAAAACTGGATTCATTTCAAAAAGCGGTTTTCCTTTGATATGTGCATATTACTATTCCATGTTGCACGATGTACTGATATGCTTATATTTCTATCATATGTTACATACATCATGCTTTATGATTTTACGCATTGAGATATGTTGTTTTCATGAGATTTCTGGATTTGAGAACCGCGGCGATTTCAAAATGAAGCATGTACTGTTTTAAAAACCCGGTTTCTCTTGATATGATATTTCAGTGCGCCCACCATGAGTTTTATTGGTTCTGATGTATGTATATACCCCATGCGAGGAGGAGTCGTGAGCCGTGTGCGGGTACATGGTAGGGCCCGGTATGGTACCCGGGGTAAGAAAGGGATGCTGTGTATACAGACGGTGAGCCTGGCAGAGGGACTACTACCTACCGGTGATTGTATTTGGGCTCGGCGGATATCCGGAGGATACCGACCGGAGTCGAGAGATGATATGGGCCGATCCGGATTGACGGAGCCCGTGGGCCGATCCGGACTGACGGAGCCCGATATATGAGAATTTACGTGCCGATGCTGGGCACGGGTTTCATGATGTTTTCAAGTGTCGATGCTGGACACTCCGGTTCCATGATTTTGATGTGTCGCGAGGGACACACGTTGATTTACATCCTCATACTTCCATGCATATACTTTATGATATTTACATACATGATGTTTTGTGTCATTGGGTGACACGTGGACGAGATCCACATACATACAGACATTGATTAGATAGTTGGATGATATCCACATACTCATAGACTTCATGATATAGTTAACACTGATTACATTGCTTATACCTCATATTTATGATATGTTGCTACCTGAGGCACTGGCACGAGCACTTGGTACTACACTTATGTATAGATGTTTACCCTTGCCACCTTATCATGCTTCAGACTTTATCATATTGAGGATATATATTATTACTGATCGTTTGATCTAGGATGAGTCATACATACGATTTCTTCTCTGTGATGTTTTCTACTCACGAGTTGGCAACTCACCCCCGTTGTGCCACAATTCTTGCAGGTTTTCGCCGTACAGGTTTCATTGCGGCTTTTATGGCACACTGCTTCCTTTCTGGGTGATTGCTTTGGTAGGTGGGTTCACTCGTATCGTGACCACCATTGTACTTATTTATTTTCATTGTTGTATCTAGAAATTCCATCAACCAACTTGTATATTTATTTCTGATTTAGAAAACCACTTGTGTATTATTTCGACCTTAGAGTCGCGCGTTGTAGTATTATGGTTTTCTTGATAATTTTGAGTTTCCTTTTGAGTTTTGAGCATTGCCCTTGGCGTTGTATATTATATTGCTTGCATGGTTGTGACCGTCGATTGACGAAGAGCTAGCTCCCGCTTTGGGATGCCTTTTATCATTGATGTATATATTATTCATGTTGTACCCCGTTTGGGGCCAGTATTTACAAAGGAAACTCTGCCGAAATTTTCAGAAAAGACTCGAGATTTTAAAAATGCATATTCGGCTTACTCATTTAAAAACCTTGCTTTTAAAATATGTTTTCTTTACTTCTTAAAAACTAGTTTTCTTTACTTACTCCTTAAAATGGTTTTAGATTTCTGGGCTTTTGGCTTACTTGAATTAGATGAGGTCGTATAGACTTCATATGATTCAAGCGCCAGTCACGTGCTATTTCGGGTCGTGACAGTTTACTGGAAATGGAGAAAGAGTTATTGAACTCTTGGGACGGATATATGATGATGTATACGGTCCTATGTCCACAAATGCCAGGCCTTGGTTCTTTGTACTTCATTACATTCATCGACAATCTCTCAAGATTCAGACATGTGTTCCTGTTGAAACACGGGTATGAAACTTTTGAGAAATTCAACGAATATAAGCTTGAAGTTAAGAACCAGAAGGGTGGAAGTATTAAAGTCCTTCGATGTGATCGAGGAGGCGAATACTTGGGCACGGAGTTCCTGGATATTCTAAAAATGGAGAATGTGATTCTCTTTCTGCTTACTCCTTCGAATACACCACAGCACAACGGTGTATCGGGACGGAGGTATCGCACCCTATGAGATATGGCGCACTCTATGATGAGTATTGTTGAGTTACTTATTTCCTTTTGGAGTTATGCACTTGAGAAGTTGCATACCTATTGAATGAGGTTCCATCCAAATCAGTACTTACCACTCCATATGAAATATAGAATGGGAAGAGACCATGTCTTAAACGAGTTAAGATATGGGGTTGTCCGGCCTATGTTGAAAAACAAAATCCGAATAAGCTCGAGGCAAGGTCAGTTCTGTAAGTTTGTTAGGATATCCCGAACATTTGCGAGGGTATATCTTCTACCTAACTGAGGAGCAAAAGGTATTTTGTTTCTCAGCATGCCACCTTTTTAGAAAAGGAAATTCTTGTGAAGAAATTTGTGGTCATAAGGTAGAACTGGAAGTAGTTCCAGCTAGACAAACTAACAGCTGATGACTTGGTAAAACCAAAGGATTCGATAGTCTCCAATGAACCTCAGCCACTCCGTGAGTCTGGTAGGGTTCCTCATCCACCTAAGAGATACTACGGTTTCCTCGGTGATGGTGGGAGCGAGAATTGCATCATGGTTGATGATGGCCCAACCAAGTTTAGGCAGGCCATCACGAGTGATGACTGGATGCTATGCGATCAAAGATGGAATCCATATACACCAATAAAGTATGACTTTGCATGTTGCACCTGAAAGGGTAAAACCCATTGGGAGCAAATGGATCTTGAAAAGATTCTTGATGTAGATGGAAAAGTTGAGACTTTAAAAGCTATGCTCAAGTCTATCAGGATTAAAGCAGGCATCACGGAGTTGGAACATCTGTTTTAATATGGCAGTCAAAGAGTTTGATTTCATCAAAAAGGTAGATGAACCTTGTATACACAAGAAGGTTGTAGAGAGTAAGGTTGTCTTCCACGTATTGTACGTATATGACGTATTCTTGATAGGAAATTGTTTCCTATGCTACACTCGGTCAAGCTCCTCTTATCACGAGGATTCTCTAAGAATGATCTAAATGATACCTACTATATCTTGTGGTTTATGATCTATGGTGATAGATCTAAGTGGATGTTGGGAGTGTCCCAAATCCAGGTACATTAACATCGTACTAAAGGGGTTTAGTATGGAAGATTCTAAGCGTGGTGGTTCGCCCATTTACTCCTAAATCACTCTCTCCAAAAAGATGTCTCCCAAGACTAATTTGGAGAGAGCTTGCGTGCAAGGGATACCCTATACTTCGGCAGTAGGCTCTATCATGTATGCAATGTTATGTACCAGACCAGATGTAGATGACTCACTAGGTGTAGTGATCAGGAATCAATCGGATCTTGGGAGAATCGTTGTACAGCTGTGTAGGATATTCCTAAGTACTTGAGAAGCACTAAGGAAATGTTCTTGGGGTTTGGTAATGGTAAACTCTAGTGGGAGTCATTTACCAATTCGAGCTTCCAGAGTGATGAGGTCGATTGAAAGTCAGTCACGGGCTTTGTCTTTACCCTCAGTAGAGGGACGGTATGTTGAAAGAGTTACAAACTAGATACCGTGGCATACTAGACGATAAAAGCTGAATACATCGCTACCAATGATACTACCAAAGTGGCTGTCTGGACATTTTTTGTTCATGAGATGAACAAGGTTCCTACCATTGAGCATCCAATAACTGTTATTATGACAACAATGGAGTTATGGCTTTGGCTTAGGAACGCAAGTCCCATCAGCATTCCAGATATATTATGAGGACAGTATCACCTGATCAGGGAGATGGTTGATCTCCAAGGGATCGAGATTAGGAGAGTTGAAGCGAAGGGTAACACGGCGGATCCACTCACAAAGCCCTTTCCCTAGAGAGACTTCTATAGGACGTTGAGTATGAGATACTAAAAAAAATGGCCTTAGTGTAAGGGGGAGATTGTTAGTTATATGTATTCCCTAGAGGCTATTACTGTACATGCGATGTATATTTATCACGACCTAAAGTTTGGCCCGTGACCGGCACTTAACCACGTAACGTCTATAGGCGTAACGCGGCTAAGTGAACTGAAAACCCAGAAATCAAACCAGTAAAAGTATAGAGTGTTACAAGTTTAAAATGAAAGAACTTACTAACATGTTAAGAAATCTAAGTAAACAATCACCAAGATAGCAATATACGACGTCGTAGCGAAGATCAAGATCCACAAGTGGGAACATCACAGATAGAATAAAACTGCATAAGAAAAGTCGGCTCACAACGAGCTCGACACCAGGATACCAATAATATACATCATCGCCCTCACACTGTCTCTAAGTCAAATACATACATGGTAGATGGATAATACTAGATACAACAATGTACATAACTGAAAGATAAACAGATACCGCACAAAACCCACCTATCAGCAAAGAGCTAGTACACCAACTATAGGGGTATCTGTGTCAAAAGATGCAAAACGCAGCCTGCCGCGACTACTCCGAAGGGCAACCTGCAAACACTGTGGCACAACGGGGGTGAGTTGCCAACTCATGAATAGAGATAACATATAAAGGTAATCGCGAGCATGCACGTACTGCGCTACTCTATCATATGCCAACAGATGATATCAATATGTGATAAGCAGTATGTGCAATAATCATGCAAGTGCTCTATCAGGTAATATAACTATAGGATGAGGTACAATAATAAATGCTGAGCATGGGCAATATAACATCTACACGGAATGTCAACGTGGAATATATAATCGGTGTCCATCAATGCACCCAGATCCCCCAAATAGCTCAGGCGCCGGTATCCTCATCGGCCCTCAAATCCTGTAAATCTCTGAGAATCCCGAGTGCCCAACATCGGCACCCAAATATCATAAATACTCGTGTCCAGCATCGACACGCAAATCCTCATCCATCGGGCCCCGTCAGTCCGGGTCAGCCCACGGGCTCCGTCTGTGGTATCGGCCCTCAGCCCTGGCAGTACGGATCACCCCGCATCAATCTATCGACTCTGATCAGTATCCTCCGGATAACTGTCAGGTCCAACCAATCACCGGTAGGTAGTAGTCCCTCTGCCAGGCTCACCGTCTACTACACAGCGAAACCGTTCTCGCCCCAGGGTACCATACCGGGTCCACCATGTACCCGTAATCGGCCTCAACCAGCTCCTCGATTCGGGTTCACATATATCACTCTAGCACCGAGGAAACACATGGTGGACGCACCGAAATATCATATCAAGGGAACCGGGTTTTTAAATGATTACATATTTGAAATAGCCACGGTTCCCAAATCCAGAAATCACATGCAATCCAAATCAATATGCAAGTTAATGATCCGATATGATATGTGCATCAAATATAAATATCATGTCAAGTCACAGATAGATGAGCTACAATATAATGATCCGATGTGATATATGCATCAAGTATGAACATCAAGTCATGTCACATATAGATGGGCTACAATATAATGATCCGATGTAAATTCTACAGTGTGAGTGTCATGGCAATTACTAACGGTGTGTGTGTAACATGCATGATAGTGCTCGTGCAACATGGACCGTTAGTAATGGTGCGGTGTTCTATCAATTCTAGTTTATAACCATATAGCAGGGAATGCAGTATGCACTAAATAGTAGCCATGCACAGTCAATGTATGTGAATATAGCTATAAGGTCCTATCAGCCCTGACGTAGAATGCCATGCGGGCGATATCCCCGTAGATGTTAAATCTACTCACCGAAGTCTCTCGCTAGGTGTAGCCAACAACTTGTTTCCCCTTCTGCGCGGCGTCCGCCGTACTCGCCTGCGAACCTAGAATTACACAATACATCATACATAAGCTTGAAGTCACACAAACATGACATTAAGGCCGAACTAGTAACTCGTGTCGTGAACCAAGCGCGCGTGTGCGCGATACGCTAAAATGTGTGATTACGCGCCTGAAGTCACTCCGACGCGTCGCGATACGCAGAAACCCAAAACCCACAAACACGTATCACGCGTGTCGCGAAGACTAAAAATACGGGAAAATAGGTAATCACCTCCAGATTTTGATACAGAAAAGATATTGTAAAACTATATATACCAAAATAACCCACATAGCAGCAGACACCCACACCCCAAACCCCAACCCAAAACACCCCCATCTGGCCGCAATTTGCGACCAGAATGCATATTTCGGCGGCCTGGGTAGGGAATTGGGCTCCCAGGTTTTATGTGTGCACTCTATACCCCCCATACATGCTACAGTAACATCTAGTTTCACTCTGAAATATCTCGGGTAGCAGCAGATCCTACAGGGCCTTATTTCTGGTTAAAATCCACACTTTTGCACTAAAATCAAACTTTAAGGTATTTTTGTGCAAACCTGAAATACAACCTGGTTAAAATAGCTCTAATAACATTTAAAGGAGCTAACTAAACTATGAGAACACCAATCTAGCATATACTTCACAAATATCCTTTAATATCACTAAAAATGCACAAAAATGAGATCTTTGCTAAAGAATACTACAAGTTATGGAAAAAGAGGTTAAGACATGAGTTTATACCTTCTAAGAACCTTGTAAAACACAAAAAGTCTCAGCTTTTCCCTCAAGTGTGCAGATTTTCCTTTGAACACCTCAAAAAGCCCCTTTTTCCATGGTTTTGTGAAGAAAATGTGTTGATTTGTGTAGGGTTTTGTGTAGGGATCAAAGGGACATGAAAAGAAGAAGAGGAGATGAAGAAAATGCCATGGTTGTTGCTGTTTTTCTGCAGGAAATTCAGAATGAGGGAAAGAGAGAGAAGAGAGAAAGAAAATGGGTCAAAAGTCAAGCTCTTTACCTAACCCCCATGCCTCATTTGTTTATTTGGATTTTAAATTATGAAAAGGGTTATGAAAAGATTAAAATGGTGGGAAAAATAAGTTAGCAATCATGCAACAAAAGAATTTGGCTAACACTTAAACCTATGTCTCAAAAATGGCTAAGTGTGCAAATGTCCACTACAAAGGAAAATTTTCCAATTTGCTAAACACGACTAAATAACTAATAATCCTATGAACACTAATATAATAACATGCACAAATACTAATTATCACAAAAACATTCTAACGGAAAAATCAAAGTGTTACAATATTATAGTGGATGCTTGGATATATATAGGGAGGACTTTCTTGCTCCACATGATAGTATGCTATCTGGTTGCACAACATGTACACCTATTGTCTCTCTATTATATGTTGATAAAGCCTTTAGGATGAGTACTTGACTACCTGGATTATGATGCAGATCATACTAATGGGGCAGAGGTAGTCGGTAAATACATCCTTCAATTGTTCATAGTCATGGGAGTATCGAGACAGGGCACGATACTCTAGAGTAGACTAGCGTATACGCTTCTTGACCCATATGATGGGCGATGGATGATCCCACATCCATTGGAGTTTGACATCAGAGAAGGTATACGGGTGCTCAGTGGAGACTGGGTACACTGGATGGACTCACCGAGAACTCCTAGATGGTATTATACCTATCGTCAGATAGCAGTTCTCTGGTGACACTGGTACAGGTTAGTCTGTCGACCCGAGATCGTCATAGAGTCTTGTGTGATTCATACCATGCTTTGATTTCTACCTTACCGCGTTCAATAGATCGTTCAAAACGTTGGTTTTTTAGTACAGTCCCGAGTCACATGGAGGCAATGAGCGATAGGAGGGTATTCGTCTCTCCCGGTATTGGGGGTTGATGTTGCGCTATGCTCGATTGTCCATAACAAGAAATCCCTGGCCAGGGTTGCTGAGATCTACTGGTAAGTGTTATCAGTAGTTTCTCGAACCGTTATGGTCCTTGCATCGGCATGACTTATTAGGCTATTGGGGTCTGACGTTATACCACCCCCAGGTTGTGATATGCGACATATCAGACGAAGAGATCAGACTGTACGATAGTGTTACTGATTGGATTCGCAGGAGTATGGGCATGCTTACTTGTTGATCTCTGATCGCTCAATACCCGTGTGGCTGTTACGTTTAGCAGACCGCTTGCGGCTTATAGGTGTTTGATATGATCATCACCTACTGCCGGCGTATTAACAAGTCTTTAGAATCCTACACAAAGATTTCCTGGCTCAAGCGAAATGGAGTAGGAGCACATATATTCTACATTGACGATTCCTGACTTTAGTGCACCAAAAATTTGAAATTGGCATTGACGATTCCTCCCGAAACCCAGTGGCCGCCTAGGAAACCCTGCAGTTTTTACCCCTAGTGGCTTATGACCTTAGCTATGGTCAAAAAATCATAAGCACTAGTCATGTTCTACATGTCATTTCATGATTGATTTAGACCCATCCGTATGACCCTTAACTATGTTCAACAAAGTCATACGATTGTCCCAATCGATCGCATCATATGCTTTATAGGAAGACATCACTTAGCTATCGTACACTACGTTTTAACTATAGTCAACAAACGTAGCATGAATGTAACGTTCCAAAATAATAAAATATTAATTTTGGGGAATTTTTATAATTTAATATTATTTTAATGAATATTTTAATATTCCGGTATAATTAAATACAAATAAATGGGGAAAAATTATGGAAAATTCTAAAATAGGGTATTTTATGGAATTATGTCATTTTAAAGTTTTTATGATTTGTTTGACACTAATTTAGTGTTAATCGCGATTAAAAATCGCTAATCGGATTTTTGGCATTTTTGTGCAAAACATGTACATATCTTTTTCTACACTTGTGTTACATTTTTCTTGCCATTGTTGTTCATTTGGGTTCACTATTGGGGTGAGAAGGAATTAGGGTTAAAGAAAAGAAAAGAAAAAGGAAAAGGGAATATTTTATGAAGCATGGTGAGAGAGAGAAAGAGTAGGTGAGGTGTGTTGACTTGAACCATTCCTCCATCATTCTTCAACTCATTTCTCCCTCCCTCTTCTTCAGTTGCTGCTGCCCCCTTGCTCTCCCTCCTCGCTAAAATCATCTCCATCACACTCAAATCAACTCCAAAACCCCATCTTCCCTTCACTAAAAAGGTGCACGAGTTCGAGAGGAACGCTTTGGACTAAGGAAGAGTGGATCTTGAGGACTTTGAGCAACTCAAGAAAATTCTTGAGTTGCCAAAGGAGGTAATCTCTGCACCTATTAGAGTAGTATTTCATTTCTTGTGTATCAATACTAGTTTCATATCGATATGGTGTCGTTTGGTGGATTTGTGAAACATCAAGTTAGGGTTTAGGGTTTGATCTGAAATCAAAGTGAAATTGAGGCTTGTTGTGACCTTAGAACCCTTGCGTGATGTTAAATTGGACCCAAACCTGAACTTGAAACCAGAACACGGATTATGGAATTGATATCGGGGGAAAAACTGTAAATCTGGGAGGGTATTTTGTGATCTGCTATCACCCCGAGAACCCTAAAATAAAATTGAGTTGACAGTGAGATGTGCAGGCACCCTGGAACCACCACACCAAACCCTAGCCCCCAACTCCAAATTCCGGCCGCAGATTTATTCCTTCTGGCCGCAATTTGCGGCCAGAGCAGGAGGGTTTTGCCTCGTTTTTTGTGCAGGGCCTTATCTCCAGTAAACTTGACCCCTGGCATGTATAGATTTGTCTAATTTGACCTAGGGTGAAATCTGGAGCCTAATTCCTAAGTTGCTGTTTTGGATTCGTGTTTCCGTATTTCCGTATTGTGAATTCTGAGTTTGCGTATGGTGTTTTACCTCGACTACTTGGCGTTTATACAACGATATCGAGGGTTGTTGATGGTTTTGGAAGCGTTGCCCATAGGTTCTAACCTATAGATCATAGCGTATCGTTTTGGGTTTCGTTTGCCGTTTTAGTCTTGAATTGGTTTTGATACGCATTTGTGATACATTAATGTGTAGGTGCCCCATGAAGACTTCGGGACGACAAGCAAACGCGTGGTGACGTCGACAGATAAAGACGCAAGGTGAGTAGATTTATATCTACGAGGAGAAGTCGGGTGGATGGCGTACAGCACGCCCGCAGTCCGTGGTGATGTATACGAATACGTATACACCCATGTGTTTATTATGTGTTGTTAGGATTATTGATGGTGATAATGGAATTATTGATGATAAGGATGTATTGGTGTAGTATAGTGCGGAACCCTAGAGTAGTGGTTGCACTCACACATACACGTACACATATACTTGCATACATTCTTTCATTTATCTGTGCGCATTTGGAGGTTTGTATATCTACACATGGGTATGGGACTATGTGTTCATAACGGGATTTGAGGGTGATACGTGGGATTACGATGAGTCGATGAGGTTTGATTGAGGCCGTGAGATTCGGCAATATGACAGAGTTCGTATTTGAGATGTGATATGATGGTAGTGATACCTGTTATGTGATGAGATAATGTGATATTGACTCAGATTTATGGGGTTTTCATACCCCTCCCGATTGACTGATAGTTGGGTCTGTAGTTCGCATAGTAGGCGTTAAACTAGACCCGAGTCATACCTATTTCAAAACTAACGAATCGGGAATATTTTAAAGATAGGCAAAAAGGGATTCTACGGATATTTTCAAACGACGCATCTTTTCTTAAAACCCCGTAGCCCTTATTTTACCAAAAACCCCGATTCGTCTTATTTCAAAAGGCAAGGCTGCATGATCTATTTATTGAGGCAGGTTCTTTACTGTTGCGTTGATTATTCGATTCCGCATATTCATGCTATTTGCATTGCATGCTTGTGTTTATTGATATATTACAGTCATGCTGCTAGGACACCAGCACCATTATCGATGATGCGTATATTCCACGTACACTTGTTTGCCGGCTCACACACTTCATCATCGATAATTGCCATGTCACTACACCGTAGTACTGTTGCATTCGGTATATGATTCTTGCATGACAGACTGATATGCTTACATTTCTTTTACATGTCATATACATTATGCTTTCTGATTATACGCATTGAGAGTTGCTATTTCCATGATATTTCTGGATTTGGGAACCGTGGGTATTTCAAAAGAGAATATGTCATTGCTTTAAAAACCCGGTTACCCTTGATATGATATTTCAGTGCGTCCACCATGTGTTTTCTCGGTACTGAGAGCGACATGTGAAACCCGACTCGAGGAGTGGACGAGCTGATTGCGGGTACATGGTGGACCCGGTATGGTTCCCCTCGACAAGATGATCGAAGGATTTTGCCGATTGAGCCTGGAGGAGGGCGAGTACCTACCGGTGATTGGTTGGACCTGGCGGTTATCCGGAGGATACCGACCAGAGTCGATAGATGGATATGGGCGTCCTGCTGGGGCCGAGGGCCGATTCCGCAGATGGAGCCCGATACATGAGGATTTACGTGCCGATGCTGGGCACAGTTTTCATGATGTTTTCGAGTGTCGATGCTGGCCACTCCGGTTCCAGGATTTTGACGTGTCGCGAGGGACACAGGTGGTTTATATCCTCATATTTCCATGCATATGCTGATGATATTTACATGCATGATGGTTATTGTCATTGGGTGACGAGTGGACGGGATCCACGTACATGCAGATTGATTTCATTGATCATACCTCATATTTATGATATGCTATTACCTGAGGCACTGGCACGAGCACTTGGCACTACACTCATGTATAGAGATCACATTGCCAGTTTAGCATGCTTCAGACTTGTTCATATTGAGGTTTATATATATATATATCTGATCGTATTGACCTAGGATGGGTCATACATTCGATCTCTGCTTGTAGATATTTTCTATTCACGAGCTGGCAACTCACCCCCGTTGTGCCACAGTCCTTGCAGGTTTTTGCCGTACAGATTCCATAGCGGCATTTCTGGCACACTGCTTCCATATGGGTGACTTGCGTTGGTAGGTGGGTTCTTTTGCATCAGAACCACCCTTGTACATGTACTTTCAGTTGTATCTAGTTATTCCATCAACCAAAACTTGTATATTGTTTCAGACTTAGAGACAATGTTGTATTATTTCGACCTTAGAGTCGCGCTTGTAGTATTATGGTTTTCAGGCTGTTTTTGAGTTCTTTTTGTGGGTTTTGATCCTCGCCCTTTGGCGTTGTATATTATTATTACTTGCGTGGTTGTGACCGTCGATTGACGAAAAGCTAGCTCCCGCTTGGGGATGCCTTTTATCATGTCCTATATATTATTCGTGTTGTACCCCGTTCGGGGCCAGTTTTTACAAAGGAAATTCTGCCGAAATTTTCAGAAAAGACTACACATTTTAAAAATGCATATTCGGCTTAGTTATTTTAAAAACTTTGATTTTCAAAACATAATTTCTTTACTTCTTAAACCAGTTTTCCTTATTTACTCCTTAAAATGGTTTTAGATTTCTGGGCTTTTGGTTTACTTGGATCAGATGGGGTCCTATAGACTTCATATGGTTCAAGGGCCAGTCACGTGCTCTTTCGGGTCGTGACAATGAATACTAAGTACTCTACTTCCTAAAATGGTGGAGGGTTACGAATGGTTTTGAATAAAACCTTTATCGTAATGAACTTGATATCGTTGGAGAATTGAGTGATTTGAAAAGGAGTGACTTAAACTCCGCTTTTAAAATCAAATAGTTTTCAAAATAAACCGAGTGGGTTGTAGCATTTGCTAGATTTTACTAAATAGGTCACTCTCGGTGAAGGGATCTAGGCTCTTTTCTCATCGAATGAGGTGCTGGATATTCATAAAGGAATACCGTTATGCAAAGCAATAACTTGAGCTATCTTTTTGAAAAATTTGATTCTACAACATCTTTAGGTTTCTTTTCTTTTCATTAATCTCATTAATGGCGTCCCATCATTTATGTTTCCTAAACATCACAGAAGAAACGAAAATAGAACGTACGCTTATGCCATCCGCATTCGCCACAGGGCCCCGTCATGCATCGTTAGGTTACTTAACTAACGGCAGAGCGGGGTCAGGACTAGCGCGGGTGAAAAACATAAGCAACGTTTATTATATATCATATATATATAGCATTCATCTCAAACAGTTATATGATCACATCACAGAACTCAAGCAGCAAAAGTCAACATATGAAATATTGGATATACTAGGATGTCCGTGTTTTAAAGTAAGCCAATAATGAAAACACGGATTCCACGATCGTGATGAATAGCCAAACTCACATTCCTAGACCCCTACGAGAGCGGCAAGCAACCCTCCCAATTCTAGAGTTAGGAGACGCGTTCTCGACGTCTCGAGATGGTCTCCCACTGGACTCTAGAACCCGGTTGCTTGTGCTCCCCGTCTTGGGTCTATCCTAATGCGGCAAAGTAAATGATATATATCAATGGTGACATCATCCTTAACCCGGAAGTGTCCCAATAAAAGAATATTACATACAATTTTACATGAATGAAAAGAGAAAAAAAACTCTCATCTCACATTAAAACCCCTGGCCATTCAATCATGAAGATCCAATATAACATATCACAAGCAACACATTACTACATATGATATCAACGTAAGTAAATACGTGTATTCCGAATTTTTTTGACGTATAGCAACAAGATCGGGGATACACCACATATTACACTTACGATCGCAGAAAAGAAAATGAAAACTACAATAATTAGAATCCACAACATCCTTAGACATCATAAACCCGAAATATCACATACTTCAGATTTCATGCCAAACATAATAAATCTTGCCTTTTAGTCTCGAATTGAAAACACTTTTCAATAACCAGTCGGGTAATTCAACAGGATTCCCGACTACCTGATCGAATGCTCGTTAGGAACTTTAGTAGATGGCCGCACCCTCGATGCCGTTGACGAAGTGCACTTAGGTGGAACACCGCGGCCGAGAGCACCCGAATGGATGCTTTTGGCAATGGGGTTCTCCTATAGTCACTTGGCCGGGGCTATGAGGCATGGCTATCTAGTAGTGTTACCCAGCGAGTGTTCGCATACTATATGAGATTGCAACGGGGTTTTGATCCGAATCGAAACTCCATGACAATCTATCAAAAGAGACTAAATTGATAGATTTACAAAACACAAATTAGTTTTTACAAAACTAATTATTGTGGATTCTAAATAGTGTATCACATATTAATATAATCTAGACGATATTAAATATTTCGATCGAATTATCAAACACCCACAAATCTCAGAGACCTCAACAGCATGAGCTTCACTAAAAATACCCAGAAAGTGCCAAATATCATTATGGAGCTGCACAAGAAACACAAGTCTACAACTCACCAATGTTGCCGCGCAACCACGGCTAAACCCTAGGTTAGGCTGCGGTTCCGCGGCCAAGTGGTCGAGTTGGGCCCTCGAATTTCTTGGAGCACCATTATATACCACGATTTTCTGCATATTTTTATTCTTAAAATTTCCAACTTTTGAAAATTTTTATAGAAACTAGGTAAATGTCGGGTTTTGAAGTTCGATCGAATATTTTAACGTCGTCTAGACCACTCCTAATACTCTAGCTTGGCTCTGATACCATGAAAGTATGCTTTAGCACCACTACTAAGTTTAAACATGCATCGAGTATACAATTTTAAAAAATCTAGTGTGCTAAAGCATGCTAACCTAGAATCGAACTAGAGAATTAAGGTTTGTAAACAAGTAAACAAGCTTTACATTAAGTGAATAGAGAATACAACCTTTGTAGACCGGTCCTTCACTTCTAAAGCTCCAAGTAGTAGTCCCTTAGCTCTAAGTATTGGTCCCTCGAACTCTTCTTAAGCTCTACTTGGTGAAAAGAATGAGCTTGCTTCGTCGTCTTCGAGGCTGAAGATGATCCACCTTGAAGAATCTCTAACTCAAGCTACCTCTTCACTAATTAAGGAATTAATGAAGCAAACAACCTATACTAATGGGTTAGATGAGAATTGGTTGATGAAGTAGGAATTTTGCTCACTTTAGAATTCTATTTCTCTTTTTCTTTTTCTCTCAAGAAAATTCAAGAGGAGAAGAAGATGAACCTTGAACTTGGGTGAAGAAAAATATCTCAAGTGATATTTGTAGAGAGTTAACCATGGCTAAGGATAAAGGTTGGGTTATAAAATATCTAGAGTAAAACAAAATTAATGGGATGAGTTATGGCTTCTTGAAGTATCTTAAGCCATGCTCATTTTCCACTAATTTTCTTTTTACCTTAAATATAAATCACCCAACATTATCCTTGGCTTGGTGTGAGTCCCATACACCCATGTTCTATGTATCATCCACCATGATACAATAGTAAATAATATATATATATATATATTTATATAATTGATATATTTGATATATTAATATATATTAACTAATATTAGCTCACTAAAGAATTTCTTCTCTTGAATATATATATGTTGATATATATATATATATATATAATTATGTGATATATATATATATATATATATATATATATATATATCAAATTATTAAATCAACACTTGATTCAATAATCCGGTTATATCATATATGACCGACTAATATCACTTATATGTATATCAATCTATCGAATCAACACTTGATTCAATAACCTGGTTATATCACATATAACCTCATCAATACCATATATTACAAGATTAGAATACGACATCACATACACGTATTTAATCAAGCATTCACACATATCGCATATATGCCCTATTTCGTTTCGCTTGAGTTAGGAAACCTATTTATGGGACTCTAAAGACTCGTCAATACGTCAGCAGTAGCTAATGATCATATCAGTTACCCACAAGCCGTCAGCGATGCTAACTGGACGTAACAGCTACTCAGGTATTGAGTGAATAGAAGATCAATAAGAAAACTTGTCCAAACTCCCATGAAGCCTATAAGTAACACTTACCGTACAGTCCGGTCTCTTCGTCTGATATGTTGCATATAAAGTCTAGGGGCGGAATCATCAGACCCCAGTAACTTGATAAGTCATGCCGATGTGTGGTCTATAACCGTTCGAGAAACTATTGATAACATTTACCAGTAAATCTCATCAGCCCTGACCAGGGACTTGCTGTTATAGCCAATCGAGTATAGCGCAACATCAACTTCCTATACCGGGAGAGACGAAACCCCTCCTATCGCTCATTGCCTCCATGTAACTTGGGACTGTACTCAAAATCCATCTGTTTGCACGACTCCTTTGAGTCGTGGTAGGGAGGAAATCAAAGCACGGTGCGAATCACACAAGACTCTATGACGATCTCGGGTCTACGGACTAATCTGTATAAGTGTCAACAGAGAACTGCTATCTGATGCATGATAGGTATGATACTATCTAGGAGTTCTCGGCGAGTCCTGTTCGGTGTACCCATTCTCTAATGAGCACCTGTGTACAATTTTTGATGTCAAATACCAATAGTTGTGGGATCAACCATCGCCCCCATACAGGGTCAAGAAACGTACATACTAGTCTACTCTGGAATATCGATGCCCTGTCTCGATACTCTCTCGATTAGGAGCGGTTAAAGGATGTGCTTGCGGACTACACAAGCCCCACTAGTATGATCTGCATCATAGTTCTGGCAGTCAAGCTAACATCCTAAGGGCTTTATCAACATGTATCAGAGAGACAGAATAATATAAGTGTATATGTTAAAATAAAGTGCAACCAGATAGCATACTATCATGTCGAGCAAGAAAGTCCTCTATATATATATGTCCAAGCATCCACTATAATATATAATAATGGTCTCTACGGCATACATATGACTAACAGCTCATAAGTGGGAATTCCTCATATCATGACATGTAGCGGATGGCGTGTCATCCATGTAAGCCCGCTAGGCACCTGGGGGTTGTGGAGGTAGAATCACTGTGTTACATTGGGGACTTTAATCGGACTTCGTCTCTAAGTTTACACCCCCACTTCTTTCCCCCGAGCAATCCAACAGCTGAACTAACGACCCCTTTGCTCGTCTCCGAGCTGTTGCAGGGCTGAGCTTTCTCGGCCTCCCCGATCAACCGAGAGCGCGGAGCCCAAGAGACCCCGCAACGGCTCCGAGTCGCCAACGCGAGATATCTGCCGCCCTACGTTTCGCGTCTTATGCTGGTGCGTCCCCTCATTAATGAGCGTATCCCGCCATTAACGGACGGATTCCGCCATCGACGCGGGCATAACGCAGGGGCGTAACGAACAGCAAGGATCTCGCACCGATTCGCTCCTTGCGACCGCTATATAAACCCTTCTTTCAGACGACACAGGTAAGGCAAACTCATTCTAATACGCCGCTACTCTGCTCTCATTCCACGGTATTAGTTTGATCGTCTGAGAGTCCTGCGGTGGTTTCCCATCCCGGGACTTCCATTGCAGGTTGCTCGGCCTCAGCAGCATCCAACAACCTATTGAGATCCACACAACTCTCATACTCTATCTAAACCACTCAACACCGCTCGCAACCAGATCGACAGAGGACAACATCTGAAGGAGATTAAGACCTCCATCAAGTTGCATGCGATATCTAAACAATTTCATGTGATTGCTAAATAGCTTGTATGAATTGATTAGATATATCAGGCTTCTATATAGATATTGCAGGAGAATTTTCCAGGAAGGTTTTGACATACGCCTCGGGTCCAGGGGTTTTTGTCAGCGAAAAATTGGCTTGGTTCATTTTGACAATTTACCCTTATTATTATAGAAATGTGAAATGGGGACCTCTAATCTTGTGGCTTTTTGAGCATTTGAGTGCATCTTTTTTGTGTCTTGAAGGGAAGAGCCTTACATGAGAAGCAGGAGAAAGCAACATTGCATAAACATGAAAAATGGGGACCTCTAATCTTGTGGCTTTTTTAGTATTGAGTGCATCCTTTTTGAGTTTTTGGGGAGGGGAGAGAAAGAGATGGAAAAGAAAAGAAAAGGAAGCGTTGGTTCCACGCCCACGTCCATTAATATATTGATAAATAACGAGCGAATACGTGTGGAGATAGAGTAAAGAGTTGTGGGGGCAGAGAGAGAGATGAAAGGAGAAAGGAAGGTATCAAGTTAGAAAAGAGAAGAAGGCCAAGAGAGAAGGCAAAAGGGCTGCTATATGTGATGACAACCCATGCTTTTTGCAGTAGTAAATGCACACAAACAACTCTCTGACCTCCTTTTTTGCTCATATGAATCTAATCAACTTTGGTTTTTTTGCATGGAAGCTAGCTGGAGTGCATGAGATATTCAAACACACCATTGATTCAGTTTATATTACAAATATCATATAGGGCTTTAGAAAAGGGCTAAATTGCACTAAAATCTCCAAATGTTTCTCCCTCTCTATACATAGGGGTTGTTTGCTTGCGGGAATCGGAAAAAAACAAGAATGGGAATTAAGGTCTTACAACAATTTTTTTTTCCCTGGAATTGGTATTTCTTTGTTTGTTTATAAAGAATTAGAATGGTTTTTGTCCCGTCAATTCCTTTGCATGGTTTAATAAAGAAAAGTGTGAATTGGGTTTTTGGAAATTGGATAAAGAGAAGAGAGAGAAAAGATGAGAGAAGGTATTCATAATTTTTTCCAAATAAAATAACACCTCTACTCCTATGTGTCTTTAAGAATAGACAATTCCATCCAAAAAAAACTTGGATTTAGAATTGTCAAAAAGGTGATGTCAATTCCCAAAACTTACAATTTCTATTTCATGTAAACAAATAAAGGAATAAAAATTCTATGCTTTTTTGCTTTGATAAATAGTGTCTTCTCCTCCGCAATTCCCATAAGTTTTGGCAATTCCTGGTAAACAAACATACCCTTAAATACCTTGATATCTTTTCGAGTGTTTATATACCCTATAGATTTCTCCTTTTAGCACTTTAACTCCCTTCCATTAACCTGCCATGGGAATATTCCTATGGCACATGTAATATATTTAGGAGCATTATACCCTTGTTGTTTTATTATGAATCAAATCTAAAACTTTAGCCCCAAATAAACGCGTCCTGATCGGCTCTCTACTTTCTTGTAGCAATCAAGTATTGAATCATGCCCTCTTTTTCAACCGAGCGCTCAATATCTAACTGCTGTAAAAGTAGGGTTTTTTACCACAGTTTTTGGGGATTAGGATTTTTACTGCTGTAATTTTGGGATTTAGGGTTACTTTAAAGGAAGAAAGTAAAGAGATGGGATGATGGTGAAGTAAATGAGTTTGGTAGAGATGAATGTGGTTGACGCAGTGGGGTAGGGGATTTTTTCCATTAAGAGTAAACTTGTCATTTATTGCCCGTGGATTGCTCTATTGGATGTATAGGTGTATAATTGTTGGAAAAAAAACAATAAGGTGTTTAAGTGAAGTGGAGGTGAACATTAGGGGATTTTAGTGTAATTTAGCCTCGGTAAAGTAACATGTTGAATTTAAGTTGTTTTTAAGAGGTACAGTATGGCATTCAACATGTAGGGCATGAGTTTTGTAGCTCTCCCCAGATGTGTATGTAGAATTAAAAGAGGTCATTTACATAACTGTCACACCTGAAGAATGACATTCATTTCACATGCCAATAATCTTAAATGTACTCAAAACCACTCTTACAATTTGCATGTGCCAAAAGTTTCTCCTCCCCATGATGTCGCACCAATTTGTAGTTATTTCACTCCACAAGCCAAAATTGCTCCCAATGTCTTCACTCACATCTTTATTCAGATTAGTTTAGTTTGGTAAAATCATAATGATTTATGCTTCGAGGCTAAATGGTTTGACAAAGTTTTACTACCGTTTATAAAGATCTTGAGAACTATTTAACTAGTGAAAAATCCTGAAGATCCTTTGACACTCTCCTGAAGAGAAAATTAGAAGACATTGCTGCATTTGGCTCAACGGCACACGCGAAGCCAAGATCCGAAGACTCATTATCATCATCAACTGTCTTTTAATATACACATAAATGAGGACATCTATGAAGCAAAACTTGTCGAAGATTTGAGAAGGCTTTACAACCATCCGTCAACCTGACATCAGACCTTTTGTTAGATACAGTGCTTTCGAGTTAATTATTGTAATTGCAGGTAGACGATTATGATAATTGAAGGATGACATATACAGGTAGAATAATCTTATTCGAGATGATAATATACTATCTGGTTTTTCTTTATCATTGATATGTATACGTCTTACTTATTATTACATGTCACTAATACAAAATGATAAAGCCCGTACGATTCTTACTTAACTACCAGCGTTATGATGGTGATCCTATACGTGAGAGCTAGATAATTCATAAGCACATTCTTAAATATCTATAGTCAAGACAGTATCGAGACTGAGTATCGATATTCCGGAGTATACTGGTGTATACGTTTCTAGGCCCCAACGAGAGACAGTGGCCGGTCTCACAAACCATTGGTGTTGTGTCACCTAAGATAATATACAGGTGCTCATAGGAAGTGAGTATACCGGACGGAGTTACCGAGAACTTCTAAATGATATTATATCTATCGTCAGATAGAAGTTCTTTAGTGACATGAGTACAATTTAGTTTTTTGACCTGAGATCGTCATTTTTCTTGTATGAATTCCCACTGCACTTAGATTACTACCCTACCACGGCTCAAAGGAGTCATGTAAATATCTTTTAGTTGGATACAGTCCCGAGCCACATTGTAACATTTCAGAAAATATAAATAATATTTTTGGATTTTAAATAATAAAATAATAAATTTCACGAAAACTATACGAGTATGGATTTGAGTTTCCGTAGAATGGTATAACTATATATCTATATTTTGGAAAATACTTGGGAATTAATATGAATTATTAATTATGAAAGTATATATTGGATTTGGACATTTTATAAATTATTATATAATTATTTACATACAAATTTATGTTAAATTTGATTAGTATATTACTAATTATGTATTAAACCAAATCCAATTTTGATAACTATATTTTAAAATGCCATGACATATTTTATTGTAATATATGGTTTTATGTTGTGATTTTAAAGAAAAAGAAAAGAAAATAGAAGAGAGAAAAAGAATAGATAAGAAAAGAAAAGAAAAATAAAAGAGAAGGAGACGACAAGGAGGTATGGGATGAGAGAGGGAGAGAGGGAGAGAGAATAGGCCATGGCTACCACCTTCACCCCTCATTATTTACCTTCATCTCATACTTTTCTTCGTCTCCTCCATCTTTCTCGTGCTTCATCACCCCCTCCATCCTTACTATCACTTTGAAACCACCCCTGAAATCTCATCAAAACCTTACAAACTCTTCATAAAAATTGTTCATAAGATCATCCAACACCCTATGGTGGGATCAAGTTCTTATTTTGAGCACTTTGGACTATCTAGAAATTTTTTTGAGTTGCTCTTTTGAAGTAAAACACTCACCGTTTTTCAAGTATTTAGTTTCCCAACCTCCTTTTATAGTTTAGAGTTAAATAGGTGTAACAACTCTAATTTTAGTATACATAAAATTCATTTAAAGTTAATGTATACTTTGGGTATTTACAATTCCTATGAGTACTATAAGAATTTGTTTTGTTTTTGAATAGTAAGAAAGAGCTTGTAGCTCATTGGTAAGACCTTGCACTGCTGTTACAAAGTACCAGAGTTCAAATCCTATTAGCCACATTATCTTTTTAATTATTTTTCTTTTAATCTTTTAGAAGCCCAAAGGTCTACACGTGCACAACCCGTAAAATCAAGAGTCACAACCCAAACAAATATGTCCACGAGGCTTGACCAGCCGTCAGGGACACGTGGCACCACGACGAGCCCCGACTCGCCCGACTCGGGCCGACGAAAGGCTTGACTCGGCCGGCGCCGCCGGTTCAACTCGGTCCAAACCCTATTTTTTTTAACTCTGGCGACTCTTGAACTCCTCCCATAACTCCTGTATTATTTGTTTTTTCTGCACATTTACAGAACACATTAAAACACACATTTAATTCATTTTAATACACCCGTTCGCTACCCTAAACCTTAATTTTTACTATAAATACCACGCTCAAAATCACCCCTCCTCACTCCCAAATTTCTGCCCAAACTCTGAAGAAAATTCCCAAGTCTTTTGTATGCAAGTGGAGTTAGCAAAAGGACGAAGCTTCGGCGAATATCCGACGACAAAGCTAGGAGTTTCCGACGACGAAATAATGCACCGGCAACTCCCACCTCTTTCGCTTTCTCTTCTCTAACCAATCATTCAGTAAGTCCCTACTTCTCCTTCTTTTCTCTATTCTAAAATTATTCAAAACTAAAACCCGACGGAAGCGGAGTTAGTCCGACTTCTGTTTCGGTTTTCTATAAAAACTACAATTTTTCTTAATCAAGATACCTACATATCATTATATATTGTTCATTAAATATTAATAAACATTTTTAACAAATTTTATCACAAAATATTGTTATATATATATATATATATTATCGCAATTTTAAATTAAAATACCACAAACTTTAGTTTCCGGCATAAACTCTATAATATCCTTATACCTTTAGAAAACTCATGAAATAATGACCTACCACCTCACAACATACATATTTAATATAGCATGATAGAATTTGAGAACATAGATTTGGGAAAACACGACTTTACATATAACTTACTTCAAATTATAAAACCTTTTATTACAAGAAGTGTATTTTAACAAATCTTTGCAATTGCGTCTCTACAACCCATTTAGGGAACCCGTTCGGGATGGTGCGGATTATCGCATATCCTCCGGCTTAATAGAATGAGATGCAGACCTCCGCAAGGAGCATACGATCTCGAAAGATTTAAAATACAATTTTCTTTAGAAAATATGATTTCTATTATAAATAAAACTTATATTTTTAATAAATAAATTTATATGTAATTAATATCAAAATATCTATTTTTAATATTTTTAATATTCCACATTTCCAAAATTCAAGAAAAACGTCTCATTTACAAGAAAATACCATACAAATCCAATATTACAAATAAATACCATATATTATGAAATTAGGTTTTATTCACTAGAAATGTCACATTGATAAAATATACATCCATGAAAACTCTAAAGACGATAATAAAATACTTGAGGGTTATTTTGAAAATATAACATAACTATTTTTACATAAAACCCTCTCAAATTATACTAAATTACAATAAGGACCCTACTAAACATAGGTTTAAGCGGGACTAGTCTCTTGAGCCTCAAGGAGTCGGAGATATAGGTGCTTACCTATTTAAGGTAGACAACTTAACAAACGGTGTTATCAACACGGTAATTGTCTTTGAAAAATACACAAATCCTGCCGTCCATGTGCAGCAGTTACCGATAGCACCAAAACATAATTCAGGACTTCAATTTCTTTTCTAATTGTCCGACTCAGACCGAGTCTCAATATAATCAATCTGACTTGAATATGATTCAAGAATCAAATTTCAATACAATATGGATCTATGAATCCGTCTATTCAATCTAATCAATATATATTAACTGAACCGAACCATGGATATACATCTATCTACATGATTCTCCAGTTACATCCATTCACTGATATTATGGTTTCGGCAAGTCATCCATCTATATACAATATACACTTCAAACAATACATCAATACAATCAAGGCATCGCGAGGTTTATAAGGGGTAGATTGGTACGGAAGGTGTTAAAAGCGGCACGAGACTGTAACCATAATACACTTAACCTGAATTATATTGCCGCTGTACCGTGGCTGAACGGTTCCTTGTGCTCCGTTTGCCTTGGTCTCTGGAATAGTGGGACTCCTCTCGTATACACTGGCATTCTTCTGTACCAAGCTACAAACAACAACGTTAATATTAAATACAACATTATAACAATATACTCTCTATTCTGTCTATTCCATTCTTTTCTATTTACGGGACTTATCGAGCGATTTGTTTGCTGATGACATTCTCTTTCTTTTCTTTGGAATGTCGCCAGGTAATTCGGACCTTCAGGAGATCAAGCCCACCTTCGAGGACTTGGATCAGCTAGCCTTCGACCCGGAGCTCTAGTTACTTGTACACATTTACATTCTGTATTTTCCATTTCTAATATGCCACTGTTTAGGCATTGTTTTCCATTCCATGTATTTACTTTTCAGATGTATTGTAAAAAGAATGTTAATAAATAAAGTTGTTGTTCATTTATATCTTGTCTCTTGCGTACATTACATTTTATATTGCTTAGATACGCTTAGCGTGTTTACTTCTGAGTAAATACATAGTGGCCTTGTCGTGTCCTCTGCCCGTATACTGGGAAGCGGGGCGTGATAGATTTTGTTGGTGGCCCATGCAAGTCAGAGCTGTATGAAAGCCTACCATGCAGTTCAGCACTGCGTGGACAACCTAAGCAATATAACACAAGAACCAGCAACTAAAAACATTCTTTACAATTCATACTTCTTGAATCTTATCATTTCATATAATTTGAATCTGTCATAACCTAAAATTTTCTTTCAAGGTTATGAATTCTCCAAACAACACCAGCACGAATGTCAACAAAACTCCCCCACCACTACCACTCACACCTGCCATCGCTGCTCCGATCAACGAGCAGACGGTTCTGCTTGAGGCAATCCGCAGCCTTCTAGAAGGACAACAGCAGAATACTGCTATCCTGATGAACCGACCAGAGGCAGAAGCATCTGGGGTGAAGCAATTCAGGACCTTGCACCCCAAACAGTTTGCAGGAAAAGAGAGCCCTCTAGAAGCTGAAGAATGGGTTCAAAACATTGAAGATGATCTGGCAGCAGCACAAGTGCCAGAGATAACTTGGGTTCAAGTTGCGAAACTGCAGCTCACGGACAATGCACGGGTCTGGTGGAAGGACATTCGAAGTTTCAGCAGTAAGCGAATGGCCGACACCAAAGTCGGTGAAGGACATTCGAAGTTTCTTGGGTCTAGCTGGATATTAGAGAAGGTTCATTGAATACTTTTCTAAGATAGCAACACTCCTGATCAAGCTCACACGTAAAGATGAAGAATTTGTGTGGTCAGAAGAATGCGAACAAGTTTTCGTAGAACTCAAGTCAAGGTTGACATCGGTGCCTATTCTCGTTATATCGGACCAATCTGGAGGTTTCAAAGTGCATTGTGATGCATCCGGTAAGGGATTAGGATATATTCTACATCAGTACGGAAAGGTTGTGGCTTATGCTTCAAGACAGCTGAAGATTCATGAGCGCAATTATCCAACGCATGATTTGGAATTGGTAGCCGTTATCTTTGCTCTTAAGATTTGGCGCCATTATCTTCTTGGTAAACGAGCGAACATATACACAGATCACAAGAATCTGAAATATGTGTTTACTCAGAAAGAGCTTAATATGCGGCATAGACGATGGTTAGAACTCATGGCGGAATTTGACATCATCCTGCAATATCACCCGGGAATGGTGAACGTAGTACTTGATGCACTTAGTCGCCAACCATTATCAATGAATCACACCGCCCAGTGGAAGTTTCAACAAGATTTACATTAGATGGAGATTGAAGTAGTCATGCCAGGTAACGCTTCAAGCTTGATGAATTTACAAGTTCAATTAACAATTGTCAATCAGATCAAAGCAGCTCAAGCAAGTGATACTAAGTTGCAAAAGATCAGACAACAAGTGAAGAATAGACTCAGAACAGACTTCATCATCCATGAAGACGGATCTTTAAGATACGGCAGCAGACTGTGTGTACCAAAAGATTCTGTTCGGGACGAGTTAATGAAGGAAGCTTACAGCTCTCCCTACTCAGTACATCCTGGAGGTACAAAGATGTACAAAGATCTGCATCGAAATTACTAGTGGCATGGAATGAAGTGTGAAGTAGCCAGAAGAGTCGCTAAATGCTTGGTGTGTCAGCAAGTAAAGGCTGAACATCACAGGACTGATGGATTACTTCAACCGTTACCTATCCCTGAATGGAAGTGGCAACACATCATGATGGATTTTGTGGCTACTCTTCCTCTCAGCACAAAGGGTAACGATGCGGTATGGGCTATTATGGATCGACTCACGAAGTTGGCTCACTTCATCCCATTTCGAGTTGGCCAATTTACTGAGACATTAGCAAAGAAGTACATGGAGGTAAGAATCTACTTAAGATTTAAACTCTTCAAATATGTACTATCTCTGATACCCATGAACTCATATAGAAAATCACGAGACTTCATGGAGTACCGGTCTGCATTGTCTCCGATCATGACACCAGGTTCCGATCACAATTTTGGCAAAGTCTGCAAGCGAGCTTGGGAATAAGTCTGAACTTCAGCACAGCTTATCATCCCCAAAAAGATGGTCAGTCTTATTGGGGTCGAAATTTACACCCCGGTTGACCAAGTCAAAATCAAAGTCAACCCCAAGCCAAGTGGGACCAAGCCTAGGTCAAGTAGGCCAATGCCCGGGTCGAGCCCGAACACGAAGCGTCCGGCCTTCCGCCATGCCAAAATAAAAATTTTGTAATAAATAATTTTGGTGTATTTCCTTTTTTTATTTTTTGAATAAATGTAAGAAAAATGGGCATAAAACCAAATTTTGGTAAAGCCATGACTTATGTGCAAAAAGAAATAGCATATGAGGTATGGGATGGGCAAAATGCTATTTTGTAAAGCCCAAGGGGCTATATGTAAAGTGTATAGCCTATAAAGGCAAAGATAATTAAAATATCTCAACAACTTTTTTTCTCTCTCCTAAAAAAGTATCAAGATCTGTGACCTTCTCCTTCCTCAAGATTCTAAAACCCTCTTCTTTCTTTTGAATTAAATCAAGAGTTTTATTCTTCCTTTTATAAAACTAAAAAGTTTTTCACCACAAAACCCACAAACGGGAACTCAGATATTCCATCAGATCTCAGAAATGGGAGATTTTTAAAATCTTATACTTCTTGATCTTCAAGATCCGGCCAACAAAGGAAGAAGAAGGAGACCCATCTCTAGAAACCCCACTTTGGGGAAGATCCAGGGCTCAAGGGGAGAAGCCCCCTTCATCAGCTTCAAAATATCTTAGGAGTTTAACTCCTCATATATATACATATATAAAAAATAATAAGTGCTCTTTTCTGGGAGTACAACTCCCATTGCAGGGACCAAGTCCCTTTTGCCTCCCGAGCGTCTATGTGCCTGGCACGTGAGGTGCTAGCGCCCAAAGCGCTAGCGCCCGAGCGCCCACGTGCCTGGCACAAAAGCGCTAGCGTCCAGAGTGCTAGCGCCCGAGCATCCACGTGCCTGGCACGTGGGGTGCTAGCGCCCAGAGCGCTAGCCCGAACGCCCATGTGCCTGGCACATGGGGCGCTAGCGCTCAAAGCGCTAGCGCCCAAAGCGCTAGAGCCCGAGCTTCCACATGCCTGGCACGTGGGGCGCTAGCGTCCTTGCGCTCAAAGCGTTAGCACCCAAAGCGCTGGTGCTTTTTCCCACACATCCTTTGAATGCCCTTTCCCTTTTTTTATATATATGTATTTATACATATACACACACACACATACTCCACGACACTGTCCCTGCTAGAAAAAAATTTCTAACGGGGCGCTGTCCCGCACTCCGCAAGGGTGCTGCTAGCCCCCTTGGCCCCCACCCCACTATCCGGGTAGCGGGACCCCCGTAAAAACTCTGTGGGCCCCTCCGATATATCCAAAACCCCTTTTCAAAACACAACACACATACACTGCACATTGAGTTCGCATGACCTGTTTGACCCGTTAATCGGAGGCTCTCTCGCTCCAAAGGAGAGGAGTAATTAACGGCAGCTTAGTCCGCAGCTGCCGGAGATTTGGATCCCCACAATCAATAAACCCCAGCCTACCCTAGGCAGGGGGAGTCTGTAATGCTCCTGAAAGTGCGCGCGCATTCCCATCTCAATGGGGTGGCGAAAAACACCCTACAGATTTTGGCACGCCCGGTGGGACATTTCTCTCCTCCCATATTTCGGGTCAAGCGTTCATGCGAACTCATTTGACATATATGTCGATTTTTGTACTAAAATAAAGTTTTTTTTCCGCGCAACAATCAACTTTCAACGATAATGTCTCCCAAGATGAATTCAGCTCCCGACGCGACCCCGATCCCGTACGTGGTCAAGGTCAATGCTCGTTTGGTTCTCCCCGCAAGCCTCAGTCGACAGTGGGAGGAACTGCCCCACCAGTTTGGCTCCGTCATCATCTACCCTGCCGGAAATGCTCATCTAGCAGAAATCCCGGCAAAACAGGTGGCCAAGCCGATCTCAAAGGGCAAGAGGCCGAATGTTGTGTTCGCCAAAGAACCACAACTGAAACTTAAGATAGTGTCTGAATGACTCTCTGGTGCTCCAGCTGGGGGCAAGATTTCCGGTACAAAGGGCAACATCAAACGTTGCGAGCGGGCTCAAGAGATGACTCCAACAAATGCCCGATCGGGCATCTCCTCTGGCCTCTCTACCAATCGGTCTACGGCGTCTTCCCGAAGAGCTGAAGTCTGCCGAGTGCTTAAAACAGAATTGTTAAGGCAGAAGCGACTTAGGTATCGAGCCAACAAAAGGGCCAGAGCTCCGGCCGGGTGGAATCGTATGAGATTCCAAGAGCAGATTCATCCTGCAACGATGACTGAATCGGCCATAAAAATCAGCAATTCCTTCGAACCTCTGAAGTGGGTTCAGAAAAATGCCATGACCGCCAGGATCAAGAAGACAACGGTCCGAACGTTGCTACAAGGAGACGTGTCCCGGCCCCAACAGAAAAAATGTGACACTGTCTCTTCAAGAGTCTATCAGGCGCTCTGTGCCGCACGAAAACAGCAGGGCAAAACCAAAAAGGAAGCGTCAGCACCATTCAAGAATCCGGCCAGGCCAGCCGCCTTCAGTCGACTGCCCGTTACCAAAACAGGAGGGTCAAGACAACGATCCGAGAAATCAGTCGCCGATAATAATAAGATGGCTAGATATGTTATCCATACGGTCTATATGGCAGGCGGACGCCCCAGCGACAACTTTCGCAGCAAAGCAAGGATGGGGCCACCACATCCCAAGCCCAATCTGGCTTGAATGTGGTTGCCGCTTCCCAAGAACAGCTGCCTCTGCTGGATGATGAAAACCCTCTTGATGAGGAAAATAGGCAGAGGACCCTTCGGTCCAGGCAGAGTCAAGCTCGGACAGCGAGGAAGAGCAGACTTTCCGCCCCAGGACCGCGGAGCAAGAGCTGCTTCAAGAGCATCGAAAACAGCTCAGGAGTAAAGATAAAGAGATGGCCAAGCTCTATTCGAAAATTGATGACCTAACGAACGTTGTGATGCAGCTTACGCCTCAAATTGCTCGAGCGCCTCCCAATCAAGCATAAGTCGCTACTCATGAGTCGGATGATGACAATCCGAAGTGGCCGATGCCTGTCCTTTTGGGTCCAAGATTGGTCGAGCCGCACGAAAGCCGGCCACAATCCGCTTCTGGGGACGCCTTGGCCCCAGACGGCACTATCCCACTAACACAAGATCGGATAATGGATTTGGTCACCAGCAAGGTTAAAACATAGGTGGCCGAAGCTGAAGCTCAGAAAGAAGTTGGCAGTAGTGGGCGGCCATATCCCGCACAGTATGATCTGATCAAGTTCCCGAGCGGCTAAGTCATTCCTAAGTTCGAAAGATTTGACGGAACGGGAAATGCAAATCAGCACGTCGCCCACTTTAAAGCATCGTGCGGAAATACAAGGGGCAATGATGCACTCCTTCTTTTTCAGTTTGTCAACAGCCTGACCGGTGTCGCTTTCGACTGGTACGCGAGTATACCAGACTGGTCCGTTATTACCTTTACCCAAATAGAGTCTCTGTTTCGGCAAAGGCTCATGAGTGTCAGTGATAAAATCTCCATTGCTGACCTTGTGAGGACCAAGCCGGGGAAGAATGAAAGAAACACCGACTTTATCGCCTGATGGCGTAATCTCACGGTCAAGTGTGAACCGCCGCCGGAGCAGGACCAGTCCGTCAGCCTTTTCATTGGGAACCTCAGCAATTGGATGGTCCCATTCTTATGTACAGCAGGTCTCAAGACGTTTCAAGATCTAACCAAGAAAGTCCAAATGCTGGAACGCTCGAAGCAAGAGTCTACCCCGGACTCTCAGAGAGACAAGACTTGGAAAAGCAAGCGGGACGACAACCGTAGAAGCGGGAGTTCCAGCAGTACCAATATCTTTAATGCGACCGACAATGAAGAAAAGCGAAGGGCGGGCGAATCCAAAACCAATCGGTCTCGAAAGCCATTGCCGGGAGGAAATGGGCCTTTCCTAAAGGAGAAAAAGAATAAGGTTTACTCTTTCAGAAGGGACAAGGTCCGCAAGATATTTAAAGATGCCTTGAACAACGGTCTAAATTGCCGGAGTCGAAAAGACCTCAAGAAGAAAAAATGACCGACAATCCCCTGTATTGCCTGTACCACCGAGTAGTGAGCCATGCGATCGAGGATTGCTATATCTTCAAGGACTGGGTCGAGAAGCAGTACAAGGATGGAGAGATCAAGTTGTCCAAAAGTTTGTTGCCGAACAATCAAGTTGCAACCACTAATTTTATACAGACAGAAGCTGAAGCCCTCTAGGGGCAGACAGCCGAACCCGTTACCCTGAGAAATCAAACGGACTCACCATGTCCTCCGTGGAGTACGCACATATCTAATAAGACGAAGAAGATGCTAAAGCTACTTCTGAAAGAGCCCAGAACGGAATGGGAAAGGCAGAAGAAGCCTACCATTCCAGCTGCTAATGCGGCTCCATCAGGCTCAAAATCCAAAAAGCTCAAGAAGAAGAAAAGTGTAACTCGGCGCGAAAAAGAGTCTGCAGGGAGATCGACCATTCAAAAATATATCGATTCCCTCGAAGACTATGAATAGAAGGAAAGAACTCTAATTCAATTGAAAGAGTTCTTCCCCGTAGAAGCAGCGGAGATTTTAGAGGAGTTGGAAGAAGGCTCCAATGAAGAGATCCCTATAGTGATCTGCTACGCCATCTATCTGGGCAGCGACTCTGAGGAGGATTTCTGTTTTCCCGAAAAGGACTGTTTCCTGATTTAAAATCAGGAAAGCTTCTGGGAAAAGCTTCAAAAAGGGGTCACGTGTTGGCACGTGACACCTAAAAGGCATCATCAAGTCAAGTTCAGTTTCCTGACTACGCTGAAGAAAATGGGCTTCAGAAAGAGTCACGTGCTCCCACGTGACCAGGGTCACGTGGCGACACGTGACATTTAAATGCAAACGTCAAAGACACACCAGTTCCCTGATCAAGTCAAGAAAAAGGCTTCAGAAGAGGTCACGTGTTCCCACGTGACCAGGGTCACGTGTTGGCACGTGACGTTCAAGACAGCAGACTCGTTCTCCAAACGAACCAAGGAAAAAGAGTTCAAACAAGGGTCACGTGCTCACACGTGACCAGGGGTCACGTGGTAGCACGTGACGCTTAGGCAGCGATCAGAAGACAGAGCGCAAAAGAAAGGAAAAGGCTCATTCCAAAGGGGGTCACGTGCCCACACGTGACCATGGGTCACGTGGTCACACGTGACCGGCTTTCAAAGCCCATTGTGTTAACAGAATTAAATTCTGAAGGAAATTCAAATCTTTCCGAAAGAAAGCAACTATCTCGAACCAATCAAATTAAAGATTCAGAGGTGATGAAATATCATCTATCTATGGGAAAATCTCGGGTTTGGAAAGATTTCCCCTTTAAATCTAATCAAAATAACAAGGGAGAATCTCTGGATTTAAAATCCAATGGTGAATAAAATTCACCTAATAATCCAAAGGTCCAAAATGAATGATGAATGCAAATCAAATCTCAATGAAGATTCGTCAAAAAACTGATTGATTCGGCTGCTTCTCCTATAAATAGGAGCCAAGAGACATACATATAGATATATGCGCAGAGAAGAAAAAAGAAAAAAGGAGAAGAGCTTTGATACTTTGAAAAAGACTCGGATCTTCTGCAAAAAACCCTAGGTAAGAAAGGGAAGGCCTTTTGAAAGAAAGAGAATTTAATTCTCAACAGAGTTTAACTCTGATAATGTAAAAACAGAAGAACATATTTCTTCTCTCTTTGATGGAGGATCTGCAAAGTGCACATCTCCCCTTAAGGTTGAGAATTTAATTCTCAATGGGTTGAGATCCTGCCATGCAGATCCAAAACATGGAGAAGGAATGCAAGCACGAGAATTTAATTCTCACAGAACTATAGGAATTTAATTCCTTTAAAATAAAAGGAGGGCTTGACCCTATATTATGGGAATTTAATTCCTCCAGAACAAAAAAGAAACAGGGTTTAACCCTAATTAAGAACCTAGTTCTGTTGAAACAGCAGGAATTTAATTCCCTTAATCATACAGAGGATGAAAGTTTAAACTCCTTAAAAAACTTTTATTAGGGTTTAACCCTATTCGGCCCTTCACGTATATGAGGAATTTAATTCCTACAGAAAATTCAGAGTTAAACTCTATTCCAGAAAACAAAGTCTTCGAAAGGAAGTAGGAATTTAATTCCTCTGAAATTTACAGTTCGAGGAATTTAATTCCTGAAAGAAGATTAACAAAGCCTTTAAACAAAATACCTAGAGGCAGGGTCACGTGTCATCACGTGACCCCCCAAGAGATCTACAGAAAGCCCCTTCGAGGCAGCACCCCACGTGACCCACGTGACCCTCGGCAGAAGCTCTAATACATAGGCATTTGAATGCCCATCACGTGATGGCACGTGACGCTCTGAAAGACACGATAATCTCGGAATAAATGAAGGGAGGGCGCTCTCACGTGCTGCCACGTGACCCCTCTTGCCTTAGTGTTTAACGCTAAATTAAAACTCTCGAACCCAGTGTTAAAACACTATTGGGCCTTAGTGTTCAACACTAATTAAAAAGCTTTATTTGCAGTGTTCAACACTGATTACCTTAGTGTTTAAACACTAATCTGAGATCTTCATTTGCAGTGTTCAACACTGATTACCTTAGTGTTTAACACTAATCTGAAAAAGCATTGTTGCTGGTGTTTAACTCTAAATATTCTCTTAGTGTTAAACACTAACTTGTCAACCCCATTCCCAGTGTTCAACACTGACTGCTCTGTAGTGTTTAACACTAGGCTTTGGCCCAAATGGCCCAAATGGATAGAGGCAAAGCCTCTCCTGATTGGACTTAGCCCAAGATGGCCATAAGTCCTCAATTGGTGATTAACTGGTCCAATGGACTCATAACATAATTAATTCGTCTTGACCCCAAATTGGGCCAAGGACTATTTAATCCACTCCGGTTCTAGGGTACATCTCGTCACTCCTTTGATACTTGGCATTGTAATCCCTCAATGTCTTCAAAGAGGTGATGGGTCCCGACGACCACACATTGATATGGACTGTGGGGTCCTTAAACTCATGGCTAATGCAAATTCCTGGTTACATGGAACGCGGATAATGTCACTCTTTGACCCCGTGGAAAACGTCCAGAGCGGAGCCTGGTCCTCGCCAAGCACGGCAGTGAACCCGTGTGAAGCATCCAGAGCACAATGGACTATGGGGTCCTTAAACCCATGGACTACGACGTCCTTAACCTTGACCGAGATGTCTTAAAACTAACAACGGACCGCAATGTCCTTAAACTACCCATGGACCGCAATGTCCTTAAACTACCCATGGACCGTAATGTCCTTAAACTAGGACAATAGAGCCCCGCATGCTCTTTTGTCGGATCTAAACGGTCCCGTTTAAGTTGATCTTAGCCTTAAAGATGGCTAACGTATCCTTAAACCTTCAAACAGAGTGGACTATAAATCCCCCCAATTAACTCTGGCTCGAGGGTACATCCTTGAACTCCTCTGACATCCGTCGTTGTAATCCTTCAACGTCGTCAGAGAGGTGACGGGTCCCGACGGCCATACATTCATGGACCACTATGTCCCTAAACTGGAACATTAGAGTCCAAACGCTCTTTTGTCGGATCTAAACGATCCCGTTAAGTTGATCTTAGTCACAAAGTTAGACTAACGTATCCTTAACAAACGTTTGAGTTGATCTTAGCCTCAAGTAGGGCTGACGTATCCTCAAACCAAACCACCCCAAACCCAAATCTAAGATAATACGGATTTGGACTAGTCCACGCCCTACGGGCGACGACATAACTCAGTCTCCGTAAACAATCCACGGGCAACAAAATACAAAACAGACACCCACGACACGAAGTGACCATCTGGAGAAGGAGAAAGTTGTTACCGCAATGCGGTAGCGTAATTAACTGCAGGGGCTTGCGCCTGCAGGGAAGAGCGTCCCCACAATCAAAAACCCCTCAAACGAGGGGGAATCTGACGAAGTCTGCTACATCGGACGCATCCGTCTAAACCTTCGATACGTGGTGCCATAAATCAACTTGGCATCTTCGAAGAGGTGGACGGATAGCGCCTATTAGCATCTGCCTCGAATCTCAGGCAAGACGCGGTGTCGCGCCGTCTTTCGGAGGGGAACAGATTCTGGCACGCCCGGTGGGACCTTTTCCTCTTTCCACTCCACACTTCGTGTGTCGTGACTCGCGAACCAATCGCGGTTCGCTAATGGTTGCCCTTGGGTTTCAAGATACTAAGAGTTGGCGTCTGGCTTATTGCAGAAAGCAAAGGATCGATGGCTTCTACTTCCGTGAAAGTCTCCAACTGCTCAGACTGCAATTGCAACCAACGCTCTGCCTCGCCAGGAGGTATAGCCTACGGACCCCAAGCTGCCTCGCTATTCACAATGCCCGTGGAACAGGTCACTCGCGCCACCACAGGATTGTTCTTTGGGACCATGGTCCCGCCGACAAACTTTGCCGCTCCAGTGCTGACAACGGAGGCTCCCAAGAAGTCGGTCTTTGATCGACTTACCCCTGCCGCGGGTCCTCTCAACGAGTCGCCCAACGTCAACGCCTCGGTCTTCTCTAGATTGGGCCAGAAATCCTGCAAACCCATCACAGGACCTACAATCTCAGAGAAGGTTGCTTTTAAGAAAGTGGCCGCTCCCATCCCAGAAGTCGTCAAGGCAGCCTCTCCGGCCAAAAGGTCGGTCTTTACAAGATTAACGGCTTTAGCTCCCGCTCCTACTGCCCAAAGGACATCGGTCTTTGACAGGCTAATACCAGCTGCGACCCCACGCCCAGACAGAGGGCAAAACGAAACCATTCTTACCGCCGACCCTACACCGTCCGCTCGACACGCCCGACGTCGCCATTGGCGCCGAGTGAGGAAGGCTGGGGGCAACTCCCCATCTGGGTTGACTCCATCAGTCCCGATGGCAGAAGTTAATGCTGCTGTTCCAACTGGGAACAGCTTCGAAATGCTAAATAAAGTGCGAAGAAATTCTCCTACTGCAGTACTGAAGAGGTCTCCTCCCCCGTTAAAGAAGGTTGTGGAAATGGAGTCAGAACGGCCCCAATCTCCTCAACGGCTGTCTTCCAAAATCTATAAGGTTTGGCGGCAGGCACGGGACTCGATCATCGATCCGAACTTCTCCCGCCAACACAAGAAGCTGAAAATCCAACCGGAAGCCGGTCACCAGGCTAAACCCCAAAAGGCTGTTGATCAACTGGCTCATAAAAGGAGGAGGCCAGAGAAGACCCCCCAGCATGCAACGACGGCTAAAAGCACTGAGCCCAGACGCCCCAAGTCTGGGGGCATGGTGGTGCACACTGTTTACATGGCCTCTGGAAAAGAGGAAAGCCGCACTTCTACGGGCCACCGACCGTTAACCCGATCCGTGACGAAAGCCCAGGAACAGCAACAAAAGCTGCAAGAAATGATGAATGCTATGGCCGCGCTCACCGGGCCAAAAGAAAACCCAGAAACGTCCTCAGACGCACGCCGGGAGGAAGAAACCGATGCTGAATTCCTTCGCCGGACACTGGAGAAAAGGGACAAAGAGGCTGCTGAACAAGCGGCCAACATACAACGGATGGGCCTTCTCTTCCAAGATGTAATAGGAATGATGATCCAGCAGGACTTACCCGCCGAGGATGCCCCGATCGTTCTTGAAGACGACCGAGGAGAAACGTCAAATCTACCACCAGCCCTCTCAACGGCCAAGGAGGAGGCAATCTCTAAGGCTGACTTGGCTGACTACATAGCCCAGCAAATCCGGGTTCATCACGCTACTGAGGCAGCCGGTCAAGTTGTGAAAACGGGGCGGCCGTATCCGAGCTGGTACGACCAAATCAAATACCCGCAAGGCTATACGATACCAAAAATTCCACGTGTATAAGGGGACCGGCAATCCCCATCAACATGTCGCCCAGTTTCGGGCCCTCTGCGGTAACACTGGCGGTGATGATAAATTGTTGCTCCGCCAGTTTGTGGGCAGCTTATCAGAAACAGCGTTCGAATGGTATTCGGAACTCCCGAACGATTCTATCAAAACGTTCGCTGAAATGGAGTTGTTGTTCACTCAGCGATTTGCAAGTGCCAGCGAACGCACTCCAATAACTGCACTTATTAACGCCAGGGTAAAACCGGGCGAAACCTGGGTCCAGTACGCTATACGCTGGCAGAACTTGTGGTCGAGATGTGAGCAACGCATTGAGGAAGCACCTGCGGTGGGCATGTTCGTGGGAACTCTAGACCCTCACGCAACTATCTCCCAGTTTATGATGTTCTTTAAGCCAACCACATTCCAGGCCCTGATCGACAAGTTGGCTCAGATGGACCAGATGGGTCATAGACCACCTACACCAAAGTCGGAACCTCGGAATGACAAGGGTAAAGGAAGAGCAACATTTGTTGCGAATGCCCAAGAGCAACCTAACGCCCCGAAACCGACAGATCAACTGGAGGAAAGACGTCGGTATTATAATGAGAAGATGAAGCGTCCCTACTCGTTCCCACGGGACAAGACGAAACGGCTATTCGAGCTGGCAATACGCAACAGACTTATAAACCTGCCAAATCCAAGGCGACCGCCGCAACCCACCGAGGTGGATAACCCTAACTATTGCCCTTACCATCAGACGGTAGGCCATCCGATTGAAGATTGCTTCGTCTTCAAAGGATGGATTGAAGACCAATACCTCCAGGGGAAGTTTGTACTGTCCGAAAAGTGGAAGGTGAACCCACCACAGCCGCATGCTCCGAGGAAAGCGGATACACTGGGGACAACATGTTCTTTTATTGAAGAAGCTCCATGGGAGGTCGTGCTATCAACTAAAACCAAAAGAATGCTGAGAGACCTTCATGCGTGCCCTGCGATCGAATGGAAGGACCCTCTTGAACCTTAAATTATCAAAAGGATGTTGAAGCCCCGCCCAACTACGAAGACTCACGATAATGGCCCAAATACTCACGCCCAGCCGTCAAAATCTTCGAAGAAAAAGAAGAAGAAATCCAAGAAGTCCGTGAAGCCTGGAAAAGAGCACACGAACTTGCAGAAGCAAATCGACGCATTGGAAGAGTACAACCAAAAGGCGCGAACTCCTGTCACACTGCAAGAGTTCCTCAACCACATCTTTCAAGAGGAAGATGATGGAGAAAGCTCGTCGGATGAATCCGAAGGATATGTGGCGAGTTGTAATGTAATCTCCCACTCGTTTACCGATGATGGGAAAACTCCTGGCATTAGGAAACTGGAGGCAGAGCCTGTACCAGAACGCGCATGGCCAACAGATGAAATAATCGACGCTTTTCTAGACGAGATTCGTCTAAAATGTAAAGCGGACCAGGAGCGTGAGATGACCACGTCGGAAGGAGCCAAATGCGGGCAACTGAACGAAAGAGTTGAACTACCCCTGTCAGAGCATAAGGCATCCGAAGCAGACAAGAAGATATTCAAGACGAGGAAAAGGTTTGCCAAAGCCATGTCAATGGGAATGAAGCTACCGCCCTCGGAAGGAAACACACACGATGGGGTAGAGACGCACCCTGAATATTGCACATATCATCGGAAAATCTCACATCCCACGGAGGAGTGCGACGCCTTTAAGATATGGTGGCAAGAATATGTTGCTCATCGGCAACATTTTAAGCGCATGAAACGCAAGATCCGTCGGGAGCGAAGAAGTACCGTCGATGGGCACAACAGAACGACTGGCAACTGTTACATGGTTAACGCCAGGGGGTCACAAGTTCTCACCTTTGGGAGCGACTCTGATGAAGAAATGGCTCTGGGCCCTCTCTTTAAAGAATCTGTTTTGGGGAAAGAGGAGGAATCGGAGATCTGCGAGAACATTCAGCTGCGCAATCGCACACTCCCAGAAAAGAATCTCGGGCCCGGGAATAGAAAGGATAAGGGAAAGGAAAAGGTCACTGAAGATATCACTTTAGATGACCAAGTCATGAGAGAACTGGCTGCCAAAGACCCTCCTAGGAAGAGTAAAGTGGACTATAACATCCTCGCGCACCTAAGGAAGCTACCTTCTCAGCTTAGCATTCTCGATGCCCTCCTATTATCGAAAGAAGCGCGAGACTCACTAATTAAGGCGTTACAAGAACCCGAGCAATTCCAAGCCTTCCTCGCCACTGAAAAGATGAAGGATGAACTGGAGGAAGTGCATACGGCCGACGTCACTTTCGGTGATGAAGACCTCCTTCTCGGGACATGCGACCATAACCGTCCCCTATATGTCTCCGGATACTGCCATGATATCAAGATAGGCAAGATCCTGGTGGATAATGGATCCTCTGTCAACCTCCTTAATGTTCGGGTGTTGAAGGAAATCTGCATGAGTGTTCAACACCTCGCTCGTGACAAAATTACTATCTCCGGTTTCGATTCACAATCGTCACGGACTCTCGGATCCGTGATACTAACATTACGCTTCGGACTTCTCGTCACAGACATCAAATTCCATGTCATTGACGCCAAGACCTGTTACAACGCCTTGCTCGGCCGTCCTTGGCTGCACGAGTACAACATCATCCCTTCTACACAACATCAGTGTATGAAGTGCTTCAAGGATGGTCTTGAGTATACCGTAACAGGTGAGTTAAACCCATTTTCCATAAACGAAGTCCGCAAATACGAAGATGCGAAATACTTTTTGCCAGATTTCGAGGATACAGAAAGATGTCGCAATCCGGAAAACAAAACCGCCGCCACCATCCCTATTTTCGGGAGCGATACCGAAGAAGAGGAAGAGATAGTTTATGCAGGGCCATCTCAACGCAACAACCTGAGGACACCCGCCCCCGTATTAGTCTTCGGAAGTGATTCAGAAGATGAAGTTAATGCTGTGTTCTCCAATCGGCTGCCGACACAAGCACCCCTTGGCGATGACCATAGTTTGCAAATCACCATGGTACCGCGAGAACACTACAAGGATCTCGACGCGCTTCAGGCTCACGATGTGCAGGACCTGCAAACATTTTACGTCCCTCCCAGGCGAAGGGGCGAGAAGGTGATCCTATTTTACCGATCCTCAGAGTCGAAAATAGAGAAAGAGATCTGGCATGGCGCAGATACTACGCTCGACAGGCTCCAACCCATCCGTCTGCCCAGATACTATACGGACGGATTAAAGAAGCTATTGAAGCGCCAAGGAGTACCCTTAAAACAGGCTGTTCGGCAGGCTCGGTTCTACAACAAGATTTGGGATGTCCCCGGGACTCAACGCAAGTTGCCCAACGGGAAGATGGAAACACTCGGGCTTGGATACGCAAGAGCTGGAAAACGGGAACGAACTCACAGCAGCTACCCTATATATACCTTTGATGAAGAGGAGGACGCCCTGTCAGGAGATGCCAACCCCACATCAAAACTAGACCCCGCGATTAAAGCGCCGAGTCCGTCGTTTGAAGAACGAATGGGCAAGCCTATCAGGAAAGTGGGTCAGAAAGCTCGGGAAGACCACAACCGCGAGATGGCCATCTACAAGAAGGCCAGGACGCAACGTCTATCTCAACATGCTGCAAAAGACAAAGACGCTTATCCTCGTCAATCCATTGTGCGAAAGACCCGACGCAGAGACGGAGATAAATCAAGAAGCGGCTCGGGTTTGTCCCTCGTGAAGAAGATGAGTCGAGCGTATTCCTTCCCCCAAGACAAGACGGAGAGGTTACTCAACCTCGCTATAAAACATCGAATGATCACGCTTCCAGAGTCTAGACATCCTGGGCAAGCTAGCAAGGTCTCTCATCCGAGTTATTGCTCTTATCACCGAACCATAGGACATCCTACCGAAGACTGCTTCACCTTCAAGAACTGGGTCGAGGACCAGTACCGACGGGGTAGATTCGCTTTATCCGACGGCTGGAAGGTAACGCCGCCGCGAAAGCATGAGCCCAAGGCCGCAAGAGCAGAACCGGGCCCACCTCAGTCCGGGGAGCGGGTTCGCACTTGTTATACGATTACGATATTAGGAGAAGAGCCCGAGAACGTAGGTGACCTTTACCGGTGCTTTGAGAACAGCGATGATGAGGTGATCTCAGAATTTCCGCCCGCTCCGAAAGAACTGGAAGATGGTATACATACTACTGCAGATAACCTCAAGAAGATTGAGTTGGGATCGGCAGACGACCCGCGACCGACATTTGTCAGCGAGCTATTATCCGAAGAAAAGGTGGCTGCGTTAAAGAACGTGCTTCTACGGCATAAAGACTGCTTCGCGTGGAACTACTCCGAGATGCCAGGATTGGATCCGGAGATTGCTGTGCATAGATTAGCAATATCCCCAGATATCAAGCCAGTCAAGCAGGCGCCAAGGAGGATGCGACTCGAGCTTGAGATGAGCATCAACGCCGAAGTCAAGAAGCTGATCGATTCTGGATTTATCCAAGAAGTCCAGTACCCCGACTGGATCGCCAATATCGTCCCTGTAATGAAGAAGAATGGGACGGTACGCATATGTGTGGATTTCAGGGATCTCAATAAAGCCTGTCCAAAGGATGATTTCCCAGTACCGGTAACCGAACTAATGATAGATAACACGTCAACTCACGAGGTTTTCTCCTTTATGGATGGTTCATCAGGATACAATCAGATAAAGATGCATCCTGAAGACCAGAAGCATACCGCTTTCCGCACCCCTTTGGGTATATTTTGCTACAAGGTTATGCCCTTTGGTCTAAAGAACGCTGGCGCCACCTATCAAAGGGCCATGACAAAGATCTTCGACGATCTCATACATGACATCGTCGAGTGCTATATCGATGATCTCGTAGTAAAGAGCATGTCATACGAAGAGCATTTAAAGCATCTGGAGACTGTATTTCAACGCCTTCGGCAATACAATTTGAAAATGAATCCCCTCAAATGCGCGTTTGGAGTCTCCTCGGGCAAATTTCTGGGATTCATCGTTCGACACCGAGGTATTGAAATAGATCCGTCAAAGATTAAGGCGATCATGGAAATGCCTCCGCCAAGAACCCTCAAGCAGTTGCGGTCTCCCCAAGGGAAGCTCGCGTACATCCGGCGGTTTATCGCCAATCTTTCAGGCAAATGCCGTCCTTACAGCCACCTGATGAAAAAGGGAACCCCATTCGTTTGGGATCACAAATGTCAAGGTGCACTAGACGAGATCAAGCAGTACCTGCAGAACCCTCCAGTGTTGGCTGCTCCAGTGAAGGGAAAGCCTCTCATTCTTTACACGGCCGCCCTCGAAGGTTCCTTACGCGCATTATGGGCACAAGAGAACGATCAGGGGAAAGAAAGAGCACTTTACTACTTAAGTCGAGTGCTGCTGGGGGCAGAAAGCAACTATTCCCCCATTGAAAAGCACTGCCTGGCGTTGATCTTCGCAGTAACAAAGCTTAGACATTACGCATTAGCACATGAAGTCCGTCTTATTTCAAAGGTGGACCCTCTCAAATATTTGATGTCGAAAGCCATACTGACGGGACGACTTGCTAAGTGGGCCCTGCTCTTGATGGAGTTCTCGATAACGTATCAACCTCTCAAGGCAGTGAAAGGCCAGGCCATTGCCGACTTCCTCGCCGAGCACCCGATACCGGCCAATTCTCTTCTGAATTGCGATTTGCCGGACGAGCATGCAATTGATGCGATTAGCGGCGGAAGCACCCGATGGGAACTCTATTTCGATGGAGCGTCCTCCATAAAGAAACAGAAACAAGGTATCCCAATGATCAAATCAGGGATAGGCCTCATCTTTGCAACTCCACAAGGAGGGATAATGCGCTTCGCCTTCTCCTTAACAGAGCCGAGGACAAACAATGAAGCCGAATACGAAGCTCTGATAGCAGGCCTCGAGATCGCCATCGACATGGGAATTGAAGACCTCCTCATATACGGGGATTCTCAGCTGGTCGTCAGTCAAGTAAATGGTGACTATCAAACGTGCAAGCCGGAATTGGTGAAGTACGGCGAAAGGGTGCAACAACTATTGACCCAAATTCCCTCCTATACTTTGGAGAACATACCGCGCGCGGAAAACAGCAAAGCAGACGCGTTGGCTAAACTTGCTAAAGAACTGGCTGACGAGAACCTCGATGACGTCAGAATCGTGGTACAAAGCCGTCGAGTGCTCGCCCCGGCAGAAATATCTCCGGAATCATGCGGAAAAAAGGGAACGACTGAGCAGATGACCCTACAAATAAAAGACCATGAGAAGGCCGAAGACTGGAGGGAAGTCTTCATAGACTACTTTAAGTCCCACCGAATGCCCGAAGAAGCGTCCTCAAGACATCGGCTCATGAAACGAGCCTTATCTTTCGCTTTCGTCAACGATATTCTATACAAGAGATCGTTCGATTCTCTATGGCTGAGATGCTTGGGACCTGACGAAGCAGAAAGAGTCGTTCAGGAAGTTCATGACGGACTTTGCGGTTCTCACCAAGCAGGCCCAAAGATGAAGTTAAAAATTAAACGGATGGGTTATTACTGGCCCACGATGATCCAGGACTGCCTCGAGTATGCGAAGCAATGCCACTCATGCCAGATCCATGGAGACTTCATCCACCAACATCCGAATCCACTGCACCCGATGTTGGCTAGTTGGCCATTCGAAATGTGGGGGACTGACATAGTCGGCCCCATTGAGCCAGCATCATCCCGGGGACACCGTTTTATCCTGGCGACCACTGATTACTTCTCCAAATGGGCAGAAGCAGTACCGCTGAGGGAAGTGAAGACGGAGAATATTCTCCACTTCTTCAAGACGCACGTCATCTATCGGTTTGGAACTACACGGCGGATTATCTCCGATAATGGGCCGGCCTACCGAAGCCATAAGATTAGCCGCTTCGCACAGCAGCACAATATAGACTGGAGATATTCTTCAGTTTACAATCCACGAGCTAACGGTCTAGCCGAGGCTTTCAATAAGACCTTGACGAAGATCATAAAAAAGACCGTTTCCAGGAATAAGAGAGACTGGCACGAAAGGCTGTAAGAAGCCCTTTGGGCTTACCGAACTACATTCAAGACGGCCACGAACATAACGCCGTACGCGTTGGTATTTGGGACGGAAGCAGTGCTCCCCCTCGAGATAGAGTTACCCTCTCTACGAGTAGCAGTCCACCACGAGCTGACGAACGAAGAAAATGCTCACCTTCGGCTTGAGGAGCTTGATGCCCTCGACGAAACCCGGCTCATAGCGCAACAACATCTAGAAGCCTACAAAGCAAAGATGACGCGCTCGTACGAACGATTGACCAGGCCGAGGACATTCCGCCAAGGCGAACTCGTACTAGTGGTCAAAAGACCTATGATCCCCAATCGTGCCAAGCGGGGAAAATTTGAGCCAAACTATGAAGGCCCATACATCATAGACAAGGTCTACCAGGGTGGAGCCTATCTACTCATGGACATGCACGGTGAAAGGCCTTTCAGGCCAATAAACGGCCGCTTCTTAAAGAAATACTATGCTTAATAAGCCACAGCCTGGGTCAATGATAGATGACGACGACTATGTCCGCTCACTATCTTCCTAGGCTCAGACTTTACAAGCAGCAACCAGCCTTCCCATATCGGCGGACCGAAACGTCCTTAAACTAACAACGGACCGGAACGTCCTTAAACTAAAAACGGACCGAGACGTCCTTAAACTATCGACGGACCGAAACGTCCCTAAAACTACTACCGCAGCATCCTTAGGCTGACGAGATGGATAAAAAAAAAAGATAAAAAAAAATGATAAAAAAAAAAAAAAAAAACGGTATGTCCATAAGCAAAGTGGGCACGGATGAAAACCCGAAAGGGCTCCGTGAGTAAAAACAGCAGGGCTGCCGGCAAGTGTTCGTGAAAACCTGAGAGGGCGCGACCTTGTAAAAAAAAAAGTGAAAAAGAATAAAAAAAACGGTATGTCTATAAGCAAAACGGGCACGGATGAAAACCCGAAAGGGCTCCGTGAGTAAAAAGAGCAGGGCTACCGGCGAGTGTTTGTGAAAACCCGAAAGGGCGCAACCTCGTTAAAAGACACTTGTAGGGTCCTCTCGACCTTGTAAGGAGAAACCACCTGCGTGAGATCCTTACGACTCACAAAGGAGCAACACACTTAGGGATCCTCACGATTCCTAAGGAGAAAATACACTTGCGAGATCCTTACGACTCGTAAGGAGAATTCTCTTGTGGGACCCTCACGGCCCATGAGATTTGAAAGTCTTAAGTTACAGAAACCTAAACCTGTTCTTAAGCAAATCGTCCACAACCTCCGATATTGCCCTACAAGAGGCTCAATACTGACCCTTGTATACAATCCACGGGCGCGAATAAACATATCCCCAGCAAAAGTCCAACCCTTGTAGGTCCCCTCGACCCATAAGGAGAAAACCCTCTTGTAGGATCCTTACGACTTACAGAGGAACATACACTTAGGAATCCTCACGATCCCTAAGGAGAAGATACACCTGCAAGATCCTCACGACTTGTAGGGAGAAATACCTTTGTGAGACCCTTACGGCTCATGAAGTCAAAAGCCTTAGTCGACAGGACCTTAACCCTGTTTGCTAAGCCACCTTTGTTCAACATCGACAAAGGCAAATGATGATTCGCTCCTGGCAACATCCCAGTTGCAGCGATGCTGATGCCGAAATCGGTGTCCAAAATCCGAGCTTGCGGCGAAAAAGCTAGCAGGCCACACATGCCTACGAAATAGCCGAAATGATGGGGCAACTTGCAATAAAAAGCAGCAAGTAAAAATGTATGCATGAAAAATAGCCGAAATGATGGGGCAACTCGCAATAAAAAGCAGCGAGTAAAAATAAAACAAATAGCCGAAATGATTGGGCACCGCGAAAAATAGCCGAAATGATTGGGCAATCGCGACCTTCGCGATATAAAAAGCTGAAATGATAGAGCATCGCGGAAAGAATAAAAGAAATGATGGAAAAATGAAACCTTTTTGCCCTACAGGTGATACTACAACAATCCCTGTATACAATCCAGGGGCGCAAACAAAGAAGGGATCATACTCCTCCCCCCAGGTTTCATCATGAGAGGAAACCAAATCTCGACGGTTCACAAATAACCTGGAGATCATCTCGTAACAACGGACACAACTTCAAGCTAAGCGGAACAGCGGCCACTCCCAGTTCCATGGCTCGGTGGTATACATATCGCCAACAGTCAAACCTTCACCCCGTGAAATGCGGATATATTCAGCAAAATTCCTGGTCACGTGGAACGCGGATAATGTCACTCTTTGACCCCGTGGAAAACATCCAGAGCGGATCCTGGTCCTCGCAGAGCATGGCAGTGAACCCGTGCGAAGCATCCAGAGCGGAGCCTAGTCCTCGCCTAACGCGGCAGTGAACCCGTGTGAAGCATCTAGTGCAAAATTCCTGGTCACGTGGAACGCGGATAATGTCACTCTTTGACCCCGTGGGAAGCGTCCAGAGCGGATCCTGGTCCTCGCAGAGCATGGCAATGAACCCGTGCGAAGCATCCAGAGCGGAGCCTAGTCCTCGCCTAACGCGGCAGTGAACCCGTGTGAAGCATCTAGTGCAGAAATTCCTGGTCACGTGGAACGCGGATAATGTCACTCTTTGACCCCGTGGAAAACGTCCAGAGCGGATCCTGGTCCTCGCAGAGCATGGCAGTGAACCCGTGCAAAGCATACAGAGCGGAGCCTAGTCCTCGCCTAACGCGGCAGTGAACCCGTGTGAAGCATCTAGTGCAAAATTCCTGGTCACGTGGAACGCGGATAACGTCACTATTTGACCCCGTGGAAAACGTCCAGAGCGGATCCTGGTCCTCGCAGAGCACGGCAGTGAACCCGTGTGAAGCATCCAGAGCGGAGCCTAGTCCTCGCCTAACGCGGCAGTGAACCCGTGTGAAGCATCTAGTGCAAAATTCCTGGTCACGTGGAACGCGGATAATGTCACTCTTTGACCCCGTGGAAAGCGTCCAGAGCGGATCCTGGTCCTCGCAGAGCATGGCAATGAACCCGTGCGAAGCATCCAGAGCGGAGCCTAGTCCTCGCCTAACGCGGCAGTGAACCCGTGTGAAGCATCTAGTGCAAAAATTCCTGGTCACGTGGAACGCGGATAATGTCACTCTTTGACCCCGTGGAAAACGTCCAGAGCGGATCCTGGTCCTCGCAGAGCATGGCAGTGAACCCGTGCGAAGCATCCAGAGCGGAGCCTAGTCCTCGCCTAACGCGGCAGTGAACCCGTGTGAAGCATCTAGTGCAAAATTCCTGGTTACGTGGAACGCGGATAATGTCACTCTTTGACCCCGTGGAAAACGTCCAGAGCGGAGCCTGGTCCTCGCCAAGCACGGCAGCGAACCCGTGTGAAGCATCCAGAGCAAATACCGGACTGTGGAGTCCTTAAAATCCACGGACTATGACGTCCTTAACCTCGACCGTGATGTCTTAAAACTAACGATCAACCACCCCGATTCCCTACAGACTTTGCCTTGGTTTAAGGGTACATCTCTTCACTCCTTTGATGCCCGGCGTTGTAATTCCTCAACGTCTTCAAAGAGGTGACGGGTCCCTGCAACCAAACACCGGACTGTGGAGTCCTTAAATCCACGGACTATGAGGTCCTTAACCTTGACCGTGATGTCTTAAAACTAACAGCGGACTGTGGAGTCCTTAAATCCACGGACTATGAGGTCCTTAACCTTGACCGTGACGTCTTTAAACTACGATACCTTGAGAGATCCCTGACACCGTGAAACACGGATAAGGGTGATCACATCCGGCACTTGCAGGCCCTCACGACCTGTAAGGAAGAAAAACTCTCTTGTGAGATCCTTACGACTCTCAAGGGAAAACCCGCTTAAGGATCCTCACGATCTTTAAGAAGAACTCACACCTATGGGATCCTCTCGACCTGTAGGGAGAAAAACTCTTTATGAGACCCTCGTGGCTCATAAGATGCAAAAGCCTTAGGAAGCAGATCTTAACCCTGAGTCCTGAGCCATTGCTGTCCTGCAAGGAGATCAAGATAGAATACCCGCAGAATACATTCAATGAAAAGGAGACACATCATTGACAAGAAAAAATGTATCTTTTATTCATAAACCAAAATGGGTACAAAGTACAATTCATGAAAGAAACAAAAAGAAAATACTCTCATCCATGAGTATGTACAAAAGGGAAGAAAAAAATACAAATGTTTCAGGCCGGCGGGCGATTCAGCAGCTTGGTCAGCTCATCCTGCTTTTGCTGAGCCACGGCTTCATGACGCAAGATCTCCAAAAGACGAGCCTCCGCTTGAGCTTGCTGGGCCTGATTTGAAACGAGCCGGGCTCCAAGCTCTTTCTCAGTGGCCCTATGAGCCTCAACCCTCTCACGAGTGAACATGGCAACTTTATCGAGGGCCACAACCTCATGTTCGCTACGTGTCACCCTATCAGGCCATGAAAGCTCACTTTGCGACCACAACCTTAGAAACAGGACATACACGCTCGAGACCATATAAATGGGCTCCCGATCGATAGCAATAATCGATCCAGAACGCGCTCACACAACCCGGTATGAAAAGCAACGAGAAGCTTTCCGATGATTATCCTATCAAGCATGCGCTCGCAATCGTATGAACATCCGAAAAAGAAATAAAATTCGAAGCTTTAACGCGTACGCGACATGACAACAATATTGATAAGTGAAGAAAGTTTTCATAAAAAGGAACACAAAATTTATTCATGCAAGCGGAAATATACATACGAATACCAAGCCTACATGGAAGTTCAACATAAAGCATACAAAAAGGAGGGACTGATTTAAAGAGGTTCTACACTAACGGAAAAGGTCACCAAATACAGGATCAACGGCACAAGGGTTAACGAAGCAAAGGACAAAATTCTCCATCTCCCTCTCTGCTTTCTCCAGCACATCAAAGCGACGGTTCTCACGAGGAGTCGCTCCCCATCGATTGGCGCCGTGTTCGTCCGCGAAAGCAAACATAATAGCTCGTCGGGCCTTGATCTGGCCCAGCAGATGAATCGAGCAATCCTTCAAAGCCTGAGTAATCAGGCAGGCTTCATGAAAGCCCTCGAGCTTTTCTTCCGCCGCATCAAGCATCGCCAGGGTCATCTCTGCCGGGTGAGGAGGAATGTCGGCAAGCACGGCCATGAGGATCATCCGGAGCCAGAGGGAACCCATCGGGAGGGGAGACCCTCTACGGATCGAGAGCTCGTGCATGGCCGAGTCACATTCGTTGTCAGAAAGGAGGGGGTCCACCAACCGAGCAGCAAAGCGGGGGATCATCTCCTCAAGAGGAACTTCCCACGGCTGTCGACGAGCATGAGGGCGATTACAAGCCATGGCACTCGTTTCTCCCTCAAGAAAAAAATATATATATGATATGAATCTCTCTGTGAAAGGAAAAGAAGGCTATAGCCTCATATATAATGAAGTGCATTAAGTGCTGTGTGCGGAAAATCCTGCATGGTGAAATTATTTCCAAGGCCTAAAAAAGGAAAGGCACCGAAAATCAAGGAGATGGAACTATTTCCAAGGCCCTTTTTCTGCACCTAACATTGTGCACTGAAAATATGGCATGAGGAAAATCTTGTGAACAGCCACATCAAGGGATCCCACGTGTAGAACACGTGAGGCCTAAACCTGATGTGCAGTTAAAAGGAAAATATGGAGTGGTACCCTGTATGTTAAAAAGCACAAAAAACAATAGTAGCAAAATAATAAAATCTCAGAGAAAAAGCGTGCAAACATACAAGGACACAACAAAACTTATCATCCAGACTTCAAGAAGGCAATACAAAACAAAAAGAGAAACTTTTACAATGGTAAGGCTTCAGACGCGGGGCATGGGTTGAGAAACTCGGAATTGACTTTATTCAAGATCTTCCAAGCATTTCGAACCTCCCGAGTATGCTTTCTCTCACGGTCACAAGCATCGGGGTCCCCGCGGATGTCCTCTACCCTCCGGTAGGCGCCCAGTATGGCTGATTGCTGAAAAATCTGATGAAGGAGATCAATGAGATTATCCCGCCTTCTCTTTGAGATCAAGCCCATAAGGTACACCGAATGCACCTTATCCTCGGCAGTGTCCAAGGCCCCGAGCGGTATGCCGGTGCAAAAGAGAGGAAGTGCCTCCCGGATCGCCAGCACGATCAGCCTCAGAAGAGAAGAACGACGGGGGAGTAGCCTATGGTTGTACTCGTCGAAGCGGCTCATGATCTCGGCACACTGAGCATCAGTGAACTCCTGGTTCTGACTGCGGCCCAGCGCACGAATATTCCCATAGGAAATGATCTCGTCAAGACGGTACAGATGGGCATCCATGGTACCTAAAATAAAAGTCATGAGATTCACTACAAGGCCCCCATTGCATTAACTGCAGGAAGAACAACCTCGGGCCAAGAGACCCCAGGAAGCCTCTGTATGAAGAAATCAAATTCTTCGTTGGAATTAAATTCCTTATTAAGAAAAGGGAATTAAATTCCCAAAAACATTTTTGGATGGAATTAAATTCCATGGATTTGAACCGCCATCATCATCTCTCCAAAGATCATCTAAACCCTAAGAGATCTACAGTTGAAAGATTAAACAGTTTCATGTTCTTATGGAAAATATGAAGAAAGAAGGGTAAAAACCCTTGTTTTGGATTTAAAATCCGGGAAAATGTGAAGGTCCATCGTCGTCCAAGAACATTACCTGAGGAAAAAGGATTCCTTTTGAACAGAGTTAAACTCTGAAGATTGTTTCAAGACAGAGAACTAAGCTCTGGAAGAAGAGAATTAAATTCTCAGAAAAAGTTCTCAGAAGAAGAAGATGAACAAAGTGAAGGCTCTTATGAAGAGACAGAGGTATTTATAGAAGACAATAAAAACGCTTCGTCTCCCCAGATCCCTAGAGGAATCCAACGGCCACAAGAGGTGACAGCGTTGCACTCACGTGCAGACACGTGAGAACAACGCTGTGGGGGCATTTGTTTCCTGATTTAAAATCAGGAAAGCTTCTGGGAAAAGCTTCAAAAAGGGGTCACGTGTTGGCACGTGACACCTAAAAGGCATCATCAAGTCAAGTTCAGTTTCCTGACTACGCTGAAGAAAATGGGCTTCAGAAAGAGTCACGTGCTCCCACGTGACCAGGGTCACGTGGCGACACGTGACATTTAAATGCAAACGTCAAAGACACACCAGTTCCCTGATCAAGTCAAGAAAAAGGCTTCAGAAGAGGTCACGTGTTCCCACGTGACCAGGGTCACGTGTTGGCACGTGACGTTCAAGACAGCAGACTCGTTCTCCAAACGAACCAAGGAAAAAGAGTTCAAACAAGGGTCACGTGCTCACACGTGACCAGGGGTCACGTGGTAGCACGTGACGCTTAGGCAGCGATCAGAAGACAGAGCGCAAAAGAAAGGAAAAGGCTCATTCCAAAGGGGGTCACGTGCCCACACGTGACCATGGGTCACGTGGTCACACGTGACCGGCTTTCAAAGCCCATTGTGTTAACAGAATTAAATTCTGAAGGAAATTCAAATCTTTCCGAAAGAAAGCAACTATCTCGAACCAATCAAATTAAAGATTCAGAGGTGATGAAATATCATCTATCTATGGGAAAATCTCGGGTTTGGAAAGATTTCCCCTTTAAATCTAATCAAAATAACAAGGGAGAATCTCTGGATTTAAAATCCAATGGTGAATAAAATTCACCTAATAATCCAAAGGTCCAAAATGAATGATGAATGCAAATCAAATCTCAATAAAGATTCGTCAAAAAACTGATTGATTCGGCTGCTTCTCCTATAAATAGGAGCCAAGAGACATACATATAGATATATGCGCAGAGAAGAAAAAAGAAAAAAGGAGAAGAGCTTTGATACTTTGAAAAAGACTCGGATCTTCTGCAAAAAACCCTAGGTAAGAAAGGGAAGGCCTTTTGAAAGAAAGAGAATTTAATTCTCAACAGAGTTTAACTCTGATAATGTAAAAACAGAAGAACATATTTCTTCTCTCTTTGATGGAGGATCTGCAAAGTGCACATCTCCCCTTAAGGTTGAGAATTTAATTCTCAATGGGTTGAGATCCTGCCATGCAGATCCAAAACATGGAGAAGGAATGCAAGCACGAGAATTTAATTCTCACAGAACTATAGGAATTTAATTCCTTTAAAATAAAAGGAGGGCTTGACCCTATATTATGGGAATTTAATTCCTCCAGAACAAAAAAGAAACAGGGTTTAACCCTAATTAAGAACCTAGTTCTGTTGAAACAGCAGGAATTTAATTCCCTTAATCATACAGAGGATGAAAGTTTAAACTCCTTAAAAAACTTTTATTAGGGTTTAACCCTATTCGGCCCTTCACGTATATGAGGAATTTAATTCCTACAGAAAATTCAGAGTTAAACTCTATTCCAGAAAACAAAGTCTTCGAAAGGAAGTAGGAATTTAATTCCTCTGAAATTTACAGTTCGAGGAATTTAATTCCTGAAAGAAGATTAACAAAGCCTTTAAACAAAATACCTAGAGGCAGGGTCACGTGTCATCACGTGACCCCCCAAGAGATCTACAGAAAGCCCCTTCGAGGCAGCACCCCACGTGACCCACGTGACCCTCGGCAGAAGCTCTAATACATAGGCATTTGAATGCCCATCACGTGATGGCACGTGACGCTCTGAAAGACACGATAATCTCGGAATAAATGAAGGGAGGGCGCTCTCACGTGCTGCCACGTGACCCCTCTTGCCTTAGTGTTTAACGCTAAATTAAAACTCTCGAACCCAGTGTTAAAACACTATTGGGCCTTAGTGTTCAACACTAATTAAAAATCTTTATTTGCAGTGTTCAACACTGATTACCTTAGTGTTTAAACACTAATCTGAGATCTTCATTTGCAGTGTTCAACACTGATTACCTTAGTGTTTAACACTAATCTGAAAAAGCATTGTTGCTGGTGTTTAACTCCAAATATTCTCTTAGTGTTAAACACTAACTTGTCAACCCCATTCCCAGTGTTCAACACTGACTGCTCTGTAGTGTTTAACACTAGGCTTTGGCCCAAATGGCCCAAATGGATAGAGGCAAAGCCTCTCCTGATTGGACTTAGCCCAAGATGGCCATAAGTCCTCAATTGGTGATTAACTGGTCCAATGGACTCATAACATAATTAATTCGTCTTGACCCCAAATTGGGCCAAGGACTATTTAATCCACTCCGGTTCTAGGGTACATCTCGTCACTCCTTTGATACTTGGCATTGTAATCCCTCAATGTCTTCAAAGAGGTGACGGGTCCCGACGACCACACATTGATATGGACTGTGGGGTCCTTAAACTCATGGCTAATGCAAATTCCTGGTTACGTGGAACGCGGATAATGTCACTCTTTGACCCCGTGGAAAACGTCCAGAGCGGAGCCTGGTCCTCGCCAAGCACGGCAGTGAACCCGTGTGAAGCATCCAGAGCACAATGGACTATGGGGTCCTTAAACCATGGACTACGACGTCCTTAACCTTGACCGAGATGTCTTAAAACTAACAACGGACCGCAATGTCCTTAAACTACCCATGGACCGCAATGTCCTTAAACTACCCATGGACCGTAATGTCCTTAAACTAGGACAATAGAGCCCCGCATGCTCTTTTGTCGGATCTAAACGGTCCCGTTTAAGTTGATCTTAGCCTCAAAGATGGCTAACGTATCCTTAAACCTTCAAACAGAGTGGACTATAAATCCCCCCAATTAACTCTGGCTCGAGGGTACATCCTTGAACTCCTCTGACATCCGTCGTTGTAATCCTTCAACGTCGTCAGAGAGGTGACGGGTCCCGACGGCCATACATTCATGGACCACTATGTCCCTAAACTGGAACATTAGAGTCCAAACGCTCTTTTGTCGGATCTAAACGATCCCGTTAAGTTGATCTTAGTCACAAAGTTAGACTAACGTATCCTTAACAAACGTTTGAGTTGATCTTAGCCTCAAGTAGGGCTGACGTATTCTCAAACCAAACCCCCCCAAACCCAAATCTAAGATAATACGGATTTGGACTAGTCCACGCCCTACGGGCGACGACATAACTCAGTCTCCGTAAACAATCCACGGGCAACAAAATACAAAACAGACACCCACGACACGAAGTGACCATCTGGAGAAGGAGAAAGTTGTTACCGCAATGCGGTAGCGTAATTAACTGCAGGGGCTTGCGCCTGCAGGGAAGAGCGTCCCCACAATCAAAAACCCCTCAAACGAGGGGGAATCTGACGAAGTCTGCTACATCGGACGCATCCGTCTAAACCTTCGATACGTGGTGCCATAAATCAACTTGGCATCTTCGAAGAGGTGGACGGATAGCGCCTATTAGCATCTGCCCCGAATCTCAGGCAAGACGCGGTGTCGCGCCGTCTTTCGGAGGGGAACAAGGACGAGGAGCTCGCCACAAAGGCCAACCAAGTCCAGCTCAGAAGCGGCAGGGCTCTACCGCTGTTTCCCCAATCAGAGCAAAGCTCTGTTCAAATTCCAAGATTTGAAATGAAGCGACGCTTCCTTTTTCCAATAAGAGCAAAGCTCTGTATTAAAAATCTAAAGTAAAAATTGAAGCAACGCTTCAGATTCTGCGCGCTGCGCACCGCGTGTCAAAAGCAGACACGCCAGCGCCTGGAGCGCTACGCCCTAGGCAGCGCGCCCCCAATCAGAGCAAAGCTCTGTTTTAAAATTCAAAATTTAAATTGAGGCAGCGCTTCAGATCCAGTGCTCTGCGCTACGTGTCAAACACAGGTGCGCTAGTGCAGTTGCTGGGTTGCGTGCCATGTGTAAAACACGGACGCGCTAGCGCAGTTGCGCTGCGCTCTGCGCTGCGCGCCACGTGTCAAGCATAAGTATATCAGCGCAAGGTGCGCCAGCGCTGGAATTAAAAATTCCCCACCGTCAGATCAAAAGAACTATTTATAATAAATTATTAATTAATCAGAACTAAAATTCTGTTATGAAAAGATCTTTCTAATTTTATTAAAAACAAGAAGATTATCTTCTGTAAAACAGAAGCCTTAGGATCAAAGATCCAACGGTGGGAAATATTCCCAAATCAATCAGAGAAAGATCTCTTAAAACTGATTTAACAAATCATTTGGCCCTATATAAAGGACCCTAGATTTCAAGTCTAAAAGACATGCAGAGACACAGAAAGATATACAGAAGACAGAAAAGAGAGAGAAAAACGCTCTGCAAAAGAAGAGAAAACTCTTAGAAAAAAGAAGATTTTTCTTCATCTTCAAGATAAAAAGAACTATGTTCTTGAATAATAGAGATGAAACCATCACGTAAAAAGAAGAACCATCTTCTAAAAAGATCAGAGATCTAAGAAAAAGACCAAGGTCTTTAATAAAAAGGAAAAGATCAAAAAGATCTAATCATAAAAAGACTAAAAGAAGTATTTTGCTTCATTCACAGATCTTTTGATCTATAAAGGCAGAGCCTTTTATAAAAACAAGAACTTTTGTTCTTGGATCTTGAGGAAAAAGGCTCCTTTGAAGAACATAAATTTGTTCTTTGATTTTAAAATTGATCAAATGCGCTTTGCGCTATTGAAAAGTGCCTTGCACACATGAATTGCACCCTTGCGCTCATTAGACCGGCGCTCAGTGCCAAAACCTGCCACATGTCAACCAGAGACACAATCTGCGCTTTGTGCTTCTAAAACAGAGCACTGCGCTCATGGGCTGGCGCTCAGCGCCAAACGCGCCACATGTCACTCACTGGTGCGTCAACAGACTAGCGCAGAGCGCTCATAAATTAAAAGCGCAATGCGCTAACAAACTAGCGCTTAGCGCTAAGCGCGACACGTGTCCTCTTCGTGTGCGCTACCTGATAGAAGCGCAATGCGCTCTTTGACTGGCGCAAAACGCCTGGCGCGCCACGTGGCGCGCTATCAGATCACACTTTGTTCTGATGAATGCTATGCATTCAATGAAAGACAAAAAATGTCAGAGCCCAATGCCTAGCATTATTAAAAGGGCTGAGCCCAAATAAAGGCTTAATAGCCAGAGCAACTAAAAATGTTAAACATTTTTAATTGGACTTAGCTCAATTCTGGTCATAAGTCCTCAACTTATATTAAACTGAGCACATCTGCTCATAAATATCCAACAGATCTTAGTCTCAAACTGGGCTACAGATCTTTCAAACAATCCACCTTAGTTTAAGGGTACATCTCTTCACTCCTTTGATATTTGTCGTTGTAATTCCTCAACGTCATCAAAGAGGTGACGGGTCCCGACAACCACACATTTCACGGATTGTGGGGTCCTTAAACTCATGGACTATGATGTCCTTAATCTCGACCGTGATGTCTTAAAACTAACATTGGACTGTGGAGTCCTTAAACCTATAGACTATGATGTCCTTAACCTCGACCGTGATGTCTTAAAACTAACAACGGACTGTGGGGTCCCTAAACCCATGGACTATGATGTCCTTAATCTCGACCGTGATGTCTTAAAACTAATAACGGATTGTGGGGTCCCTAAACCCATGGACTATGATGTCCTTAACCTCGACCGTGATGTCTTTAAACTAACAACGGACTGTGGAGTCCTTAAATTCACGGACTATGATGTCCTTAACCTCGACCGCGATGTCTTAAAACTAACATTGGACCGAGATGTTCCTAAACTAACAATGGACCGTAATGTCCTTAAACTAATTACCGACCGCAATGTTACTAAACTAAACAACAGAGCCCAATAGCTCTTTTGTCGGATCTAAACGATCCCGTTAAGTTGATCTTAGTCTTAAATTAGACTAGCGTATCCTTAACAAACATTTAAGTTGATCTTAGTCTCAAATGAGGCTAACGTATCCTTAAACCCAACCCCCAAATCTAAATCTAAGAAAGATACAGATTTGGACTAGTCCACGCCCTGCGGGCGACAACACAACTTAGTCTCCGTATATAATCCACGGGCAACCAAACACAAAACAAACACCCACGACACGAAGTGAGCATCTGGAGAAGGAGAAAGTTGTTACCGCGATGCAGTAGCGTAATTAACTGCAGGGGCTTGCGCCTGCAGGGAAGAGTGTCCCCACAATCAAAAACCCCTCAAACGAGGGGGAATCTGACGAAGTCTGCTACATCGGTCGCATCTGTTTAAACCTTCGATATATGGTGCCATAAATCAACTTGGCATCTTCGGAGAGGTGGACGGATACCAATTAGCATCTGCCCCCCAAGATTCAGGCAAGACGTACATCGTGTCTCCGCCGCGTCTTTCGGAGGGGAACAGATTCTAGCACGTCCGGTGGGACCTCTTCCTCTTTCCACTCCACACTTCGTGTGTCGTGTTTCGCGAACGAATCACGGTTTAATATGGTTGCCCTTGGGTTCGAGGTACTAAGATTTGGTTTCTTACTTGGCGCAGAAAACGAAATATCAATGGCATCCACTTGCGAGAAGTGTTCCAACTGCGATTGCAACTCGCGTTCTTCCTCAACTGGAGGCATAGCTTACGGGCCCCAGGCGTCTTCCCCGTTCACGATGCCGGTAGAACAGGTCACCCAAACCACCACAGGATTGTTTTTCGGGACCATGCTCTCGCTAGCGAGCTTCACCGTTCCCATGCCAGCATCGGAAGCACCCAAGAAGTCGGTCTTCGATCGGCTTGCTGCTACCACGGCCCCTCTCAACGGGTCGTCCAGCTCCAACTCCTCGGTCTTCACCAGACTGAGCCTGAATTCCAATGGGCCCGTCAAGAAGCCCGCGATACCTAAAGCGGCCATCCTAAAACGGATAGCCATTCCTACTCTCGGGGTCACTAAAGAAGCTTCTTCCGTCAAGGGATCGGTCTTTACGAGGCTGACCACTCCGGCTCCCGTTCCTGCTCAAAGGTCTGTCTTTGACAAATCAGATACTGCTGCTCGACGAACGCCGGTCTTCAAGAGGCTGGTACCAGAAGCGCCTCACCAGAACAGGGGGCATGACAAAGACATTCCCATAGCTGAACCAACACCGTCTGCGCGACATGCTCGCCGTCGTCACTGGCGCCGAGTAAGGAAGGCTGGGGGCAACTCCCCCTCTGGGCTAACTCCACCAGCCCCAACGGTGGAAGTCAATGCTGCTGTTCTAACTGGGAACAGTTTCGAGCTGCTTAATAGGGTGCACAGGAATTCACCCACCGCCGTACTGAAAAGATCTCCTCCACCCGTGGAGAATGTTACAGAAAAGAAGCCGGAGCAACCCCCTCAGCGGCTGTCCTCCAAAATTTACAAAGTCTGACGACAGAACCAGGAGTCGGTGATTGATCAAGATTACCCTCGCCGACAGAAAAAGATGAAGGTTCGGCAGGAAGAAAACCGCCATGTTAAGCCACAGAAGGCGACAGCTACTTGGGTGCCCACCGCAACAGCCCCCTCAACTTCGACCGCTCATAAGAGGAGAAGGCCGGAGAAAATCCCCATGCCTGCGACAAATGTCAAGGGTATTGAGCCTAAACGCCCTAAGTCTGGGAGCATGGTGGTGCATACCGTCTATATGGCATCCGAAAAAGAGGATAGCCGTATCTCCACAGGTCATCGACCGCTTACGCGATCAGTGACTAAGGCTCAAGAGCAGCAGCAGAAGCTTCAGGAGATGACGACTGCGATGGCCGCACTCACCAGGCCAAAAGAAAGCCCAGAGGCATCCTCGGAGCAACGCCATGAGCAAGAAACTGATGCCGAATTCCTTCAGAGAATACTTGAGAAGAAGGACAAAGAGGCTGTGGAACAAGCGGCCAATAAAAAGCAAATGACCCTTCTATTCTAGGACATGGTGGGCATGATGATCCAGCCGGATCCCCCAGCCGAAGATCCTCCTATGATAATTGAAGATGACAGAGGAGAAACATCGAATCTACCTCCGGCTCTTTCAGCAGCCAAAGAGGAAACCATCTCAAAATCTGTCCTGGATGATTATATAGCTCAGCAAATACGGGGTCATCAAGTAAATGAAGCAACTGGCCAAGTCGTCAGAATTGGGCGACCATATCCAGGATGGTATGATCAGATCAAGTATCCACCAGGATACACGATCCCCAAATTCCATGTATATAAGGGGACGGGGAATCCACACCAGCACGTTGCTCAATTTAGGGCTCTGTGCAGCAACACCGGAGGTGGCGATAAGCTACTGCTCCGCCAGTTTGTTGGCAGTTTGTTGGAGACGGCACTCGAGTGGTATTCCGAACTCCCAAATGACTCTGTCAAGACATTTGCAGAGATGGAGCTGCTGTTTACTCAACGTTTCGCAAGTGCTAGCGAGCGCACCCCGGTCACAGCATTGATTAACGCCAGGGTGAAGCCAGGCGAGACATGGGTTCAATATGCAATACAATGGCAGAATCTATGGTCGAAGTGCGAACAACGCATCGAAGAAGCACCAGCGGTGGGCATGTTCATGGGCACTCTAGACCCTCATGCAACTATTTCACAATCATGATGTTCTTCAAACCGACTACGTTCTAAGCATTAATCGACAAGCTGGCCCAGATGGACCAGATGGGTCACAGACCGTCTCCTCCGAAGCCGGACTCCCGCAACGAAAAGGGCAAAGGGAAAGCAACCTTCGTCGCCAACGCTCGACAACAACTGAGTGGCTCAAAAGCGGTTGTTCGCCAAAGCAACAAGCGGCAATCCCTCAATGAGAAGCTGAGACGTCCTTACTCGTTTCCCCGAGATAAAACAAGGAGACTGTTTGAACTAGCAATGCGCTATAGGCTCATTACTCTACCAGAGTCGAGACATCCACTGCAACCGAATATCGTCGATGATCCCAATTACTGCCCCTACCATCGAGTATTGGGCCATCCACTCGAAAATTGCCGCGTCTTCAAAAATTGGGTTGAAGACCAATACCAGAAAGGCAAATTCGCGTTGTCTGAAAATTGGAAGGTGAACCCGCCACAACCACATGCTCCGAAAAAGATGGACATGCCGGGGGCATCGTGCTCATTCATAGAGAAAGCCTCATGGACCGAAAAGTCCGCAAACTAGAAATTCGCCTCAAATACAGCAACGGTAGACCGCAATGTCCTAAAACTTGCAAATGATCGAAACGCCGTTAAACTACTACCAACCCGCGGCATCCTCAGGTTGACGTGGTAAAAAAAACAAAACGGTATGTCTATAAGCAAAATGGGCACGGATGAAAACCCGAAAGGGCTCCGTGAGTAAAAACAGCAGGGCTACCGGCGAGTTTTGTGAAAACCCGAAAGGGCGCAATCTCGTTAAAAGACACTTGCAAGGTCCTCTCGACTTTGTAAGGAGAAACCGCCTGCGTGAGATCCTTACGACTCATAAGGGAGCAACACACTTAGGGATCCCCACGATCCTTAGGGAGAAATTACACTTGCGAGATCCTCACGACCCGTAAGGAGAACCCTCTTATGGGACCCTCACGGCTCATAAGATTTGAAAGTCTTAAGATACAGGGATCTGAACCTGTTCTTAAGCAGTCCCCACAACCTCCGATGATGCCCTACAAGTGGTTCAATGCTGACCCTTGTATACAATCTACGGGCATGAATAAACCTTTCCCTAACAAAGTCCCACCAGCGACTAAGGATATGCTCACACAGTGAGCGACCCTTGTAAGTCCTCTCGACTTATAAGGAGAACACGCTCTTGTAAGATCCTTACGACTTATGAGAGAACATACACTTAAGAATCCTCATGATTTTTAAGGAGAAAATGCACCTACGAGATCCTCACGACTCGTAGGGAGAAATACCTTTATGAGACCCTTATGGCTCGTAAAGTCAAAAGCCTTAGTCGATAGGATCCTAACCCTGTTTGCTAAACCACCTTTGTTCGACATCGACAGAGGAAAATGATGATTCGCTCCTGGCAATGTCCCAGTTGTAGCGATGCTGATGCCAAAATCGGTATCAAATCCTAAGCCCTTTCACGGCAAATGATGATTCGCTCCTGGCAATATTCCAGTTGTAGCGATACTGATGCTGAGATTGGCACCAGATCCCAAGTTCCACACTCGTGATAAAAAAAATCAGCGAGCCAAAAATGCATATGAAATGGCCGAAATGATGGGGCAACTTGCAACAAAATCAGCAAGTAAAATATATGCATACAAAATAGCCTAAATGACTGGGCAACTCGCAATAAAAAGCAGCGAGTAAAAATAAAAAAATAGCCGAAATGATTGGGCACCGCGAAAAATAGCCGAAATGATTGGGCAATCGCGATTTTCGCGATATTAAGAGCTGAAATGATAGAGCATTGTGGAAAGAAATAAAAAAAATGAAATGAAATAAAACTTTCTGCCCTGCAGGTGAGGTCACATTGACCCCTGTATACAATCCATGGGCACAAACAAGAAGGGAACCATATCGTCCCACCAGGCTTCGTGGAAGCGAAACCAAATCTCGACGGTTCATAGACAACCTAAAGACAATCTCAACATTCGTCGCAATATTGCAGACACAATGTCAACAGACGAAGTGAAGGAAAATCCCTAGCATTAGGGTCTCGACGTTAACAGCGACAACTTAGAGATCAACACCGGCATTCTTCCTCCCTCCAATCAGATGCAAACGCAGCATCAACAAATGGAGCCACGGCAAAGTCCCCTAGTTCCAAATCTCGACGGTTCACAGACATCCTAGAGACTACCACGGAACCATGGCAAAGTTCCCTAGTTCCAAATCTCGACGGTTCACAGACAGCCTAGATATCACCAACGGCATTTCTCCTTACTCCGGCAGGATGCAGATGCGACGTAAACAAACGACCCCAGGGTCAAAACAACGGAACCATGGCAAAGTCCCCTAGTTCCAAATCTCGACGGTTAACAGACAGCCTAGAGATCACCAACGGCGTTTCTCCTCACTCCAACCAGATGCAAACGTGACGTTAACAATCGACCTCAAAGTCGCAACGAAGCGGAGCCATGGCAAAGTCCCTAGTTCTAGATTTCAACGGCGACATCTACAGCCTAGAGATCATCAACACCGTTCTTCCTCATTCCAGCAGGATATGGACGCGACATCTATCAATCGGAGCTACGACAAAGTCCCCAGTTCCAAGACTCTACGGTTCATAGACAACCTGAAGTCATCCAATGACCCCGTCTTGGAATCAAGTCAGCTCAAAAACCTCGATCAAGGGAAATCAGTGTCCTCAACGAGAGCATCTCGATTCGTGTCGACCCACAGAGAAATCAGCGTCTTTGCAGGAATACCTCGATTCGTTTCAACTTCGAGGAAATCAGCGTCCTTGGCAACCTCCTAGATTCAGGGAAATTAGTGTTCTTGACGAGAGCATCTCGATTCGCGTCGACCCACAGAGAAATCAGCGTCTTTTGCAAGAATACCTCGATTCGTCTCAACCCCAGGGAAATCAGTGTCCTTGGCAACTTCCTCGATTCAGGGAAATAAGCGTACTTGATAAGAGCATCTCGATTCGCGCCGATCCGCAGAGAAATCAATGTCTCTACAGGAATATACGACATCAGTAAAGCGGATCCGCGACAAATTTCCCAATTCCATGACTCGACGGTACACCAATGACCGAGAGTCAAATCCCGACTCCATGAAATGCGGATAAAGTCAATCCTTCCTGGCTACGTGGAACGCGGCTTATGTTAATCCTGACCCCGTGTGAAGCATCCAGAGCGGAGCCTGGTCCTCGCCGAACACGGCAGTGAACCTGTGGGAAGCATCCAGAGCAAATTCCTGGCTACGTGGAACGCGAATCATGTCACTTCTGACCCCGTAGAAAACGTCCAGAACAGTATCCTAGAAAACGTCCAGAACAGAGCCTGGTCATCGCAGAACACGGCAGTGAACCCGTGGAAAGAATCCAGAGCAACTCCTGACCCTGTGAAATGCGGATAAGGATAACTTCATCCATCACTTGCGGGTCCTCACGACTTGTAAGGGAGTAAATTTTCTTGTGAGATCCTTACGACTTTCAAGAGAAAACACACTTAGGAATCCTCACGATTCTTAAGGAGAAATTACACATACGGGATCCTCTCGACCGGTAGGGAGAAAATTCTTTGTGAGACCCTCACAGCTTATAAAGTCGAAAAGTCTTAGATGACAGATCTTAACCCTGTTTCTAAGCCATCACCACAAAGAGCACAAGATTGACAGCTATATACTATCTACAGACCGCACTTGCTAAAATTACATGGCAACAACAAAACAAGGAGAAGAAAGCGACAAGGAGAACATTTGATTCGCATTTAATCAAGCGTCCAAGGCATACCCGTTCATGCATGTGCAAAAGATTTAATACGAAAAATAAAACAAGCTGAAATGAGAAACTTGCCATTCATACTGCGAAAAAGTTCTTACAATTATGAAAGCAGTAAACAAAAACATTATCAAAATAATTACAATGGCAAAACCTCAGATCCATGGCATGGATTGAGGAACTCAAAAGTGACTTTGTACAGAATTTTCCAGGCCTGGCGAACCATCCTAGTATGCTTTCTTTCACGATCACAAGCGTTGGGATCCCCACGGATGTCCTCCACCCTCCGATAGGCAGCAAGTATGGCCGACTGTTGAAAAGCCTGGTGCAGGAGATCGACAAGATTGTCTCGACTTCTCTTTGAGATTAGGCTCATCAGATATACCGAGTGCACCTTATCCTCGGCGGCATCCAGTGCCCTAAGCTGCACGTCGGTACAAAATAAAGGAAGCGCTTCCCAGATCGCTCCCACAATAAGCTTCAGGACAGAGGAACGTCGAGGAAGCACCCGACCATTGTATTCATCAAAGCGACTCATGATTTCAGCACACTCGGCGATTGTGAATTCTCAATTTTGAGAACGGCCTAGTGAGTGCATGTCTCCGTAAGAGATAATCTCATCGAGGTCGTACATATGAGTGTCCATAACTCCTGAAAAAGAAAATCAACAAGAATTAGCGGACAGACCGATTAAGCAAACTCTTATTAAAAAACAGGCAACAAATCTTAATTATGACACCTAATAAATTCGAATTTGTGAGAAATCCTGAAAAGGGAATCTCATTTGATAAGCGACCTTTCGAGTCGAAGAGTTAAATTCCTTGAGAACAATGCTCTACAGACAGGGGTGACACCTGTCAAAGTCAATTATGAGGGAAATTTAAAGAAATTCCCCAAGAACGTTGAGAGCCTTGCTCTAAGAAGATGATATAACCCATCAAAAATAAAATTTCATTTTTTTGATCTTCAAGATCCATGAACAAACTCTTAAGAGTTCTATATGATTTGAAAGGAGCAAAGCTCCATTAATGAATTAAGAAATCATAAATAAAAACCTTTTAGAGGGAAAAGCTCTATTAATGGAACCCTAAAAGGGTTCTCTTTAGATCAAAGATTTATGAAGAGCAAAACTCTGTTAATGGGTAAAACCCAAGTTTATTAAAAGTTTTTAAACTTTACCTAAGTTTTGATAGAGTTTTACTCTTGAAAAGTTCTTAAATTGAAGAGCAATGCTCTTGTTCCCCTCCGAATGGCGGCCAAGACGACGCAGAGGCGTCTTGCCTGAGATTCGGGGCAGATGCTATTTGGTTTTATCCGTCCACCTCTCCGAAGATACCAAGTTGATTTATGGCACCATGTATCGGAGGTTTAGACGGATGCGGCCGATGTAGCAGACTTCGTCAGATTCCCCCTCGCTTGAGGGGTTTTTGATTGTGGGGACGCTCTTCCCTGCAGGCGCAAGCATCTGCAGTTAATTACGCTACCGCATCGCGGTAACAACTTTCTCCTTCTCCATAATTTCACTTCGTGTCGTGGATGTTTGTTTTGTTTGTGGTTGCCCGTGGATTGTATACGGAGACTAATTTATGTCGTCGCCCGTAGGACGTGGATTAGTCCAAATCCGTATTTTCTTAGATTTGGGTTTGAGGGGGATACATTAGCCATATTTGAGGCTAAGATCAACTTAAATGTTTGTTAAGGATACGTTAGTCTAATTTGAGACTAAGATCAACTTAATGGGATCGTTTAGATCCGACAAAAGAGCATTTGGGGGCTCTATTGTTCCAGTTTAGGGACATAGTGGTCCATTGCCAGTTTAGGGATATGGTGGTCCATTGAACGTATGGCCGTCGGGACCCGTCACCTCTCTGACGACGTTGAAGGATTACAACGACAGATATCAGAGGAGTTCAGAGATGTACCCTTGGACCAAAGTTGGTTGGGAGATCTATAGTCCAATTTGGGACTAAAGTCTGTTTGAAGGTTTTGGTTTAAGGATACGTTAGCCATATTTGGGGCTAAGATTAACTCAAACGTTTGTTAAGGATACGTTAGTCCAATTTGAGACTATGATAACCTTAACAGGATCATTTAGATCCGACAAAAGAGCATTTGGGGGCTCTATTGTTCTAGTTTAGGGACATAGTGGTCCATTGCCAGTTTAAAGACATGGTGGTCCATTGCCAGTTTAGAGACGTGGTGGTCCATAAAATGTATGGCTGTCGGGACCCATCACCTCTCTGAAGACGTTGAAGGATTACAACGACAAATATCAGAGGAGTTCAGAGATGTACCCTTGAACCAATGAGTTGGTTGAAAGAGCAGATGTGCTCAGTTCAAGATGATTTGAGGACTTATGGCCAGTTTGGGCTAAGTCCAATTATGTTTGAAATATTGGCCCTTTGGGCCATTAGACATTTGTCTGGGTTCAGCCCCTCATCATTCAGCAGTGCTAAACAGAGGTTTGGAGGCTCTGACAACATTTTGTCTTTGATTTCCTCAATTTTGAGATTCATTTAGAGGAGGGACTTTTACCTCTGGAAAATTAGCCAATTTGGCTAAAAATGGTGTTGAACACTAGAGAACAACAGTGTTAAACACTGGAGATAGAACTCTCAAATTAGTGTTAAACACTAAAAGGCAATCGGTGTTAAACACTAGAAATATAATCTTCAATTCAGTGTTAAACACTAAGAAAAATCAGTGTTAAACACTGGGAATAAAGATCTCCAATTAGTGTCAAACACTAAAGAAAGAGGGGTCACGTGTAGACACGTGAGAGAGCCCAAAGGTGGGACCAGAATCCCCTTATTCTGTTCTGCAAAAAAGTATCGAATACTTTCTTTATTTGATTTTGGAGCATCACGACACGTGACGGGGATTTGTGTGCTGGTTTGCCAAGGAGTCACGTGGTAACACGTGAGAGCGCCCTGAGCTTCTATTTCTTTTGCTTTTTCTTTCTGTGCTTCAGGGGTCACGTAGAGCACGTGAGGCGTTGCCTCTGAGTTCTTTTCTGCGGATCTTTACAGGGGTCACGTGGGAGCGCGTGAGGCATTGCCTCAAAGCTTCTTACTTCAGGGATCTTTTCAAGGGTCACATGGGGACACGTGACCTTAATTCTTTTCATGCACAGAGATCTCTTAAGTCTCTTTATTTTTAAGAATTGAATTCTTTGTAGGGTTAAACCCTGATTATGATTTTGGAGGAATTAAATTCCTCTTGTGCAAGAATTAAATTCTTAAGTAGGGTTAAACCCCAATTTCTTTTTAGAGGAATTAAATTCCCATATATGTAAAAGAATTAAATTCTTATATAGGGTGAAACCCTAATTCTGTCCATCTTGAAGGAATTAAATTCCTGTGAGTTTGGGAGAATTAAATTCTCATGTAGAGTTAAACCCTAATTTTGTTTTGGGAGAATTAAATTCTCTAAACTCAATTCTCCCTCTAAATTTTGGATCTGCATGGCAGGATCTCAACCCGATGAGAATTAAATTCTCATCTTATGGGGAGATGTGCTCTATGCAGATCTTCAACCAGAAGAAGAACTAAGTTATTTTGTAGAAGAGTTAAACTCTTAGATTTTGAGAATTAAATTCTCTTTTTTGAAGTTTTGATCCCTTTCTTTTCTCACCTGGGGTTTTCTTTCTTGAGAATTAAATTCTCCCTTTCTTTTTTTCCCTTGAGAATTAAACTCTCCTCTCTCTGTTCTTCTCTCAAAAAGGTCCCCCCTTTCTCTTCTCTTCTTGGCTCCTATTTATAGGAGAAAGAAAAGAATCAATTTGTTTTGTGAATCTTTCATTGAAAGATTTTAATTGATTTCATAATTAATATGATCCTTTAGATCACACAATGAATTTTATTCACCGTTGGATTTTAAATCCAAAGATATTCTGTTTGTTATTTTCGGTGAGATTTAGGGGAAATCTTTTCTTGTTTAAGATTTTTTCCATAAATTGGTGATTTTTAATCATCCTTAGATCTTTAATCCAACGGTCCCCATAATCCTTTTCCATTTGGAAAGATTTAGAAGCTTTTAGAATTTAATTCTATTAAACTGTAAGGCTTTCGAAGCCAGTCACGTGCTGACACGTGACCCTTGGTCACGTGTGAGCACGTGACCCCCAGTTGAGTCCTTTAATAGCCGCTTGTTTATGTTGTTGTTTAAAACCATCACGTTTCAACACATGACCATTGGTCACGTGTGAGCACGTGATACCTCGTTGAGGTATTTCCTTTAGCCATTTGTTTTTATTTCTGTTTTAACTATCACGTGTCAACACGTGACCATTCGTCACGTGTGAGCACGTGACCCCCAATTGGGTCCTTCTTCAGCCATTTGTTTTTTATTTCTGTTTCAACTATCACGTGTCAACACGTGACCATTGGTCACGTGTGAGCACGTGACACCTCATTGAGGTAATTCCTGATTTTTAATCAGGGAACAGTGCATAGCATATTTGCTCATAACTTTTAATCCTGGATGAATTATGAAGCCCATAATATATCAAATCGAAGGGTTTTTCGAGATGCTTCCAATACCATTAGAATTTAATAGTTAATCCTTCGGGAGTTTATCAAAATACAGGCCGGAAGATACTGGTTCGCATTTCCTTAAGCGTTTCGCTGCCATTTGATACCTTGGACTCTTCTGCGCAGAAATTTTTGGCGGGAACAGCTTTGAATAAAAGAGAATTCTCAAGAAAGAAGATGAAAATCATCTAAGGGACCAAAGGTCCTATTTATAGGCATTCAGAGCCGTTTCAACTTCCAAAAAATTGATCCAACTACCGCTGCACTCACGCTTGGGCCACGTAAGTGCAACGGTGGGGGGCATTTGTTTCCCCAATCAGAGCAAAGCTCTGTTCAAATTCCAAGATTTGAAATGAAGTGACGCTTCCTTTTCCCAATAAGAGCAAAGCTCTGTATGAAAAGTCTAAAATAAAAATCGAAGCAACGCTTTAGATTCTGCGTGCTGTGCGCAGCGCGCCACGTGTCAAAAGCAGACACGCCAGCGCCAGAAGCGCTGCACCCTAGGCAGCGCGCCCCTAGTCAGAGCAAAGCTCTGTTTTAAAATTCAAAAATTAAATTGAAGAAACGCTTCAGATCCAGTGCTCTACGCTGTGCGCCACGTGTCAAACACGGATGCGCTAGTGTTGTTGCGCTGCGCTCTGCGCTGCGTGCCACGTGTCAACACGGGCGTGCTAGCGCAGTTGCGCTGCGCTCTGCGCTGCGCGCTACGTGTCGAGCGTAGGTGCGCTCGCGCAAGGTGCGCCAGCGCAAGGTGCGCCAGCGCTGGAATTAAAAATTCCTCACCGTCAGATCAAAAGATCTATTAATAATAAATTATTAATTAATCAGAACTAAAATTCTGTTATGGAAAGATCTTTCCGATCTTGTTAAAAACAAGAAGATTATTTTCTGTAAAACAAAAGCCTTAGGATCAAAGTTTCAACGGTGGGAAATATTCCCAAATCAATCAGAGAAAGATCTCTTAAAACTGATTTAACAAATCATTTGGCTTTATATAAAGGACCCTAGACTTCAAGTCTAAAACACATGCAGAGACACAGAAAGATATACAGAAGACAGAAAAGAGAGAGAAAAACGCTCTGCAAAAGAAGAGAAAACTCTTAGAAAAAAGAAGATTTTTCTTCATCTTCAAGATAAAAAGAACTATGTTCTTGAATAATAGAAATGAAACCATCTCGTAAAAAGAAGAACCATTTTCTAAAAAGATCAGAGATCTAAGAAAAAGACCAAGGTCTTTAATAAAAAGAAAAAGATCGAAAAGATCTAATCATAAAAAGACTAAAAGAAGTATTTTGCTTCATTCACAGATCTTTTGATCTATAAAGACAGAGCCTTTTATAAAAACAAGAACTTTTGTTCTTGGATCTTGAGGAAAAAGGCTCCTTTGAAGAACATAAATTTGTTCTTTGATTTTAAAATTGATCAAATGCGCTTTGCGCGATTGAAAAGTTCCTTACACTCATGAATTGCGCCCTTACGCTCATTGGACCGGCGCTCGGCGTCAAAACCTGCCACGTGTCAACCAGAGACATAATCAGCGCTTTGCGCTTATAAAACAGAGCATTGCGCTCATGGGCTGGTGCTCAGCGCCAAGCGCGCCACGTGTCACTCACTGGTGCGCCAACAGACTAGAGTAGAGCGCTCATAAATTAAATACGCAATGCGCTAACAAACTGGCGCTTAGCGCTAAGCGCAACACGTGTTCTCTTCGTGTGCGCTACCTGATAGAAGCGCAATGCGCTCTTTGACTGGCGTAAAGCGCCGGCGCACCACGTGGCGCGCTGTCCGAACACATTTTGTTCTGATGAATGCTATGGATTCAATGAAAGACAAAAAATGTCAGAGCCCAATGCCTAGCATTATTAAAAGGGCTGAGCCCAAATAAAGGCTTAATAGCCAGAGCAACTAAAAATGTTAAACATTTTTAATTGGACTTAGCCCAATTCTGGCCATAAGTCCTCAACTTATATTAAACTGAGCACATCTGCTCATAAATATCCAATAGATCTTAGTCTCAAACTGGGCTACAGATTTTTCAAACAATCCACCTTGGTTTAAGGGTACATCTCATCACTCTTTTGATATTTGTCATTGTAATTCCTCAACGTCATCAAAGAGGTGACGGGTTCCGACAACCACACATTTCACGGATTGTGGGGTCCTTAAACTCATGGACTATGATGTCGTTAACCTCGACCGTGATGTCTTAAAACTAACATTGGACTGTGGAGTCCTTAAACCCATGGACTATGATGTCCTTAACCTCGACCGTGATGTATTAAAACTAACAACAGATTGTGGGGTCTCTTAACCCATGGACTATGATGTCCTTAATCTCGACCGTGATGTCTTAAAACTAATAACGGATTGTGGGGTCCCTAAACCATGGACTATGATGTCCTTAACCTCGACCGTGATGTCTTTAAACTAACAACGGACTGTGGAGTCCTTAAATCCACGGACTATGATATCCTTAACCTCGACCGCGATGTCTTAAAACTAACATTGGACCGAGATGTCCCTAAACTAACAATGGACCGTAATGTCCTTAAACTAATTACTGACCGCAATGTCAATAACTAAACAACAGAGCCCAATAGCTCTTTTGTCGGATCTAAACAATCCCGTTAAGTTGATCTTAGTCTAAAATTAGACTAACGTATCCTTAACAAACGTTTAAATTGATCTTAGTCTCAAATGAGGCTAACGTATCCTTAAACCCAACCCCCAAACCCAAATCTAAGAAAGATACGGATTTAGACTAGTCCACGCCCTATGGGCGACAACACAACTTAGTCTCCGTATATAATCCACGGGCAACCAAACACAAAACAAACACCCACGACATGAAGTGACCATCTGGAGAAGGAGAAAGTTGTTACCGCGATGCGGTAGCGTAATTAACTGCAGGGGCTTGCGCCTACAGGGAAGAGCGTCCCCACAATCAAAAACCCCTCAAACGAGGGGGAATCTGACGAAGTCTGCTACATCGGTCGCATCCGTTTAAACCTTCGATACATGGTGCCATAAATCAACTTGGCATCTTCGGATAGATGGACGGATAGCACCAATTAGTATCTACCCCGAATTTCAGGCAAGACGTACATCGCGTCTCCGCCGCGTCTTTCGGAGGGGAACAACCGCCAAATCAGGGAAACACCTCAAAAGGAAAGGAAAAATAGGTGGCTAATGAGGAAGATGACAGAGAGCCGGCTAATGAAAACTTAAGTCCTTCCTAAGTAGACTACAATGTCTTGGCTCATCTCCGAAAGCTCCCGTCTCTCCTAAGCATCTACAATGCCTTAGTCCTATCTAAAGATCTTAAAGATGTTTTCATTCACGCTCTACAAAACCCCGAGCGGTATCAGGCTCGCTTTGCGGAAATTAATATGAAAGAAGCCCAGTACGCTCTGCATGCTGCTGCAGTGACGTTTAAAGACGAAGACTTGCTACTGGGAACAGCTGAGCATAATCGGCTGCTCTACATGACCGGGTACAGCTACGGAGATCGGATTAATCACATATTGATCGATCCGGGGTCCTCAGTGAACATCATAAACTTGCGGACTCTGAAGAGTTTGTCAATGGACGTCCGACACCTGTCGAGAGAAAGGATTGTCATTCAAGACTTCAATCAAAACTGCCAGCAAGTTCTGGGGTCTATAGCTTTGCCAATCAAATTTGGGGATCTGCAAACTGAAGCTAAGATATACGTGATCGACGCTGACATGTCTTATAAAATTCTCTTGGGACGGCCGTGGCTCCACGATTACGGCATCGTTCTGTCAACTCTCTATCAAAGCATGAAGTATACTAGAAATAGCGAAGAAAGATGCATTGACGGAGACATCCAGCCGTTCGGTATGCATGAAGTCCGATATGAAAATTCTCGGTAATTTGTGAACCTCCAAAGCGCTGAGCCACAGCTGACCAAAGACAGAACAACCTCGAAACTCAAAAGCAAGTCTGAGCCGGCTGTCACTTTCAAAAGAAGAAACCCCCAAGTGCGCCCGCGTTTCGGTAACGACATTGATGAATCCGATGCTAGAAGTCCATCCTTCCGTAAAACTCGCCCTTATTTCGATAGCGATATGGATGAATTTGATACTGAAGGCCCATCCAACAGCAAGATCCGCCCTCGTTTAGGCAGTGACATTGAACAATCAGAAGAAGAGGATCCGTCTTGCAACAGCTGTGCAAATCAGGCTATCGTGCGAACAACGAAGCTACGAAAGACCTTCGAAGTTACAGAAGGGTCCCTAACCGTCACAAGGGTGCTGGAGCAGATGCGTAAAGAGCTCGATACATTGTCAGTCTCCACCGTGGACCAGCTAAAAACTTTCTACGTTCCCGGAAGGAAGAATGGACAGAAGGGCATCCTGTTCTATGGGTCAAACCCTGTTGTGCATCCGGACGATTTGTCCATCGCATGCCTTCCCTAAGAGAGAGGCATAAGGGCCGTCCTCAATCCTAGATACTATGCGCCCAAGATAAGAGAATATTTCAAAAAGTGCGGATGTCGGTTATATCAAACGGAGTCTGAAGCAAAGTTTTATGAAGGGCTATGGCATCCGCCCCATGTCCGAGCACTCATCGATGGATGAATTCCAGATAGATGGGGCATATGCTTCATTCAACCTGATTCCAAAGCGTGCTACATGATCCATGTTGGTGAAGCCAGCGAAAGATCAAATGATGATGACGAGATAGCCGAGCTAGAAGAAGCTCCTCAGGAGCTCGAAGATGGCGGACAAGCAACCTTCGACGAACTAGACGAGATTGACTTAGGAACGCCCGATAATCCAAGGCCGACCAACATCAACTCACTCTTATCAGAGGAAATGAAAGCGCAGATAATCGCCCTGCTGGACGAGTTCGTCGATTGCTTCGTGTGGACGTATAAAGAAATGCCTGGACTTTCCCCTGAAGTGGCCGTGCATAAACTGGCTATATTTCCTGATGCTAAGCCAGTCAAACAAGCTCCTTGAAGAATGAGAAGGGAACTAGAAGAAAAGGTTATCGAGAAAACCAAGAAGCTCATCGATGCTGGCTTCATCAAGGAAGAGAAATATGCGGACTGGATCGCATGCATAGTCCCAGTGAAGAAGAAAAATGGATAGATCTGAGTTTGTGTCGATTTCAGGGACCTCAACAAGGCATGTCCTAAAGACGACTTTCCACTACCGGTCATGGAAATAATGGTCGATGACACCTCAAATTATGAGTTGTTCACCTTTAATCGGATCAAGATGTCACCTGAGGATGAGAAGCACACAACATTTCGAACCCTGATCGGAATATACTGCTACAAAGTGATGCTGTTCGGACTGAAGAATGCAGGTGCTACATATCAAAGGGCCATGACCAATATCTTTGATGACCTGATCCATAAAGTCGTTGAATGTTATGTTGATGATCTGGTCGTCAAGACTAAAGCCAAGGCCAATCACATCCTAGATCTTAGGACTGTTCTCACGAGACTGAGGGAATGCGATCTGAAAACGAATCATCTGAAATGCGCTTTTGGCGTGTCATCGAGAAAATTCCTGGGCTTCATAGTCCGACATCGAGGGATTGAAGTTGACCCATCCAAGATGTGGAGATGCCACCTCCGAAGAATCTGACGCAGCTAAGATCTTTTCAAAGCAAGCATGCTTATATACGATGGTTTATCTCAAATTTATCGGGGAGATGTAGGCCCTTCTCAAAGCTCATGAAGAAAGGAGCTCCTTTTATCTGGGATGCCGAATGTCAAGAAGCGTTCGAAAGTATCAAACAGTACTTGTTACACCCTCCAGTACTGGCCGCTCCCATTTCAAATAAATCGCCGATTCTATACACTGCCGTGCTAGATGAGTCACTCGGTGCGCTCCTTGCCCAGAACAACGAGGAGGGAAAAGAAAATGCCCTTTACTACCTCAGTTGAACTCTAGTCGGGGCGAAACACAACTATTCCCAATCGAAAAGCAATGTCTCGCTCTGATATTTGCTGTGAAGAAGTTGAGGCACTATCTGCTCGCTCATCGGGTTATGCTGATCTCCAAGGTCGACCCGCTCAAACACTTGATGACCAAAGCATGCATAGTCGACAGAATGGCAAGATGGGCTGTCATGCTACTTGAGTTTGATATAGTTTATACTCCTCAGAAAGCAGTAAAAGGGCAATCTCTTGCGGACTTTCTCGCTACTCATCCCATACCAGAGGGGTCACCGCTCAATTGCGAGTTACCCGACGAACAAGTGCTACACCTCGAGAATGACGAGCCATGTTGGGAGCTCTACTTTGATGGGGCCTCATCGATAAGGACCTTCAGTAAATCATGCGTCCCGGAGATAAAATCTGGGATAGTATTGGTGTTCATCACGCCATCGATGGGAACCCTACGGCGTTCTTTTGCTCTCACCGAGCCCCGCACAAACAACGAGGCAGAGTATGAAGCTCTGATAGCTGGTCTAGAGCTCGCCATAGAAATGGAAATCCTTCAGTTACGGGTTTACGGTGACTCCCATCTCGTCGTCAACCAAGTAAGTGGAGACTATAAGATATAAAAACCCGAGTTAGCTCGGTATAGAGGCCGAGTGGTGGAACTCATGAAACAGTTCACTCACATTGAACTAATGAGAGTCCCTAGAGCGTTGAATGGAAAGGCTGACATACTCGCTCGCCTAGCCAAGGAGCTGGCTGATCCTAACATGGACGAAATTCTGATCACAGTCAGGAGACGGAAAATTTTCCCCCCCAGTCTCTCTACGAGAAGAGGAAAGCGTGGAACAGAAGAGCAGTCCTGCCGAAGAAGCTTCGATCATCCAAGACGAACCCGATTGGAGAGAACCCTTCATAGCGTGCCTCCGATACGACAAGCTGCCCGAAGGAAAATCTGCAAGAATTCAGCTAAAGAAGAGAGCTCTCCGATACATGTTTGTAAATGACACGCTATACCGCAGGTCATATGACCAACTCTGGCTTAGATGTCTGTCATCGGCCGAAGCCCAGAAAGTCATGAAAGAAGTTCATTCGGGCTTTTGCGATGCTCACCAATCTGGCCTCAAGATGCGACTTCAAATTAAATGGCTTGGGTATTACTGGCCCACCATGATACGGGATTGCGGAGAGCATGCAAAGAAATGTTATATCTGCCAAATTCACGGCGATTTCATTCACAAGCATCCCAATCCATTGCATCCTACGGTGGCGTCGTGGCCCTTCGAAGTGTGGGGAACCGACATAGTTGGCCCAATTGATCCTCCGTCATCTAGAGGCCACTGGTTCATACTGGCCGCAACAGACTACTTCTCCAGATGGGCTGAAGCTGTCCTGATAAAAGAAGTCAAGACAGAAGATATTCTGACATTCTTCCAGCATAATATTCTATACCGCTTCGGTACGCCAAGAAGAATCATTTCTGACAACAGGCCTTCTTTCAAGAGCTTCAAAGTCTCAAGGTTCGCTACTCAGCACAAGATAGACTGGAGATATTCCTCCATCTATAACCCAAGAGCCAATGGGCTAGCCGAAGCCTTCAATAAGACTCTATGCAAGCTCCTGAGGAAAAATGCTTCAGCCAACAAGAGAGACTGGAATCTCAAGCTTCACGATGCGTTGTAGGTATATCGTACCATGCGCCGTACTCCAACTCAATCCACTCCATACTCATTACTCTTCGGAGTGGAGGCGGCCCTCCCCCTCGAAATCGAAGTTCTAAGCTTAAGAATGGCCGTTCAGCACGAATTGACGGAGGAGGAAAACGTGCTCCTTCGGCTGGAAGAGCTTGACTCCCTCGAAGAAAAGTGGCTCGCGATGCAGCAAAATCTGGAGCTATACCGAGCCCAAATGTCATGGGCCTATGACAAGATAACCCGTCTCCGTGCTTTCAAGAAAGGTGAATTGGTGTTGGTTCTCAAAAGACCGATCATCCCCAATTGACATGCCAAGGCAAAATTCGAGCCAAACTGGGAAGGACCATACGTCATCGAGAAAGTGTTCGACGGAGGATCCTACCAACTAATAAGTGCCGAGGGAGAAAGGCCCATGCCACCCATCAATGGCCGATATCTCAAGAAATATTATGCGTGAATGCTCCAAGTCGCAGGCGAATTGAGCACACCAGCCCTACGGTCTGGATCATACATCCTGCAAAACCGTATACAATCCACGGGCGTAAACAACCCCTATCTCTCCCAAATCCTGCCGGTAAGATTACTTTTAAAGTCCCACCAGTGGCTAAAAAAAAGGTATGTCCACAAGCAAAACGGGCACGGATGAAAACCCGAAAGGGCTCCGTGAGTAAAAACAGCAGGACTACCGGTGAGTTTGTGAAAACCCGAAAGGGTGCAAACTCGTGAAAAGAGATGAAATACACTCGCAAAGTCCTCTCGACCTTGTGAGGAGAAAATCCCTGCGTGAGATCCTTACGACTCATAGAGGAGCAACACACTTAGGAATCCTCACGATTCCTAGGGAGAACATACACCTGCGAGATCCTCTCGACTCGTAGGGAGAAAATGCTTTTATGAGACCCTTACGGCTCATAAAATTGAAAAGTCTTAGGTGACAGGGACCTAAACCTGTCTCCTAAGCCATCGCTCCCCAACGGGAAATGGAAAATGATGAGTCGCTCCTGGCGTTACGCTTCAGTGTTAGCGGTGCTGATGCCGACCCAAAAACCAAATCCCAAGCCCTCCCGGGGCAAATGATGAGTTGCTTCTGGCATTATTCCAGTGCAGCAATACCGATGCCAAACAAGATCCAAATTCCAAGTCCCCAAATGGCGAATGATGAGTCACTCCTGATATCATATTCCAGTGCAGCGATGCAGACGCCAACCAAAATCCAATTTCCCAAAATTCTTCCGGCCCTACGGTTAGTTAAATTGACTACCGTGTACAATCCACGGGCTCAAATAATTCTCATCATACCCATACCCTACCGCAATCACCAGTCCAGCGGCCGGTCTTCGCCCTTGGACTTATGCTCCATTTTGGAAGACCCACTCATGTATCCTTATGATACATGAGGAGAACAAACCTTCGTGGGATCCTTACGACTCACTAAGAAAAAACACACTTGGGAGTCCCTACGACTCCTAAGGAGAAAGTGCACCTACGAGATCCTTTCGACTCGTAGGGAGAAAATGCTTTTGTGAGACCCTTACGGCTCATAAAATTGAAAAGTCTTAGGTGATAGGGATCTAAACCTGTCTACTAAGCCATCGCTCCCCAACAGGAAAAGGCAAATGATGAATTGCTCCTGGCACGTGTGCTTCAGTGTTAGCAACGCTGATGCCTATCCTAACCCCAAAATCCTAAAACTCCAATCCAATAGACCCCTAAGTCTTTAAACTGGGAACAGATGACCTCTAGGTCGCTAAACTGGGAACAGATGACCCCTAAGTCGTTAAACTGGGAATGAGGGAAATCGCCTCATGACAAATGATGATTCGCTCCTTGTACCATATTCCAGTGCAGCGGTGCTGATATCAACCCAAATCATATTGAATCAGCAAGTCAACTTAAACCCTGACACCGCAAGGAGCGGAGCAAGTCAAATCAAGCACCGACCGTCCACGTCGCTAAAAGGGCAGCACCGACCGTCCAAGTCTCAAAAAGGGCAGAACCGACCATCCACGTCGCTAAAAGGGCAGCACCGACCGTCCAAGTAGCTAAAAGGGTAGCACCGACCGTCCAAGTCGCTAAAAGGGTAGAGCAGACCGTCCAAGTCGCTAAAAGGGCAGAGCCGACCGTCCAAGTCGCAAAAAGGGCAGCATCGACCGTCCAAGCCACTAAAAGGGCAGCACCGACCGTCCAAGTCGCTAAAAGGGCAGAGCCGACCGTCCAAGTCGCTAAAAGGGCAACACCGACCGTCCAAGTCGCTAAAAGGGCAGAGCCGACCGTCCAAGTCGCAAAAAGGGCAGAACCGACCGTCCAAGTCGCTAAAAGGGCAGCACCGACCATCCAAGTCGCTAAAATGGCAGAGCCGATCTCCAAGTCGCAAAAACGGCAGAACCGACCGTCCACGTCACTAAAATGGCAGCACCGACCGTCCACGTCGCCAAAAGGGCAGCATCGACTGTCGCTAAAAGGGCAGCATCGACTGTCCACGTCGCAAAAAGGGCAGTATCGACCGTCCACGTCGCAAAAAGGGCAACCGACCGTCCAAGTCGCTAAAATGGCAGAACCGACCGTCCAAGTCGCAAAAAGGGCAGTATCGATCGTCCAAGTTGCTAAAAGGATAGCATCAACCGTCCATGTCGTAAAAAGGGCAGTGCCGGCTTCCCAAAAAGCGGGAACCGAATCAAGTCGCCTCTACGTAAAAGAAGATCCATCAATTTTATGCACACGACCCACATGTGTGATGTACTTTTATTGATGGGGGGCACTTTGTTGGGGTCGAAATTTATACCCCGGTTGACCAAGTCAACACCAAGCCAAGTGAGCCCAAGCCCAGGTCAAGTGGGCCAATGCCCGGGTTGAGCCCGAACACGAAGCGTCCGGCCTTCCGCCATGCCAAAATAAAAATTTTGTAATAAATAATTTTGGTGTATTTCCTTTTTTTTATTTTTTGAATAAATGTAAAAAAAATGGGCATAAAGCCAAATTTTTGTAAAGCCCATGGTTTATGTGCAAAAAGAAATATCATATGAGGCATGGGATGGACAAAATGCCATTTTGTAAAGCCCAAGGGGCTATATGTAAAGTGTATAGCCTATAAGGCAAAGATAATGAAAATATCTCAACAACTTTTTCACTCTCCTAAAAAAGCATCAAGATCTATGACCTTCTCCTTTCTCAAGGTTCTAAAACCTTCTTCTTTATTTTGAATTAAATCAAGAGTTTTACTCTTCCTTTTATAAAACTAAATAGTTTCTCACCACAAAACCCACAAAGGGGAACTCAGATCTTCCATCAGATCTCAGAAAGGAGAGATTTTTAAAATCTCATACTTCTTGATCTTCAAGATCCGGTCAACAAAGGAAGAAGAAGGAGACCCATCTCCAGAAACCCAACTTTGGGGAAGATCCAGGGCTCAAGGGGAGAAGCCCCCTTCATCAGCTTCAAAATATCTTAGGAGTTTAACTCCTCATATATATACATATATACAAAATAATAAGTGCTTCTTTCTGGGAGTACAATTTCCATTACACGGACAGAGTTCCTTTTGCCTCCCGAGCGCCCATGTGCCTGGCACGTGAGGTGCTAGCACCCAAAGCGCTAGCGCCATAGCGCCCACGTGCCTGGCACGTGGGGCGCTAGCGCTCAAAGCGCTAGCGCACTTGCGCTCAGAGTGCAAGCGCCCAAAGCGCTAGCGCCCAAGCATCCACGTGCCTGGCACGTGGGGCGCTAGCGCTCAGAGCGCTAGTGCCCAAAGCGCTTGCATGGAGCGCTAGCGTTCTGGCATTCAAAGCGCTAGCACCCTTGCCCTCAAAGCGCTGGCGCTTTTTCCCACGCATCTTTTGGATGCCCTTTCCCTTTTTTTATATATATGTATATTTACATATACACACACATACTCCACGACACTGTCTCTGCTAGAAAAAAATTTCTAACAGGATGCTGCCCCGCACCCCGCAAGGGGGCTGCTAGCTCCCTTAACCCCCAGCCCGCTATCCGGGTAGCAGGAACCCCGTAAAAACTCTGCAGGGCCCCCAATATATCCAAAAACCCCTTTCAAAACAAAACACACATACACTGCACATTGAGTTCGCATGACCTGTTTGACCCGTTAATCGGAGGTTCTCTCGCTCCAAAGGCGAGGGGTAATTAACGGCAGCTTAGTCTGCCGCTGCTAGAGATTTGGATACCCGCAATCAATAAACCCCAGCCTACCTTAAGCAGGGGGAGTCTGTAAAGCGCCTGACAAGCACGCGCGTATTTCCATCTCAATTGGATGACGAAAAACACTCTACAAGTCTAAGCGAACTATTCAGATCTTAGAAGATATGCTCAGAGCATGTATGTTAGACTTCGGAGGATCGTGGGAAGATCACCTATATCTTGCGGAGTTTTCATACAATAATAGCTACCAAGCAAGTATCGAAATGGCACCTTTTGCAGCACTTTATAGAAGGAAGTGTCGATCGTCATTAAGTTGGTGAAGGGTTCCTTAACGCGACAGCAAGGTTTCGGGGGCATCGTCCATGCCATTTTTAAAAAAAAATTTGTTAGAAAGAACCCTACGCTAGAATCGTTAAATAGAGATTTAGTCGGAATAGAATGCAAACATCTTTACATCTAAAAGGATCAAGAATAAAACCTTTGTAGACGGTCCTTCTCTTCAATATGCTCTGTGTAGTAGCCCCGCGACTCCACAAGTCTTCTCTTGAGACTTTGAACAAGCTTCCTTCGTTGCCTTCGCGCCAAAGATGATCCACCACGAAGCTCCTACTAGTTCAAGCTACCACTACACTAAACTCTTTAGTGTATAAAACACATAACACTAATTTGCTAGAATGGTGTGAGATGATGAAGTAGGGGATGTTAAGAGCTCACTAATTTGTGTTCAAGCTTCATGATTCACATCACATGTGAGGGTTGAAGCTTGAGGCAAAGCAAGAGGAGGAAGAAGAAGCATGAGAGCAAGCATGAGAGAAAAAAATGGCTAAGTCTTTTGGAATGAACATAATGAAAATAATCACAAGACCCCCTCACTCATTCAAGTATGGAATTATGCAATATTAAATTGCAACCATGCTTGAATAGTGAGTCAAGAATAAATAAAGAAGTATATAACCCATGCTTGCAACCATGCTTCAACTTTACACCTCATTTCTATTTTCACAAAATAGAAATTTAAATGCCATGCTTCATTATATATATATATATATTAATATATATTTAATGACGAATAATTAGAGAGCTAATGATATTAGTTAATATGTAATTATATCACATATAATTTATATCACATTATTAAATCAACACTTGATTTAATAATCTGGTTATATTATATATGACTGACTAATATCATTTATCTGTATATCACATTATCGATTCAACACTTGATTCGACAATCTGGTTACATCACATATAACCGCACTGATAACAGATGACTGCCAGATTACAATACGGTATCACATACTCGTATTTAATCAGGCCCACACACATATCACATATGTGTCCTATTTCGTTTCGCTTGAACCAGGAAACTTCTGTGTGGGATTCTAAAAACTCGTCAATACGCCGACAGTAGGTGATGATCATATCAGTCACCTACAAGCCGTCAGCGGTACTAGCTGAACATAACGGCTACCCGGGTATTGAGCGAAATGAAGATCAACAAGCAAGCTTGTCCACAGTCTCCATGAAGCCTATCAGTAACACTACCGTACAGTCCACTCTCTTCGTCTGATATGTCGCATATCATATCTAAGGGTGGAAATCGTCAGACCCCAGTAACGTGATAAGTCATGCCGATGTGAGGCTCATAACAGGTCGAGAAACTACTGATAACACTTATCAGTAGATCTCCATATCAGCCCTGGCCAGAGACTTCCAGATATTGTCAATCGAGCATAGCGCAACATCAACCCCCAATACCGGGGGAGACGAAACCCCTCCTATCGCTCATTACCTCCATACGATTCGGGACTGTACCTAAAATCCACCTGTTTGCACAACTCCTCTTAAGCGTAGTAGGGAGGAAATCAAAGCACAGTGGGAGCCGCACAAGACTCTATGACGATCTCGGGTCTACAGACTAACATGTAACAGTGTCACCAGAGGACTGCTATCTGACAATAGGTATACTACCATATAGGAGTCCTCGGCGAGTCCTGTTCAGTGTACCCAGTCTCCACTGAGCACCAGTATACCAATCCTGATGTCAAACACCAATGGATGTGGGATCATCCATCGCCCATCATATGGGTCAAGAAGCGTATACGCTAGTCTACTCTGGAATATCGATGCCTTGTCTCGATATTCCCTCGATTAGGAATAATTGAAGGATATACTTGTGAACTACCCTGGCCCCACTAGTATGATCTACATCATAGTCCTGGTTGTCAAGTATATATCCTAAGGGCTTTATCAACACGTGAGAGCAAGACAGTATCACAATACAAATCTACATGTTAAGATAATGGTAACCAGATAGCATACTATCATGTCGAGCAAGAAAGTCCTCTCTGTATATATATATCCAAGCATCCACTATAATATACATCATATGTACAATAATGGCCTCTAGGGCAGACACATAACTAACAATCTCCCACTTGCACTAAGACCATGTGTTGTAGTATCGCATACCCAACATCCAAAAGAGTCTCTCAAATTGCGTCTGAGGGAGGGCCTTCGTGAGTGGATCCGCTACGTTGTCCTTCATGTCAACTCTCCCGACCTCGATCTCCCGGCGATCTACTATCTCCTGGATCAGGTGATACCGTCTCAGAATATGTCTGGATCTCTGATGGGACCTAGGTTCCTTGGCCAAAGCCACCGCTCCATTGTTATCACAATACACGGGTATTGGATGATCAATGGATGGAACCACTCCAAGCTCAGTAATGAACTTCTTCATCCAGACAGCTTCTTTGGTAGCATCGTTGACAGCGATGTATTCAGCCTCCATCATCGAGTCTATAACGGTGTCTTGCTTGGAACTCTTCCAACACACCGCCCCTCCGTTGAGGGTAAAGACAAAACCCGAGACCGACTTACTGTCGTCCTTATCACTTTGGAAGCTCGAGTCAGTAAAGGACTCCACTTGGAGTTCACCGTTACCATACACTAAGAACATCTCCTTAGTCCTTCTCAAGTACTTGAGAATGTTCTTAACAGATGTCCAGTGATTCTCTCCTGAATTTGCTTGATACCTACTCACTACACTTAGTGAGTACGCTACATCGGGTCTGATACATAACATCGCATACATGATAGAGCCTAACTACGGAAGCATAGGGTATCCCTTGCATGCGAGTTCTCTCCAAATCGGTCTTGGGAGACATCTCTTTGGAGATAGTGAGTCCAGAGATCGTGGGTACATTCCTACGCTTGGACTCTTCCATACTAAACCTCTTTAGTATGGTGTCTACGTACCTGGATTGGGACAATCCCAGTATCTTTTTAGATCTATCTCTATAGATCTTAATCCCTAAGATGTAGGAGGCATCACCTAGATCTTTCATTAAGAATCTCTATGATAAGAAGAGCTTGACCGAGTGCAGCATAGGAACATCATTTCCTATCAAGAGTATGTTATCCACGTACAATACGAGGAAGACGAACTCTCTGCAACCTTCTTGTATATACAAGGTTCATCTATATTTTTGATGAAGTCAAACTCTTTGACTACCTCATCAAAACAGATGTTCCAACTCCGCAATGCCTGTTTTAACCCGTAGATGGATTTAAGCAACTTGCACACCTTCCCACTGCTCCCACTGTCTACGAAGCCCTCTGGCTGAGTCATGTATACGCTCTCTTCTAACTCACCATTTAGAAAGGCGGTCTTAACATCCATTTACCAGATTTCGTAGTCATGGTATGCAGCGATGGCAGGTAGGATCTGGATGGACTTAAGCATAGCCACTGGAGAAAAGGTTTCATCATAATCCACGGTCGTTGACGAAAACCTTTTGCAACAAGTCTAGTTTTGAAAGTCTCAACTTTTCCATCTACACCAAGTTTCTTCTTAAAGATCCATTTGCTTCCAATGGGTTTTACCCTTTCGGGAGCAACTTCCAAAGTCCATACTTTGTTGGTGTACATGGATTCCATCTCAGATCTCATCGCATCCAGCCATTCCACAGAGTCCCCACTCGTGATAGCCTGCTCGAAGCTAGTTGGGTCATCATCTTCCATGATGCAATCCTCGCTCCCACCATCAACGAGAAAACCGTAGTATTTCTCAGGTGGATGAGGAACCCTAATAGATCTGCGGAGAGGCTGGGGATCATCGGGAACTGCTGAATCCTCTGGTTCCACTAAATCTTCTATTGTAGTTTGTGTAACTGAAACTTCTTCCAGTTCTACCTCCTTGCCACTAATTTCTTTCGCAAGAAATTCCTTTTCTAAAAAAGTGGCATGCCGAGAAACAAACACCCTTTGTTCTTCGGTGTGGTAGAAGATACACACTTGTGAGTTTTGGGGATATCCTACAAGCTTGCACAGAACAGACCTTTCCTCGAGCTTGTTCGGATTGTGCTTTTTGACATAGGCCGAATAACCCATATCTTCACATAGTTATGATGTGGTCTCTTCCCCTTCCATATCTCATATGGAGTGGTAGGCACTGATTTGGTAAGAACTATATTCAATAGATGTATGGCTGTCTCAAGCGCATACCCCCAAAAGGAAACAGGTAACTCAGTGGTGCTCATCATAGAGCGCACCGTATCTAATAGGGTGCGATTCCTCCGCTCTGATACACCGTTGTGCTGTGGTGTATATGGAGGAGTAAGCTGAGAGAGAATCCCATTCTCTTTTAGATAGTCAAGGAATTCTGTGCTCAAGTATTCTCCTCCCCGATCTGATCGAAGTATTTTAATACTTCTACCCGTTTGGTTCTTGACTTCGGACTTATATTCTCTGAATTTCTCAAAAGCTTCAGACTTGTGTTTCAACAGGAACACATATCCGTATCTTGAGAGATCGTCTGTGAATGTAATGAAGTACGAGGAACCATTCCTGGCATGTGTAGACATGGGACCACATGCATCACTATGTATCAGTCCCAAGAGTTCCGTAACTCTTTCTCCGTGTCTACTAAACGGTTTTTTGGTCATTTTTCCTTTGAGACATGACTGGCAAGTGTCATAAGATGAAAATTCGAACGGATTCAAATATCCATCTGTATGCAACTTAGCTAGTCGTGTCGCATTGATATGACCTAGTCTACAACGCCACAAGAAGGATTCGTTCATTTCTGAACTCTTCCTCTTGTGTGTGTTTTGTACGTTAAGAACTGTGTTTTGATTTAGAACGTACAATCCGATACATAACGCACCAAACCCAATCAACACTTGATTTAGGTAAATGTTCAAAAGATTATTCTTTACTACAAAGTTATATCCTTCTTTATCTAATAAAGAGATTGATATTAAATTGCATATCATAGAGGGTACGTAGTAACAGTCGTTCAGGATCAATGTATTCCCAGTTGGCAATACAAGGTGATATTCACCAACTGCATTGGCTGCAACATTTGCACCATTCCCTACTTGTAGGTAATGATCACCTTTTCCCAGTTCTCTGCCTTTCCATAGCCCATGCAACATATTGCATATGTGGGATCCCGATCCGGTATCTAATACCCAGGACGTAGAGTGTACTGAGAAACAGTTCTCTGTAACTAACACACCCGAAGAAGATGCATCAACATGCTTATTCTTCTTTTGGGCGGCGTGAGAATCCGGATATGTTCCTATCTCCTACTCGGACTTATAACACTTATAAGTTGGAGCGGGACCAACGTTCCCCTGCTCAGTATAACAAGCGGGTTCGGTCAATACATCCATATTATTATCTTGATTAAGGCGTGACATTGGTTGCTGCCTGGAAAAAGATAGAAGGAAACGCGTTAGCGTGCGCTCTTTGCAAGATTAGATTGGTTATTATCTTATCTAATCAGGACGTCTCCCACTGTTTTTATCAAATCTTTATTCAAACCGTAAAAGGTAAGACTAGCCGGGATTAATTACACTTTACAAGTTCGTCAATCTTTCAGCCAGGCCAGTGTTGTTACTTTGAGGGAGGTTCCCTGTGCTTTCGCACGGACCTAATTAGAATAAACCTCGTTTTCTTAGGGGCGTGACCCCGTTAACATTTTTCTAGACACCTACTTGATCGGCTAATTGTCCTGTGCAAAACTCTCTCAGGAGCAACTCTTACTCGCAGTGGGTATCGGGATCCAACTATCTCATAGAAGGTATACAATCTCATTGCAAATTTCAACACTTGAAATCCCCGATAATACTTTTACCCCTAGCATCCTATAACCTTGACGAAAGCCAACAAACCAAATGACGCTAGTCAAGCTCAACCCGTACATTTTTTGATTGAATTAAATCCACCCGCACGACCCTTGACGAAAGCCAACAAAGTCATACGACTACCCTAATCCAATCGCATCTCATGCTTTAGCAGACAAGCACTAATTAGCTACCGTACACTACGCCGTGACGAAAGCTAACAAACGTAACACGAATACTAAATAGTACCTATCTGAAATGACGGAGGGCTACACAGGTTTTTCAGAAAACCATGAGCGTAATGAACTTGATATCGTTGTAGAATCTAGTGATTTTGAAAAGGAGTGTTTTTGAGGCTTTTCTAGCTTCGCTAAAGAGGTCACTCCCGGTGAAGGGATCTCGGCTCTTTCCTTATCGAATAAGGTGCTGGATATTTTACAAGGAATACCGCTATGCAAAGCAAGAACTATAAAAGCAATCAAGAACTATAAAAGCAATCAAGAACTAAACCGAGTGATTTGTAGCATTTCCTAGCTTCGCTAAAGTGGTCACTCCTGGTGAAGGGATCTCGGCTCTTTCCTTATCGAATAAGATGCTGGATATTCTACAAGAAATACCGCTATGCAAAGCAAAAACTAGAGCTACCCTTTTTGAAAACTTGATTCTACAACATCATTTTGGTTTCCTTTTATTCATTAATCTCATTAATGAAGTCCCATCAATTAAGCTTCCTAAGCATCACAGAAGAAATGAAAGTACAACGTACGCTTATGCCATCCACATTCGCCACAGTGTCCCGTTATGCACCGTTAGGTTACTTAACTAACGGCATAGCGGGGTGGGACTAGCGCGGGTGCAAAACATAAGCAACGTATATTATATTTCACATATACAATAATAAAGCATTCGTCTCACGCATATAAAGTGATCACATCAGCAGCAGAAGATAACATATGAAATATTGGATTTACTAGGAATTCCGTGTTTTAATTTAAGCCAGTATAAAACACGGATTCCACGGTCGCGATGAATAGCCAAACCCACATCCCTAGACCACTACGAGAGCGGCAAGTAACCCTGCCAATTCTAGAGTTAGGAAACCCGGACTCGACTCCTCGAGATGGTCTCCCACTGGACTCTAGAACCCGGTTACTTGTGCTCCCCACCTTGGGTCTATCCTAATGTGGAAAAGTAAATAATATACAACAATGGTGACATCCTCACCCCGGAAGTGCCCCAATAAAAGAATATTACATACATTGAATTTTACATGAATAAAAATAAAAACTCTCATCTCATATAAAACCCCCGGCTATTCAAAACGCGACGATCCAATATAATATATCCAAGTAACACAGAACATCACACGTCATCAAATTATTAGACGATGTTAAACATTCCGATTGAATTAACAAACACCCACAATTACCCAATAATCTCAACACTTGAGTGTAATTTGAAAGTATCCATCACATGCCACAGTACCAATGAACCAGCCATAGAAGGGCCAACCAATGCCTCACATGTGGCACCGCTGAACTATCACGAACCCTAAGGTTCAGTGGCGGTTCTGACGGTCACATAATTGAGTTAAGGTTTCGTTCTTCTAGAGAGTTCATCGAATAACTTGCACGATATTTGAATGTTTTAAACTATGGAAAAGATCCAACTCTTGAATAAATTTCCAGCGAAGGTCAAAGTGGGTATTTGATATCCGTTCGAACTTTTTAACACCGTCTAAAATAGCCCGAAAACAGTTAGAATTGCGATTACGAAATACTCCGAGTTGTTTTTTTGGTAAATAAACATCACATGCAAATTTAGCAAAAATAAACAACACCTGAAACACCAAAATACAGAGACCAGAACACACTACAAAACACAACACCAGAAGCCAAGGAAAATCCGGCATCGCCGGAATTTTGTGCTTGGTCGCCGGCCTAGATCCGAGAGCATGGGGTGAGTTTTGTGCTGTGTTCATATACTGTCCCATACTACATTCTGCACTTGTTTAAATAATTTTTTGACAACTTTTAAAATTCGACAGAAACTGGAATTTTAGGGTTTCAAGTTTCGGAGTTTTTCGGTTTCGTAATTCTACGCAATCCGTATAATTCTCTAGTTTGGCTATGATACCACTGAAGGGTTCCTTAACGCGACAGCAAGATTTTGGGGGCATCGCCCATGCCGTTTTTAAAAATTTTGTCGTTACAAAGAACCCTACGCTAGAATCGTTAACTAGAGATTTAGTCGGAATATAATGCAAATATCTTTACATCTAAAAGGATCAAGAATACAACCTTTGTAGACGGTCCTTCTCTTTAACATGCTCCATGTAGTAGTCCCGCGACTCCACAAGACTTCTCTTGAGACTTTGAACAAGCTTCCTTCATTGCCTTCGTGCCAAAGATGATCCACCACGAAGCTCCTACCAGTTCAAGCTACCACTACACTAAACTCTTTAGTATATGAAACACATCACACTAATTTGCTAGAATGGTGTAAGATAATGTAGTAGGGGATGTTAAGAGCTCACTAATTTGTGTTCAAGCTTCATGATTCACATCACATGTGAGGGTTGAAACTTGAGGCAAAGCAAGAGGAGGAAAAAGAAGCATGAGAGCAAGCATGAGGGGAAAAAAATGGCTAAGTCTTTTGGAATGAACATAATGAAAATAATCACAAGACCCCCTCACTCATTCAAGCATGGAATTATGCAATATTAAATTGCAACCATACTTGAATAGTGAGTCAAGAATGAATAAAGAAGTATATAACCCATGCCTGCAACCATGCTTCAACTTTACACCTTATTTCTATTTTCACAAAATAGAAATTTAAATGCCATGCTTCATTATATATATATATATATATCAAATATATTAATATATATTTAATGAAGAATGATTAGTGAGCTATTGATATTAGTTAATATGTAATTATATCACATATAATTTATATCACATTATTAAATCAACACTTGATTTAATAATCCGGTTATATTATATATGACCGACTAATATCATTTATCTGTATATCACATTATCGAATCAACACTTGATTCGACAATCTGGTTACATCACATATAACCGCACTGATAACAAATGACTGTCAGATTACAATACGGTATCACATACTCGTATTTAATCAGGCCCACACACATATCACATATGTGTCCTACTTCGTTTCGCTTGAACCAGGGAACTTCTGTGTGGGACTCTAAAGACTCGTCAATAAGTCGGCAGTAGGTGATGATCATATCAGTCACCTACAAGCCGTCAGCAGTACTAGCTGGACGTAACGGCTATCCGGGTATTGAGCGATATGAAGATCAACAAGCAAGCCTGTCCACATTCTCCATGAAGCCTATCAGTAACACTACCGTATAGTCCAGTCTCTTCGTCTGATATGTCGCATATCATGTCTAGGGGTGGAAATCGTCAGACCCCAGTAACGTGATGAGTCATGCCAATGTGAGGCTCATAACAGGTCGAGAAACTACTGATAACACTTATCAGTAGATCTCCATATTAGCCCTGGCCAGGGACTTCCAGTTATTACCAATCGAGCATAGCGCAACATCAACCCCCAATACCGGGAGAGACGAAACCCCTCATATCGCTCATTGCCCCCGTACGACTCGGGACTGTACCCAAAATCCACCTGTTTGCACAACTCCTCTTGAGCGTGGTAGGGAGGAAATCAAAGCACGGTGGGAGCCGTAGAAGATTCTATGACGATCTCGGGTCTACAGACTAACTTGTACCTGTGTCACAAGAGGAATGCTATCTGACAATAGGTATACTGCCACATAGGAGTCCTCGGCGAGTCATGTTCAGTGTACCAAGTCTCCACTGAGCACCCGTATACCATCTCTGATGTGAAACACCAATGGATGTGGGATCATCCATCGCCCATCATATGGGTTAAGAAGCGTATACGCTAGTCTACTCTGGAATATCGATGCCCTGTCTCGATATTCCCTCGACTAGGAACAATTGAAGGATGTACTTGTGAACTACCCTGGCCCCACTAGTATGATCTACATCATAGTCCTGGTAGTCAAGTATATATCCTAAGTGCTTTATCAATACGTGAGAGAAAGACAGTATCACAATTCAAGTCTACATGTTAAAATAAAGATAACCAGATAGCATACTATCATGTCGATCAAGAAAGTCCTCTCTGTATATGTGTGTGTGTGTGTGTGTGTGTGTGTGTGTCGAAGCATCCAGTATAATATACATCATATGTACAATAATGGCCTCTAGGGCATACACATAACTAACAGTTGGGGCGATATCGGAGATAGAGAACTCCTTGGACCTGAGATGATAGTAGCAACTGTTGATGTGGTTCGTACTATCAGGAAAAGAATGCACATAACCCAAGATCGAAAGAAGCACTAGGCTGATGCAAAGCGCCGTCATTTGGAGTTCCAACTGGGAGATCACGTATTTCTGAAGATATCTCCAAACTGCGGAGTGATTCGATTTGGAAGACGGGAAAAACTAAGTCCTAGATATATTGGATCGTTCGACATACCCGAACGAGTCAGTGAAGTGGCTTATCGCTTGGCACTTCTAGCTTCATTGGAAGGAGTGCACAATGTGTTCCACATATCCCAACTCAGAAGGTATGTGAGTGACCCCAGCCATATTCTCAATCATTCCGAGCTCACTGTACAGCATGGCTTATCTTATGAGCAACAACCTGTGGAGATCCTGGACAGGAAAGTGAAGTCACTTTGGAACAAGAAAGTCAACTTGGTTCGAGTAATGTGGAGAAAAGACACTCCAGGAGAATCTACATGGGAAAGAGAAGACGAGATGCGTGCAAGATATCCTCACTTATTTGTAAACTAGTCGTTAAAATAAATTGTAAATTTCAAGGACGAAATTTTTGTAAGGAGGATAGACTGTAATAACTCCAATTTCAGTGGACAAAAAATTCATTTAAAGTTAATGTATACTTGGGGTATTTACAATTTCTGTGAGTAGTATAAGAATTTGTTTTGCTTTTGAACAGCAAGAAAGAGCTTGTAGCTCATTGGTAAGACCTTGCACTGCTGTTACAAAGCACCAGAGTTCAAATCCCATCAGCCACATTATCTTTTTAATTATTTTTCTTTTAATATTTTTTAAGCCCAAAGGTCTACACGTGCACAACCCGTAAAACCAAAAGTCACAGCCTAAACAAACATGTCCACGAGACTAGACCAAGCGTCAGGGACACGTGGCCCCAAGACGAGCCCCAACTCGCTTGACTCGGCCGGCGCCGCCGGTTCAACTCGGTCCGAACCCCATTTTTTTAACTCTGGCGACTCTTGGACTCCCCCCATAACTCCTGTATTATTTATTTTTCCTGCACATTTACAGAACACATTAAAACACACATTTAATCCATTTGAATACAAATTTTTAATACACCCTTTCACTACCCTAAACCCTAATTTTTCCAATAAATACCACCCTCAAAATCACCCCTCCTCACTCCCAAATCTCTGCCCAAACTCTCAAGAAAATTCCCAAGTCTTTTGTGTGCAAGTGGAGTTACCAAAAAGGCGAAGCTCCGACAAACTTCCGACGACAACGCAAGGAGTTTCCGACGATGAAACGACGCATAGGCAACTCCCACCTCTTCCTTTTTCTCTCCTCTAACCAATCATCCAGTAAGTCCCTACTTCTCCTTATTTTCTCTATTCTAAAAACATTCAAAACTAAAACCCGACAGAAGCGGAGTTAGTCCGACTTCCGATTCGGTTTTCTTTAAAAACTATAATTTTTCTTAATCAAGATACCTACATATCATCATATATTGTTCATTAAATATTAATAAACATCTTTAACAAGTTTCATCACAAAATATTGTTATATGCATGTTTTATCGCAATTTTACATTAAAATACCACAAACTTTAGTTTCCGACATAAACTCTATAATATCCTTATACCTTTAGAAAACTCATGAGATAATGACCTACCTCCTCACAACACACATATCTAATATAGCACGATAGAATTTGAGAACATAGATTTGGGAAAACACGACTTTACATATAACTACCTTCAGCTTATAAAACCTTTTTCTACAAGAAGTGTATTTTAACAAATCTTTGCAATTGCGCCTCTACAACCCATTTGGGAAACCCGTTCGGGATGGTGCAGATTATTACACATCCTCATGCTTAGTAGAGTGAGATGCAGACCTCCGCAAGGAGCATACGATTTTGAAAGATTTAAAATACAATTTTTTTTAGAAAATGCGATTTCTATTATAAATAAAATTTATATTTTTAATAAATATATATATATATGTAATTAATATCAAAATATCTATTTTTAATATTTATAATATTCCACATTTCCAAAATTCAAGAAAAACATATCATTTACAAGCAAATACCATACAAATCCAATATTACAAATAAATACCATATATTATGAAATTAGGTTTTATTCACTAGAAATGTCACATTGATAAAATATACATTCATGAAAACTCTAAAGACGATAATAAAATACTTGAGGGGTATTTTGAAAATATAACAAAACTATTTTTACATAAAACCCTCTCAAGTTATACTAAATTACAATAAGGACCCTAGTAAACATAAGTTTGAGCGGGACCAGTCTCTTAAGCCTCGGGGATCCGGAGATATGGGTGCTTGCTTATTTAAGGTAGACAACTTAACAAATGGTGTTATCAACACGGTAATTGTCTTTGAAAAGAAAACAAATCCTGCCGTCCATGTGCAGCAGTTACCGATAGCACCAAAACATAATTCAGGACTTCAATTTCTTTTCTAATTGTCCGACTTAGACTGAGTCTCAATATAATCAATCTGACTTGAATATGATTCAAGTATCAAACTTCAATACAACATAGATCTATGAATCCGTCTATTCAATCTAATCAATCTATATTGACTGAACCGAACCATGGATATACATCCATCTACATGATTCTCCAGTTACATCTATTTACTGATATCATGGTTTTAGCAAGTCATCCATGTATATACAATATACACTTCAAACAATACATCAATACAATCAAGGCATCGCGGGCTTTATAAAGGGTAGATTGGTATGGAAGGTGTTAAAAGTGGCACGAGACTGTAACCATAATACACCTAACCTGAATTCAATTTCCGTTGTATCATGGATGAACGGTTTTTTGTGCTCCGTATACCTTAGTCTCCGGAATAGTGGCACTCCTCTCGTATACACTGGCATTCTTCTGTACCAAGCTACAAACAACAGCGTTAATATTAAATACAACATTATAACAATATACTCTCTATTCTGTCTATTCCGTTCTTATCTATTTACGGGACTTACCGAGTGATTTGTTCGCAGACGACATTCTCTTTCTTTTCTTTGGAATGTCGTCAGGTGATTCGGACCTTCAGGAGATCCAGCCCATCTTCAAGGACTTGGATCAGTTAGCCTTCGACTCGGAACTCTAATTACTTGTACAGATTTATATTCTATATTTTCCATTTCTGTTATGCCACTGTTTAGGCATTTCTTTCCATTCCATGTATTTACTTTTCAGATGTGTTGTAAAAAGAATGTTAATAAATAAAGTTGATATTCATTTATATCTTATCTCTTGCGTACATTACATTTTATATTACTTAGATACGCTTAGCGTGTTTACTTCTGAGTAAATACGTAGCGGCCTCATCACGTCCTCTGCCCGTATACTGGGAAGCAGGGCGTGACAATAGGTTATGTTAAGTGAACTTGAAAAATTCTAAGGTGAGAATTAGTGGATAAAACTTGTAGTGGAGGTGTAGTAGCGGATATAGAGAGCGACTAGTGGCCTAGTAGTGATAGTAGCCTTGATTAAAATGAGTTTAGAATGTTCAAAGTCGAACTTAAAATTTTCCGATATCGGTTTTTCATTGAATTTTGATGTTCAAAAGAAATTTGGGATGACTGTAGAACTCTAAAAATTTATTAGCAGATACAGTGAGATGTGCAGACAGACAGGAAGCCACCCTAAAAACCCGAGCCCAAAACCCCAAGTTTTGGCCGCCGTTTTATTCATTTTGGCCGCAATTTTCCGCCCAATTTTGGAGTTAGGTTCTGAAACTTGATTTGTAGCTCACTCATTAGATAACTAGACCTACCCTATATGCAAAAAAGTTTAATTTCACCTTAGGTAGAATATGGAGTCATTTTACTTGTTTTTTGTCGATGTTTTCCAATTTTTGAAAACTTGGGTTTTGATATTTGTGTTTTGACTCGGTCGCTTGACGTTTGCACGTCAACGCTAGGGGTTGTTTGGTTGTTCTTGCATGTGTTAACCATAGATTCTAACCTATATGCGCTTTGCGTGCCGTATTGGTTTTCGGATTTAACTTTGATCTCGTTGCGATATGCATTGATTTGTAGAGACATTCGCGTGGACTTCCGGGATGACGAAGGAGAGCAAGGCGTTCATCGATTTTGGCTAGAGCAGGGATAATGGGTGAGTAGATGTATATCTATGAGGGAAGTCGGGTGGATGACGTATAGCAGCACCCCCGCAACCGTAGTACTTGGATACTAGGTATATAGTTATATATATATATATATATATATATATATATAGTTATATATATATACACACACACACACTAGATATGTTTACCTAACTAATAGGGATTTAGAATACTAAGTAACCATAAGTATACTCGTGGAGAGGAATATCCTTAGTTCTAATCTTTCTTATTCCTTTATCCATATGTATTTGTGCTTTTACACATATACACACATATAAGTTTGAGGAAAAGTTTGATACAACATCATGAACTGAGGATATGAGATATTATGATGACACGAGTCGATATGATCGGACATGATGGCATGAGGCTAAGTTATGTGATATGATATGAAATGACATGAAATGATATGATATATTATATGAAGATTAGGCGAAATATATGTTTATAATGCGATACGAGATGATATGGTATATAACGATATGTGACTGGATGAGATGATATGATGTACGTGGCCATGAATACGTACTTTTGATTAATGATATCGTACGATGGATTATACCGTACGTGATATGATGTAAAGGACGATAGATCCGTACTTTTGATTTGATGATACCGTACGATTTATTATACTGTACGTAATACTATGAGGATGGATCGCCGACTTATGAATGTATCGAATCGGAAACATATTGTTTTAAATCACTTAAGTAGACATTAGGATATAATTAGAGCCATACCTATTTTCAAAACTAACGAAGCGTTATGCATTTTATAAATGACGGTCTCAAGGGAAGCTACGGATTTTCAAATGGTATTTTTTTCTCCAAAACACCGTAGCCCCTGTTTTTCTAAAAACAACGATTCGTACTATTTTAAACTATAACTGTATGGCTCATATGTAGCTACGTATTTCATACTGTTGCGTTTACAATTTCCACTTTCTGTTATGCTCGTATTATTCTCATTTTGCGGTATATATACTACGTTCTTCTTCCTTATCCTTGTATGACTTCGCCTGCTAGGACACACACACCATTACTGATGATGCGCATGTTGCATGTACACATACTCTCTGGCTCACACACTCATCATCGGTAATTGCCATACCATGTACACATTAGAAATCGCTATGTCACCGTATCACCTAATAACCTGTAGCTCTTAGTTATTGTTCAGTACCCATACCACACTTATTAGTTCAGTTATCGCATGTTCTTACCTAGTTAGACACCACGCTCATATAAATACACTGGTTATGCATTACAGATTATTTTGTGCCTGTACTCATTGTTTCATTATTGTTTCATGCTTATGAGATTCGGTTTTCATGAGATTTTTGGATTTGAGAAACCGCAGATACATTTTGAAAACTTATGATTATTTTAAAAAAGCGGTTTCTCTTGATATGATATTTGGCGTCCTCCATGAGTTTTCTCGGTTCTGAGTTATGTGTATACCCGATTCGAGGAGATGGGAGGCACCGTCTGCGGCTACATGGTGAACCCAGTACGGTATCCCGGGGCAAGAAGATCGTATAGAGAGACGTTGAGCCCGGCATGGGAACACTACCTACCGGTGATAGTATTGGACTCAGCGAATATCCGAAGGATACTGACTGGAGCAATTGAGACAGATGGATATGTAGGCCGATCCGATGAGACAACATCTGAAATATGAGGATTTACGTGTCGATGCTGAACACGGGTTTTATGATGTTTTCAAGTGTCGATGCTGGGCACTCAGATTTTTTTATGATGATTTGATTTGTCGTTGATGGACGCACGTTGGATGATTCACATATATACAAATATATGATACAGATGACATGGTACCATATTATGACACGGACATAATTATATTATTATTATTATACTTATGTATATACGAGCGTCCGCGTTACCACACATTATTTTTATATTATTATATTACTGTATGACCTAAGAGATCGCCATATATTCAATTTCTACCTGCTGATGTTTTCTACTCACGAGCTGGCAACGCACCCCCATTGTGCCACAGTTTTCTTGCAGGATCGACCGCTCGGATCAGTAACGGCTTGCTGGCACACTGCTTTCTTCTGGATGATTTGCATTGGTAGGTAGGATACACTTTGGATCGTGACCACCAATTGTATATATTTATTCAGTTGTATCTAGTTAAAAGCTCCATCAACCAGACTATGTATATTTGGTAGACTTAGAAACCATAGACTTGTATATTCTTTCAAACTTAGAGCAAGATATGTGTATTATTCTTATTTCTGGGTTTGATGATATTTTGGTTTCTTTACTTTCTTTTCTGTGCTTGATCTTCGCTTTGGGCATCATATATTTGTATTGGTGTGGTTGTTTCCGCCAATTGGCGAAGAGCTAGCTCCCGCTTGGGGATGCCTATATTATTGTTATGTATTGGTTTTGGATCAAATTTACAAAGGAGGTGCTGCCCAAATTTCAAATGACGAAAATGTTTTCATAAATAGTATACAACTCACTTGTATTTTCATATAACATTACTTATACTTTTTAAGAAAGAATTTGAATCCATTATACCTTTATTTCAAAAGTACACCTCCATTATTTTCCTAAAAAGGTTTAGATTTCTGGGGTTTCGGCTTACTTGGATTACGGCGGGGTCCTATAGACTTCACGTGATCCAAGTGCCGGTCACGTACCAATTTCGGGTCATAATAAAGTTGATATGAAAGCGTTAGGTTTAACCTTGGTTCGAGTCTAGATTTGACTATACAGGTCTAGGGCGTATATATATTTCAGAACCTAGGCTTGACCTTACGGAACTTAGACTTGACTGAGGGGGTATTAGATCAGAACTTTCGTTATGTAGGTTGACTTTGGTTGATAGAGTAGGTAACTTAAGTATAGTGACATACTGTGTGTATGTTCCGCGGCCTACATACGATACGCTACTCCGCTTAAATAACCTTAGGATGTGCATTATTTTGAGACACTTATTTCTATTCGTTCCTATTATCTATCCCCATCGATGTTTGATTGCGGCTCCAGTCACCATGGCTACGAGAGCAGAGAGAGCTGCGGCTAGAGATGCGGTCAGAGCGAGCTCGTCATGGACGAGGACTAACCATGATATTCTTTCGGTGACATAGGAACGTATTGATATATTGTTTATGCTAGGATTTCTTGTTTGAGACGAGCATTCGGGAACTGCACCAGATGATCGGGCTATTGCTAGAGACCAGTCAGATTGTGAAGACTGTTGACATACAGCCTACTCCAAAAATTGATGTGTTGTCTACCGTGCAGACAGATGAACCAACTGTTGCTAAGATTGATGGGACGTTGCCTCTGGAGTTTACAAAGTTGAAGCCACATGAGTTTATTGGCAGTGATGTGACAGAAGATCGCTAGTCACCCTTGGATAAGTGACTAGGATATTTTGTTCGTTAGGATGCTCCGATACGAGATCATTAAGTTGAATAGCTTCAGTTAGACGGGCCTCACCCAGACGTGTTGTGAGTTGATCGGGAAAGGACGAATAAAGCATATTCCTCCGATAACTTGGACGAGTTCCTGAGGACGTAATCGGCCAGATGTCTTCCATAGAGTGTTGAAGATGCCCGAGTTCATACCTTTGAGTCTTTGCAAGAGGCATCGAATATGACTATAGCCAAATTGGATTGCAGTCCACACAGCTACCAAGAGTTGATTCTGAATTGGTCGATATTGAAGAAAAGTGGATAAGAGATTCGTGTGAACTCTTAATGAGTTTTTCTTCTCCGTTGATGCCGGAGACTTGATACATACGAAGAGGCGTTGGATACGGCCATATTTCCGGAGGAAAGTCATGATGAGATCGCAGCTGTCCGGAGACGGAAGCGGGTTAAGTAAAGAGTGCCAATTTCTGGGCAGTTCGGCAGGGATGATATTAGAAGAGATCATGGCAGGTTCTTTCTTGAGTACTTCAGTAGTAAATATTTTGACTCAGGATCGTTTGTATGGCATGCATTCAGAGGGCCAGATGCCGCCATCGTTGACGTTCTACATTACGAGTGACCATGTAAATTGGTCAGGAGATATTCAGAGAGGCGTCAGAGCGGGACGGTTTCCGTCGCTACACCTAACTAGGCTGTCGAGCCGAGAAGTCATTGAATGGGTGATCCACAGAGGAAACAAGGACCCAGGAACAGAGAACGCCAGACCGTAGACAGGAGGCAAGTAGGTATTCTTGTTCTGCCAGCTTTGAGTGCACTGTCACCTTTCGACATTAAAAGGAGTGTACCTCAATGTCATTTATTTGCGATTTGTGTTTTGGTGATTCGGATATCACGTTTCCATCGTTTTGATTATGGTATTTTGATGATTAGTTTCATGATTGATATTTTCGTGCACTGTAGTTGCATTTGATTTATGTTTTATACATCCATTACATTTGATTTATGTTTTGTGCATATCCATTGCACTTGATATCGATTGTGTGCACTTGTTGCACATATTTATGATTATGTGCATCCCGATACAGTTGATTTGATTTCGTGCATATAGTATGCACTTGATTTTAATTTATGCACTCGGTGTAGTTCATATGCGCTTTTAGTACATTGATATGGGTTTTGTGCACGCGGTTGCACATGTTTATGATTCATACACTTCGGTATACTTGATTTTGATTTCGTGTATGTTGTATACCGTTGATCTTGATTCATATATTTGATATTCGTTTTCGTGCACCCTGTTGCACTAGATTTATGTTTTCGTGCACCATGTGCATTCGATATTCGTTTTTGTGCACCCTATTGCACTAGTTGCTTTTATGCGGACCTGACGCACTTGATTTAGATTTTCGCGCACACTTGGCGCACTTGATGCGATTTTCATACACTTTAGATTCACTTGATATCGTTGTCGTGTACACCTGTTGCACTTGACAGATACTTTCGTTCACACCGTTGCACTTAGTTTTCGGTTTCGTGCACATTTATGGCACTTGGATTTGACTTCGATTTCCGTGCGCACCAGATACATGTGGTATTTCCAGATGCACTTATTGAGGGTGATTTCCTCTTTCGAGCATCGTATTTTTTATGATAAATATACTATAATATATAGCAACCGAGCATGACTGGTCTGAGGACAGTACCCGAGTATTTTTGCATGTATCGACATTTACCAAAGAGGTTTTAAAAAAGGAACTATAATCTCACTATTTTCCTACGTGTTCATGAGTGACACGAACTTTTACCAAAGAAAACCCTTCTAAATTATTTTAAAAAGGCGGGGCGTATATCTTAAGCAAAACGTATATAGATATATATCTATTCCTTTACAATGAACGTCCGCTACTTGTGCCGTGATATACACATCACACAGCAATTTGAAAAGAATTTTGTATGCATTTTTATTCAGTTATTTAGACGATTTCATAAGGATGCGTACTATATATGTAATATAGTCTTAAGTATATAATGCTTGAATTAAACAGTAGATTTTGAAACTTGCATCTTCATCATAACTCCCATGATTGCATGACGCTTGACGGAGTTTTGATTTTTAGTTTTTGCACTCATTTTAATGCGCATACAATGCACTGTGTTGTTCTTGTGTATTCGTGATTTCGGAGCCCCGTTGATTTGACTAATTTACTGAAATGTTTTAATATTTAGGGGGTTTAAATTTAAATTCGGGGACCGAATTTATTTAGGGGGGGAAGATTGTGACATTTCAGAAAATATAAATAATATTTTTGGAATTTAAATAATAAAATAATAAATTTCATGAAAACTATATGAGTATGGATTTGAGTTTCCATAGAATGGTATAACTATATACCTGTATTTTAGAAAATACTTTGAAATTAATAAAAATTATTAATTATGAAGGTATTTATTGGATTTGGATATTTTATAAATTATTATACAATTATTTACATACAAGTTTATGTTAAACTTGATTAGTATATTACTAATTATGCATTAAACCAAATCCAATTTTGCTAACCATATTTTAAAATGCCATGACATATTTTGTTGTAATATATGGTTTTATGTTGTGTTTTTAAAGAAAAAGAAAAGAAAAGAGAAAAGAGAAAAATAATAGATAAGAAAATAAAAGAAAAGGAGGGGAAAAGGAGGTATGGGATGAGAGAGGGAGAGAGGGAGAATGAGCATTGGCTACCACCTTCACCCCTCATTATTTACCTTTATCTCTTACTTTTCTTTATCTCCTCCATCTTTCTCATGCTTCATCACCTCCTTCACCCTCACTGCCACCATAAAACCACCCCTAAAACCTCATCAATACCTCACAAACTCTTCACAAAAATTGTTCACAAGATCATCCTACACCCCATGGTGAGATCAAGTTCTTGTTTTGAGCATTTTGGACCATCGAGGAATTTTCTTGAGTTGCTCATTTGAGATAAAACACTTACCTTTCTTCAAGTATTTTGTTTCCTAACCTCCTTTTGTAGTTTAGAGTTAAGTAGGTTATGTTTAATGAACTTGAAAAATTCTAGGATGAGAATTAGTTGATAAAACTTGTGGTGGAGGTATAATAGAGGATCTAGAGAGTGACTAGCGGCCTAGTAGTGATGGTAGTTTTGATTAAAATGATTTTAAAATGTTCAAAGTCGAACTTAGAATTTTCCGACATCGGTTTTTCATTGAATTTTGATATTCAAATGGAATCTGGGATGACTCTAAAACTCTGAAAATTTATTAGCAGATACAGTGAGATATACAGACACTTAGGAAGCCACCCTAGAAACCCGAACCCAAACCCCCAAGTTTTGGCCGCCTTTTTAATCATTTTGGCCGCAATTTTCCGCCTAATTTTGGAGTTCGGGTCTGAAACTTGGTCTGTAACCCACTCATTAGATAACTAGACCTACCCTATATTGAAAAAAGTTTAATTTCACTTTAGGTAGAATCTAAAGTCATTTTACTTGTTTTTTGTTGATGTTTTTCGACTTTTGAAAACTTGGGTTTTGATATTTGTGTTTTGACTCGGTCGCTTGACGTTTGTACGTCAACGACGGGGGTTGTTTGGTTGTTCTTGCATGCGTGGACCATAGGTTCTAACCTATATGTGCCTCGCGTGCCCTATCAGTTTTCGGATTTGACTTTGATCTCGATACGATATGCATTGATTTGTAGGTATATTCGCGTGGACTTCCGAGACGACGAAGGAGAGGAGGCATTCATCGATTTCGGGTAGAGCGAAGATGGTAGGTGAGTAGATGTATATCTATGGGGGAAGTCGGGTGGATGGCATATAGCACCCCCACAACCGTAGTATTTGGATGCCAGGTATGTGTGTGTGTGTGTATAAATACTAGATATGTTTACCTAACTAATAGGGATCTAGGATACTAAGTAACCGTAAGTATACTCGTGGAAAGGAATATCCTTAGTTCTAATCTTTCTTATGCTTTTAGCCATATGTATTTTTGCTTCTACACACACACACACACACATATAAGTTGGAGAAAAAGTTTGATTCAACATCATAAGATGAGAATATGAGATATTATGATGACACAAGTTGATATGATTGGACATGATGATACGAAGCTAAGTTATGTGATATGGTATGAAATGGCATGATATGATATGATATATTATATGAAGATTAGGCGAAATATATGTTCATAACGCGATACGAGATGATATGACATATGACGATATGTAACTGGATGAGATGATATGATTTACGTGACCATGGATCCGTACTTTTGATTGATGATATCGTATGATAGATTATACCGTACGTGATATGATGTACAGGACGATAGATCCGTACTTTTGATTTGGTGATACCGTACGATGGATTATACCGTACATGATATTATGAGGATGGATCACCGACTTATAAATGTATCAACTCGGAAACATATTGTTTTAAAACACTTAAGTAGATATTAGGATATAATTAGAGCCATATCTATTTTCAAAACTAACGAATCATTATGCATGTTTTAAATGACAATATCAAGGGACGCTACGGATTTTCAAATGGTATTTTTTCTCTCCAAAACACCGTAGCCTTTATTTTTCTAAAAATAACGATTCGTACTATTTTAAACTATAACTGTTTGGCTCATATGCAGCTACGTATTTCATACTGTTGCGTTTCCAATTTCCTCTTTCTATTATACTCGTATTATTCTTATTTTGCGGTATATATACTACGTTCTTTTTCTTTATCCTTGTATGACTTCGCCTGTTAGGACATATGCACCATTACCGATGATGCGCATGTTGCACGTACACATACTCGCCGGCTCACACACTCATCATCGGTAATTGCCATGCCACGTATACATTAGAAATTGCTATGTCACTGTATCACCTAATAATCTGTAGCTCTTAGTTATTTTTCAGTACCCATACCACACTTACTAGTTCAGTTATCGCATGTTCTTTCCTAGTTAGACACCACGCTCATATAAATACACTGGTTATGCATTACAGATTTGTTCTGTTCCTGTACCCATTGCTTTATTATTGTTTCATACTTATGAGATTTGGTTTTCATGAGATTTCTGGATTTGAGAAACCGCGGATACATTTTGAAAACTTATGATTGTTTTAAAAACGCGGTTTCTCTTGATATGATATTTGGTATCCACCATGAGTTTTTTCGGTTCTGAGGTATGTGTATACCCGATTCGAGGAGAGAGGAGGCACCGTCTGCGGGTACATGGTGGACCCGGTACGGTACCCGGGATAAGAAGATCGTATAGAGAGACGTTGAGCCCGGCAGGGGAACACTACCTACCGGTGATAGTACTGGACTCGGCGGATATCCGGAGGATACCGACCGGAGCGACTGAGACAGATGGATATGAGGGCCGATCCGATAAGACGGTGCCTGAGATATGAGGATTTACATGTCGATATTGGACACGAGTTTTATGATATTTTTGAGTGTCGATGCTGGGCACTCAGGTTTTTTATGATGATTTGACGTGTCGTTGATGGACACACGTTGGATGATACACATATATACATATATATGATACAGATGACATGGTACCATATTATGACACGGGCACGATTATTTTATTTTTATTATACTTATGTACATACGATCGTCCGTGTTAGCACATAGTACTTTTATATTATTATATTACTGTATGACCTAGGATATCACCATACATTCGATTTCTGCCGGCCGATGTCTTCTACTCATGAATTTGCAACGCACCCCCGTTGTACCATAGTTTTGTTGCAGGATCGACCGTTCGGATTAGTAGCGGTTTGCTGGCACACAGGTTTCTTCTGGGTGATTTGCATTGGTAGGTGGGGTACACTTTGGATTGTGACCACCAATTGTATATATTTATTCAGTTGTATCTTTTTAAAATCTCCATCAACCAGACTATGTATATTTGGCAGCATATTCTTTCAGACTTAGAGCGAGATGTGTGTATTATTCTTATTTCTGGGTTTGATGACGTTTTGGTTTCTTTCATTTCTTTTCTGTGCTTGATCTCCTTCTTAGGCGCCGTATATTTGTATTGGTGTGATTGTTTCTGCCAATTGGCAAAGAGCTAGCTCCCGCTTGAGGATGCCTATATTATTGTTATGTATTGGTTTTGGATCAAATTTACAAAAGAGGTGCTGCCCAAATTTCAAATGACGAAAATATTTTCAAAAATAGTATACAACTCACTTGTATTTACATATAACATTACTTATATTTTTCAAGAAAGAATTTGAATCCATTATACCTTTATTTTAAAACTGCACCTCCATTATTTTCCTAAAAATGTTTAGATTTCTGGGATTTCGGCTTACTTGGATTATGGTAGGGTCCTATAGACTTCACGTGATCCAAGTTCCGGTCATGTGCCAATTCCGGGTCGTGACACACATGGAGGCAGTGAGCGGTTGTCAGGGATTCGTCTCTTTTGGTATTAGGAGTCGATGCCGGGCTGTGCTAGGTTGGCTATTAGCCTAAATCCGTGGCCACGATGGATAAGATTTTGCCGATAGAGTTTCTATAGTTTCTTGGTTGGTGATAAGCTTGACTCCGACACGACTTATCAAGTTATTAGGGGTCTGACGTTATCAACCTCCCTAGACCCGATATGCGATACTCTTAGACGAAGAGACCGGACTGTAAAAAAATTGTCATATTTAAGCTCAGTAGGGTACGGACGGATTTGATTGTCGACCTCTCTTTCAGCATATACATGGGTAGCTATAATGTACAGCTAGTGCCTCTGACGTGCTTGTGATTATGAATTTATTTAGTAAGTCACTGACGGCGTATTTTCGAGTCTTAAAAGTCCCACACAGAAGGTTTTCCCGGTTCAGACGATATGATATAGATGACATATGTTAATACATATAGGGGTCTGATTAAATACGTATATAGGCTACACAGATTTTAATCGGACTGTTGATAATACTAGGCTTCTTAGGATTAAGCCGGATGATTAAATCAAGTTTTGATTTAATAATATATATATATATATATATTCTAGTATTATGTTCGCTATTCATTTTCTTTCTCTTGGCTATTCATATTTTTATACGCATACACGTATATGTATTTCGATATGTATACCGGGTTGTATTCCGTATTTATATGGAATACTTCTAGAAGGAGGACATCTCATTATTTGAATTTCTTTTTAGAAATTCAATTAGAATGAGATGGAGGGTGAGGTGGCTTTAGGTATGGTTGTGGGAATGCAGAGAGGGATGGGTTTCATATGTTTATGCTAAAATGGTGGTGATATTTTATTATATAGTTAAAATCTGAAATAAAGCCATTTTCTCATTGATTCCACATTTAACTCATGTTTATGTGTGATGGCTACCTCTTCATCCTCCTCCCCCTTCTTCTTCATTTGCTCTCTTGAGCTTGAGTTTGAGAGTGAAAATGATAGTGGAAAATCCTACATCCCCACTCTCCATTTCTAACAAGTTTGGTGTCGGTTGTTTCACTAGGTGAAATTGTAGTTTGGATCAGTTCTCTTGGATGGATCATCTTCGGTGAGGACGGTCGCCTCTTAAATTTGTTCCCGACGGTCTACGAGAAGCTTGGAGGGGTCTTCCACAATTAGGTGGACACCCATCAAAGCTTGTAATCCCTAAACCTTGCATACTTAGTTTTCTAGTTTAGTATTTGTATCGATCGCTAGGGATTAGTTTCTAGTACTCATCATGAAATTTTTGTTTTTCGATTCCGTATTGGACGCAGTTGTAGCGGCAAGGGCATTATGAACTTTTAATGGTATCAGAGCCTAACTAAACGCTAGAACTAGTTTAGACGATATTATAGTTTCGAGACCGAATTTTTTCCCATAACTTGTTTCCGATTCCAAGCTACTATCCTTTTTAAAAGTTTGCCTAAAAATTTTTTAAATGACTATAGAGGACTTGTCTTTTGAAGATGAAACTTTGCAAAAAATCCGAGGCATTTTGGCCTGTTTTTGGCCGCCGGTTTTGGATTTTCGTCGGCCAATTTTTGGCAAAAAGTCCATGGATTTTTTCAGTAGCTTAGAATGTTAGAAATTTGATTTTCGGTATAGTTTGTTTTGCCCCAGATTTCAGTTTGTATAGTTTTTACATATGGGCATGTCGGGGCTGTTTTCGGTCGAAATTTTAACATCGTTTATAATCCATAGTTTGTATGTGTTGTTGAATGTCGTCTAATTGCTATATGTTCGATTAGACGTGGTTGCACACTTACTTGTGTTGCTTGTTGTTGTATTTATATCTTTGTGATGGTTTAGCCAGATTGTCGTGTTGGATACCCCCTTGATTAGTCTAAAATATTACACATTTAAATGAACATTTTCCCTACTATTGTTAAGTGCTAAAAGGTGTTAATTGTAAATAGAGAACATATGTGGGTTTATTTGTAAAAGTTTATTATCATATGTTTATACATTTATAATTAATATAATTACGGAAAATATATGCATATAATATTGCTATTAGTAATTAAAATATGCATATCATATCAAATATTCTTAATCAATATTCTTATGATATTATATCATATAAATGGTTAGAATAATATCTCAAAAATACCAAATGCTACTCACACTTTGATTTGAGATATTGTGTAGGTATTAGCTCAGGTCTGAAATCCAAGTCAAATTGGGATATCGGAACCGGATCTGCCAAAATTTAGAAGAAAATCAAGAGATCTAGCAACGGCAGAGACTCAGAGTATTATTTTCAGAATCTAGATATCAAGAGGATCTCCAAATATCAACACAAAAGACCAGAAAAAATATCAAAACCTAGTTCCACCAAGTTGCGACGGAAGGGCGGCCAAACATAGCAAAACGCGGTGAATCCGTGGTTCAATCAAAGCCGTTGGATGTGAGATTTAGGATCGTAATCTTAACAGCATATAATCTCATATGGAATCTAGGGTTTCTGGTTTTAGGGACTATATAAAGGACCGAAAGTCGTACATTCAAAATCATCATCGAAGAGATCAAGAGATCCACGTGTCCGAGTGATCATCATCTATTCATCTACCTCCAACAAGAGAGAGATCTAGAGCAAACTAGGGTCCTTATAATCTATTTTCTAAGGAGAAAAGTCGTATGCAATAGTTGATTAATAAAGCTAGTTTTATTTTAAATTCTTTTTGCACTTACTTTTACGCATTACTTTTCTACATCTTAACTATGCTTTCATTCTTCTTCAACCTCTCTTCTAAGTTAACCATGAGCGAGTAATTCCTAGCTTGCTAGGATTTGTAGGATAGGGTAGGATAATGGATGAAAAAATCTCTTGATTTCTTTTATACATTTTAAAGTTTATAAACTTTAGCAAAATAAATGTTAACCTCCTTATCGGGTGCGCTATCAATTTATTAATAGGCTCGACCACGATTTGAGATTAGTTGAACACTTTTTTTGTTAAGGGCTAGACATGAATAGAGATCATTGAAAAGGCAAGGGTTAGTAGTGGGGAAACCCTAGTTTCCTCCAAGAACTCTAATCTATATTCATCACTATCAATCTAGTTTTAAACTATTAAAAGATAAAAGAGTCATTTTTAATATTCATCCATTAACTACTAAGTCCTATGAACCCTACAAGCCTTTTTGTTATAAATTTTCTATCCATTTTAAAATATAACGACAAACAATCACCCATCTTTTATCAACTCATCTAAAGAAAGAAAAGAGTTCACGTTTCCCTGCGGACGGCCCGTACTCATCGCGACTAGCTACTAGCGACACCGTCTTGATTGCGGTTATTTACAAAAACGCTTCTATTTTCACGACCAATCACCCCTCGTGCAATTTTCTTGTACAGTTTATGTTTTATGGTGTTGTATTCGTTTGTTCGGGACAAGCTCCAACTTTTGGCCGCCATTTCCATATTATGTATATTCTTTATTGGGACATGACCAGAATGCGGTCAATGTCACCGTTGTATATTTTTCATTTCTGTACTAGGATTAACCTAGGAGAAGTGCTCGAGTAGCCGGGTTCTAGAGTGTGGAAGGTGACTGTCTCATAATGTTTGAGACTGGACCACCTCGCTCTAGAATTGGCGGGTTACTCGCCGTACTTGTAGGGGTTATAGGATCGACTCGCGGAGGAGTGCCCAATTTACCGGATTCTGGAAAGCGATGGGTGACCGACTCATGCTGTTGAGGGCGGGTTACCCAATTTCTGGAATTGGCAGATGGCTTGCCGCACTTGTAGGGGTTTAGGATCGATGATGTACGGGCTATCCACATGATCGGGAAACATCGCGTTTTAATTGCGGCTCAAATGAAACACGGGGCTCCTAATTTATCTGCTATTCCATATTGTTTGCTACATGCATGTGATGTTATTACACGGCTGTTGTTGGCTATAGTGCCCTCAAGGCAATTATTGTAATCGCAAGTTGGTGATTATGATGATTGAGGGGGGACCTATATGAATAGAACAGTCTTACTCGAGATGATAGTATGCTATCTAGTTTGCCTTTATCATCATGTATATGCATTATGTGGTATTACAGATCACTATTATATGTTTATAGAGTCTATAGGATTCTTGCTTGATAACCATCATTATGATGGCGATCATATACGTGGGAGCTGTGTGGTCTATAAGTACATCCTTAAATGTCCCTAGTCATGTGAGTATCGAGACTGGGCATAAATACTTTAGAGTAGACTAGTGTGTACTTATCGAGACCCCGACGAGGGGCAGTGGCCGGTCTCACAAGCCACTGGTGTCTGTTTGTCACCTAAGATAGTATGCAGGTGCTCATTGGGTTATGAGTACACTGGACGGACTCGTCGGGAACCTTCTAGTTGGTATTATATCTATTGTCAGATAGCAGTTTCCAGAAGACATGTGTATAGGTTAGTCTGTCGATCTGAGATCGTCATTTTTCTCGTGTGAGTTCCCACTGTGCTTTGATTACTACCCTACCACGGCTCAAAGGAGTCATGCAAACAGGTTTTAGTTGGGTACAGTCCCGAGCCACATGAAGGCAGTGAGCGGATCGTTGGGGATTCGTCTCTCCCGGTATTGAGGGTTGATGTCGCGTAGTGCACGGGTAGCCATCACCAGAAATTCTTGGCCAAGGTAGTCGAGAATTACTGATTTGGATTAGTAGTTTCTTCATTGGTGATGGGCTTCATACCAACACGAAATATCACGTTGTTAGAGGTCTGACTTCATCCACCCCCTAGACCTAATATGCGATACTCTTAGACGAAGAGACCAGACTGTACGGATATTTTCACGGACAGGCTCAGTAGGGGTTCGAATGAGTTTGCTCGTCGGCCTTCCTTTCGCTCAATACCAGGGTAGCCGTTACGTACAACTAGTGCCGCTGACGTGCTTGTGGTTAAACCCACTGCCAGCTTATTGATGAGTCTTTAGAGTCAAACACACTGCTTAGGGCGAAACGATGTAGAGGCCGTATGGTTTTACGGCAGGTTTCGATCACATATGTGCACTTGTGCACGTATCATGATTCGGACGGTTAATACTAGTGGGTTTTGGTTTAAGCCGGATTCTAATATTATATTGTTGGATTATTTTCGTCTATTGTATTCGTATTTTGTCGGAATACGGATACGGGTAAGTATATACTGCTGGATTCGCTTAGTACCCTCGCTAAATTTAGCAAGCATCAAGTATGCAATTTCAAAAATCTAGAGTGCTAAGCAACCCGAACCAAGGATCGAACTTGAGAATTAGGGTTTTAAAAAAAGTAAACAACTTTACACTAAGTGAAATAGGAATACAATCTTTGTAGACCGGTCCTTCACTTCTAAAACTCCGTGTAGTAGTCCCTTAGCTCCAAGTAGTGTTGTCCCGGACTCTTCTTAGGCTCCACTAGGCGAAAGGAATGAGCTTACTTAAGGATCTTTGAGACCGAAAATGATCTACGTTGAAGAATCTCTAACTCAAGCTACCTCTTCACTAATTGAAGAATTAGTGAAGCAAAAAACCTATACTAAATGGCTAGTTTGGTATAGATTGATGAAGTGGGAATTTTTCTCACTTTAGAATTATTTTTCTCTTTTTCTTTTTCACCTCTCTCAAAAGCTAGAAAGCAAAGAAGGAGATGAAGAAGATGAACCAATGTCAACCATGGGTGAGAAAATATCATAAATGATATTTGTAGAGACTTAACCATGGCTAAAAATAATGTTTGGGTTAATAAATATCTAGAATAAAACAAAATTAGTGGACTAAGTCAAAGTTTCTATATGCTTCCACAAGCATCCTAAACCATGACAATTTCCACCTAATTTTGATTTATCTCTTAATAATTAAATCCCTAAATTATCTTTAGTTTGGTATAAGTCTCATACACCCATGTCCAATATATCATCAATCATGACACAAAAATAAATACATTAATATATATCATATATATATTTAAATGTATTAGTAGAAAATAAATTCTTGAGTAAGCTAATATTAGTTAATATATATTAATATGTCAAATATATAATTATATATTAAATTATTAAATCAACACTTGATTTAATAATCCGGTTATATCACATATAACCGACTAATATCATTTATATCATCTTATCGAATCAACACTTGATTTAATAACCCGGCTATATCTCATATAAGCGACTGATATCATATATCGTGAGATTAGAATACGGTATCACATACACATATTAATCTCGGTCCCGCACATATCACATATGTGCCCTACTTCGTTTCGCTTGAGCCAGGAAACCTCTGTGTAGGACTCTAAAGACTCGTCAATACGCCAGCAATAAGTAATGATCATATCAGTTACCCACAAGCCGTCAGCAGTACTAGCTGGACGTAACGGCTACCCAGGTATTTAGCGATCAGAAGATCAAAAAGCAAGCTTGTCTAAACTCACGTGAATCCAGTAAGTAACACTATTGTACAGTCCGGTCTCTTCGTCTGATATGTCGCATATCAAGTCTGGGGGTAGTAAACGTCAGACCCTAATAACTTGATAAGTCATGCCAATGTGAGTCTCATAACGGGTCGAGAAACTACTGATAACACTTACCAGTAAATCTCAGCATCAACCCTGGCCAGGGACTTTTTGTTATAGCCAATCAAGCATAGCGCAACATCAACTTCTAATATCGGAAGAGACGAAACCCCTCCTATCGCTCATTGCCTCCATGTGACTCGGGACTGTACCCAAAAATTACCTGTTTGCATGCTCTCTTCAGCGTGGTAGGGAGAAAATCAAAGCACAGTGGGAATCACACAAGGCTCTATGACGATCTCGGGTCTACAGACTAACCTGTACTAGTGTCACCAGAGAACTGCTATCTGATGATAGGTATAATGCAATCCAGGAGTTCTCGGTGAGTCATGTTCGGTGTACCCATTCTCCAATGAGCACTTGTGTACAATCTTTGATGTCAAACACCAATGGATGTGGGATCATCCATCGCCCCATACATAGTCAAGAAACGTACACACTAGTCTACTCTGGAATATCGATGCCCTGTCTCGATACTCCCACGATTAGGAACAATTAAAGGATGAACTTGTGGACTACCTTGGCCCCACTAGTATAATCTGCATCATAGACCTGGTAGTCAAGTACACATCCTAAAGGCTATATCAACATGTGAGTGAAAGACCGTATCACTATAACAGTCTACATATTAAGATAAAGAGCAACCAGATAGCATACTATCATGTCGAGCAAGAATGTCCTCTCTATATATGTCTAAGCATCCATTATAATGTACAATCTTGTACAATAATGGCCTCTAGGGCATACATACAACTAACAATCTCCCACTTGCACTAAGGCCAGTTGTTGTAGTATCCCATACCCAACATCCCAAAGAGTCTTTCAAATTGTATCTACGGGATGGCCTTCATAAGTTGATCCTCCGTGTTATTCTTTGTATCAACTCTCCTGACCTCGATCTCCCGGCGATCAACTATCTTCCGGATCACATGATACCGCCTCAGAATATGTCTGGATCGCTGATGGGACGTGGGTTCCTTGGCTAAAGCCACGACTCCATTGTTATCATAATATAAAGGTATTGGATGCTTAATGGATGGAACCACTCCAAGTTCAATTATGAACTTCTTCATCCAGACAGCCTCTTTGGCAGCATCGTTGGCAGCGATGTATTCAGCCTCCATCGTCGAGTCTGCCACGGTATCTTGCTTGGAACTCTTCCAACATACCGCCCCTCCATTGAGGGTGAAGACAAAACTCGAGACCGACTTACTGCCGTCCTTATCACTCTGGAAGCTTGAATCGGTAAAGGACTCCACTTGGAGTTCACCGTTACTATACACTAAGAACATTTCTTTAGTCCTTCTCAAGTACTTAAGAATGTTCTTCACAGCTGTCCAGTGATTCTCCCCAGGATCCGATTGATACCTGCTTACAACAGTAAGTGCGTAAGCTACATCCGGTCTGGTGCATAACATCGCATATATGATAGACACGACTGCTAAAGCATAGGATATCCCTTGCATGCGAGCCCTCTCCAAATAAGTCTTGGGGGACATCTCTTTGGAGAGAGTGATTCCTGAGATCGTGGGTAAATTTCCACACTTGGAATCTTCCATACTAAACCTCTTTAGTATGGTGTCAATGTACCTGGATTAGGACAATCCCAACATCCGCTTAGATCTATCTCTATAGATCTTAATCCTCAGGATGTAGGAGGCATCACCCAGATCCTTCATAGAGAACCTTTGTGATAAAAAGAACTTGACCGAGTGCAGCATAGGAACATCATTTCCTATCAAAAGTATGTCATCCACGTACAATACGAGGAAGACAACCTTACTCTCTGCAACCTTTTTGTATATACAAGGTTCATCTACATTTTTGATGAAGTCAAACTCTTTGACTGCCACATCAAAACAAATGTTCCAACTCCACGATACCTGCTTTAACCCGTAGATCGATTTAAGCAGCTTGCACACCTTTCCGCTGCTCCCACTATCCACGAAGCCCTCTGGCTATGTCATTGACTAGGCTAACGCGAAACGAGGTTCCGTTCGTATGGACGGAGAAATGTGCGTTAGCATTCGAAGTATTGAAGCAAAGATTGATCACCGCTCCTATCTTGACAGTGCCAGACAGTTCCGGATGGTTGGTTATTCACAGCGATGCATCTGGAAAAAGCTTGGGATGTGTTCTGATGCAGCATGGGAAGGTTATAGCCTACGCGTCAAGACAATTGAAGACCCATAAGAAGAACTACCCAACTCATGATTTGGAGCTTGTAGCAGTGATTTTCGCTTTGATGATTTAGAGACACTACTTATTGGGCGAAAGGGTAGAAGTATTTACCGATCACAAAAGCTTAAAGTATGTGTTCACGCAGAAAGAGCTCAATATGAGACAGCGTAGATGGTTGGAGCTGATGACTAACTAAGATCTTGATCTAAAGTACCATCACGGGAAAGTTAATGTAGTGCCGGATGCTCTAAGTCGGTTGCCAGCAATACGGATGTCTACTGCACAGAAGGAGATCATAGATGAGTTTTAGAGATTCGAGATGAAGATTATACTACCGCATTCTTCAGGACAGTTAATGCAGTTGCAGGTACAGTCATCCTTGATCGATAACATTAAAGCGGAGCGGTCACACGATCCATGGTTGCAGAAGTTTCGAGAACAGGTAGAAGCGGGACTTCGAACGGACTTGTTAATTCATGAAGATAGTTCGTTATGATATGGTAGTTGTCTATGTGTGCCGAAAGGAGATATTCATGAAGAAGTTATGAAGGAGGCTCATAGTTCCGCATATTCCGTACATCTGGGAGGCACAAAGATGTACCGAGATCTACGACAACATTTTTGGTAGGAAGGCATGAAAAGGAAGACTGCTCGCAAGTCAAGGCTGAACATTAAAGGGTAGCTAGTTTATTGCAACCACTTCCGATTCATCAGTGGAAGTGGGAACATATAACCATGGATTTCGTGATAACATTACCGCGGAGTCCAAAGGGTAATAATGCAGTATGAGTGATTGTTGATTGATCAGTCGAAAATATTGCATTTTTAACACATCAATTTCCCTACTGTTTGCAATCATCTAAAGGTGTTCGGTATGAATATAGCACATATTAGTAATTTGTCTGTAAAATATCAAATAACATGTGTTATACATTATAACCGGCATTTTAAGGGAAATTGTGTGTTTATTATTGCACGCATGATCTTTTGTATATCGCAACACTTGTCTCGAGATTGTGTGCAGGAAATTCTCCAGGTAAAAGAGCCGGAACTGCTAAAAGTACTGATAAAATACGCCAAGTCCAAGACTTGAAATCTGGCAGTGAACAAGAAAGTATAAAAATATTCCAGATATCATAAAAGTGCCATAAAGTCAACATAAGAATTACCATGGAGAAATAATGCACCAAGCTTCTCAAACGGCCGCGGATCCACGGCTGAGTCGGCCGATCCGCCGGGGATCCGCGACTGAGTCAACTCATTGGCGGCAGAAACTTTTCCCGAGGCTCTCTTCTCAACTATAAAACTTATTCAAGACGCTTCAAATCTTCAGAAGCTTCCCTCTAACAGCCTAGCTTCTCATGCAAGCTCATAACAACCAAGCTTCTCTTGTAAGCTAAATAACTAACTCAATCTAGAAGTTTCTTCTCATATACTAAGCTTACAAAGGAAGCTAAACCTAGCTTAGCTTCTAAAGGAAGCTAGATCAAGCTTCTAGGGGAAGCTAAAGGAGAAGACTATAAAAAGGGACTCAAGGCTTCATTAAAAAGGTTGTTGAATATTGAGCCAAAAATTCTGCAAGTTGAGTGACACAACTTGCAATTCAAAACCCAAGCTCGAATCCAATTCCAAAGCCAAATCAAGATTAATCGAGTACCAAATCAAGCAAGAATCCAACGAGCCTTTTGAAGCAACGCCGATTTTCATCCGAGCAAGAGATCCACGACGATTCGTGACTCAAGAAGACGATACGAAGCTAGTTCGACGATTTAGTTCCTCCTCAAATCTTGTAGTCTTTAAGTGTATTGTAACGAAACGTCGATTAAATAAAAGGTGAAAATTCTTGATCTTGCTTGTCTTTACATTTGAGCATTATGATGAGTTATCAATTCTTAATTGTTTTCTTTTTCATGATGTTTGAGTGAAAACTCCGCTTGTGGAGGAATCGAGAAAATAGATAGATAACGATGATTAAATTCTTGAACGATTCTTAAGTCTTATGAGTTTTGTAAACTTTAGGAAATTGAATCAACGACGACCTAGTTTTGAGCGAAATACTTTTTTGAATGTTTTCGCTCTAAATTAGAGATCAACGATTGATGATTGAATTTCCTAGAGGCTAGAATTTGAATGCTAATCAACGAAAGGACAAGGGATGATGATGAAGAAACCCTAGTTTCTTCAGTAGATCCCTAAATCTCGTTGATCGTCATCGATCTAGCAACAAGTCTTCAATAGATAAGAATTTGTAATCATTATTCTTCATCATCACTATCAATTGGATCGATTCCTACAAGCCTCTTTATAAATCTTGATAATTCAAACGATTTGGACATTTTCTTGATCTTTAGTATTTCTTGATTTTAGATCTAGTTCTTGATGATTCTTGAAACTAAACTTCACAAATCTTGAATCAATTTTCTTGCAATTTTCTTTTATCTTTTCATTTTGACTCATCTAAAACAAAATCGATCAAAACACACATCTCAGTGGACGATCCGTATCCATTAACGCGCTACATCGACACCGTTAATTGATTGCGGTATAAATTTCTTTGGTTGTGAAATATTTCTAAACACGACACGGAAACGATCAATCAAATGGCGCCGTTGCCGGGGATAGTGTGCTAATTTATTCGTTTTTGAAATTTGAGTTGAAAAAATTTATTATTCCATCAGTTTTTTAGATCAAAATTCATAAAAAGCTCTTAACGATTTGTTGTGATTTGTTGCAAGGAGATCTGGAATCTGCGGAGCAAGAGAAAAAATTTCAGAGCATCTCAGAGAGTTCAGTGAGTGAACAGGAACAGTTCTTGAAATTTTTGTGTAGGTATCTTTTCAAAGTACCGCGTTTCCGCGGCCATAGAGTACATCTCGCGGCGGTTCCGCGGCCTTCCTAGGGCTTCACTGCTTTAAATTTTCTTGATGAATTTCTTACTTTCTTATCTCCTCCCTGGTCTGCTCCATTAACCAATTTCTGCAGGTTTCTTTGCAAAAATTCGCAGCACCGCAAAATGAAAAATTGTTGCGTGTTTGATCTTGGTTGTTTGCATTTTTAATACGGAAATGAAGGGGCAAAGACCAAATTCAGATTAGGTGGGGAGTTCATTACCCTTCCTAAGCCCCAAAAATCACAAAACTGCATCCGCATTACCCTCATTAACTAAAAAATATCTAGACATGACTCTACGGACTGTCGTGCTCACTTAGGATAGAAGGAGGTCGTGGGTAATCTATTGCTTATCCGTGTTTCTTTTGTGGTGTCTAAGGCAAGTGTGTCTAAGGCAAGTGGTTACTTAATTAGGCCCACTACTTATATAGTGGAGAACCTCCCACTTACCTGGCACTTACCTGGCCACAGGAGGGGCAAAGAGGCAGTAGAGGATCTATCTTGCGACTTGTCTTCTGGAAGTCTAGGAGCGGTCTAGAGACTTGACCTAGGTGACCACTAGATTTAGGGTTGCTTGTGCACTTTTTTTGTGATTTGAATTTTTCAAAAATCCGTATTTTTCAAAACAAACACCAAACTCATCTTTTCCTTAATTATCAAAACGCTGCACTTGTGCTAAACCATTTAGTGCATGCTCGGCTGGACATGGGATTCTAGTGCCCATCTTGTCCGCGTTTCTCCTATCGACTCTGAAGTCGGTAATTCTTCGTCTACTTTTTCTTTACCCACCACCACATCTACTTCGATGGACAATTCTCCATCGAACTTCTTTAACACCACTCTGCCACCATCAGCAGGTGCGCAGAATCCACCCCGCATCTCTCTCCAAGAGAGATGTTACCCTATGCGAGGTCCTCCTTTGACCTGTCTCACCATTCCACCAGCCAATGGGGACAACTTTGAAATCAAACCACAATACATCAATTTTCTACCAAAATATCACGGTCTCGAGTCTGAAGACGCATATGTCTTTATTACCAAATTTGAAAATGTATGCGCTGTGATGGGTACTTCACAGCTTTCTGTGGATGCTATGCGTTTATGTCTTCTCCCATTTACTTTGTGCGATATAGCCGAGAAGTGGCTTTATAACACAACCGCACATTCTATTTCAAACTGAGATGAATTCGTCGCAGCATTCCTTAAGAAATTCTACCCCAATCATAAAACAGCTCGAGTCCGTAGCGAAATAAATCAATTTACCTAGCTTCCAAATGAACCATTCTCGAAGTGTTTTGAACACTTCAAGGATCTGTTAGTTCAATGTCCATATCACGGTATTCCTAGATGGGATCTGTGCAGAATCATATATGAGGGCATTAATCCTACCACAAAACAGAACATTGAATCCATGTGTCAAGGCACTTTCATGACTAAAGATGATGGTGAAGCCTGGTGATTCTTAGAAGATTTCGCTGAAAAATCTTTACAGTGGGAGAGTGTAAACCAGTCATCATCCAGGGGTGGCATTCACCAAATTGATGTTTCCATAGGAGTTAGAGCTGAAATGAAAGCAATGCAAAAGAAACTCGAAGCTATGGAACATAAATTTTTAGCAGCCTCCCTAAATCAGATGTCACTCCCCAAAACTGTCTGTAAATGCTGTTCTGATCCATCTCATCTTACGGAAGAATGTCCTTTAAATTCTCCATTTCAAGGTCAAGAGTATACCAATGCTGTTTTCCAACAAAGACCTAAAAACGATCCGTATTCTTCCACTTATAATCAGGGTTGGAGGAATTACACTAACTTTGCTTGGAACCAACAACAAACTCAAAACACGGTTCCAAATCAAAATAATTTTCAAAGGGCTCCTCCACCACAACAGCAGCCATTTCAACTGACTCAGCACCCTACCAATCACAAAACTTTCAAAACCCTGTCAACACACCTGCACCGTATAATCCTTTGCACTTGACCGGTACTGATATTTCCTCTTCACTCGAAAGAACTTTTGAAATGTACATGAAACAAATGTCGGCTGAATTTAGGTCTTCCCTCGATAAATTCGAGAAAAACTCTGACCTCCAAGCTGAGAGTTTAAAATCGATGGAAGCTCAAATTGCCCAATTAAAAGCCGAAATGAGTGCAAGAAAGAAAGGGAAACTTCCGTCTCAACCCTTACCAAATCCTGGGCATTACAATGTGAATGCCTTTACAACGTTGAGATCCGGAAGAGTGCTGAACAATCACGTTGAGGAAGAGATTGATGATAATGAAAAATTTATCAATAATACCCTAGCTGAGACTTTTCCTTCCATACACACATCTACTTCTGACCCTAGTTCTCTTACCCCACTACCTTCTTGCGAGCCTATTCTTCGTTTCTCCCAAGGCTCGACACCTCAGCAAACCTCTTCTAGTCCACCAAAGACGATCCCCACTCCTATTCTGGGATCACTTCCACACACATCACCTTCTCCAATATTGGACCCAGCTCTTATTGCTAAAGCTCCTTATCCTAATCGGTTAAGGGGAAATAAATCGAGTCAACATATGGAGAAGATCATGAAAATGTTCAAACAGGTTAACATCAATATCCCTCTCCTAGATGCTATTCAGCAAGTCCCCGCTTATGCGAAAATTCTCAAAGACTTGTGCATTAGAAAGAGGAAGACTCAAGTGCCTAAGAAGGTCTTCATGACTAATAATGTTAGCACTGCTTTTACCCCACAGTTACCAAAGAAACGTAAGGACCCAGGATGTCCTACAATATCGATTTCTATTGGGGGTAAAAACATCAACCATGCTTTACTTGACTTTGGCGCTAGTATTAACCTGCTTCCATATTCTGTCTACGAGCAGTTAGGGATTGGAGAGTTAAAACCAGCTCATTGCACTCTCCAAATGGCAGACCGTTCAATCACCAAACCTAGGGGAGAATTGGAGGATGTGTTGATTAAAGTCGGGGAATTCATATTCCCTGTGGACTTCATTGTTCTCGATACACAACCTGTAGCAAACCCACAGAACCAAATTCCGGTGATTTTGGGTCGACCATTCCTTGCCACTTCCAATGCTGTCATTAACTGTCAAAACGGTTCAATGAACCTATCTTTTGGAAAAATGACAATTGAACTGAACATCTACAAAATTGGAAGTCAGCCGTTTGAACCCTCTGTTCACATACTTGATGTCTGTTCTGTCCACGAGATTGCTCCCGAAAGTTGCGAAGTTGATGAACTTTGCTTTGAAGATCTCGATGACACTAGCACATCAATGTTTGATCTTGCACATCTTAGTGAGGACACTCTTTCCACTCCTGAGTCTGACACTCTTGACTCATCACCTTCCGAGTCTGTATCCTATGCAGGCTACGAGCTTCTCCTTGACTCTGAATATCATTCGATGATCTCACCTTCTATAATTTCTCCGCCAGTATTAGATCTCAAACTTTTACCTTCTCATCTTAAATATGCATATTTAGGTGAGAATGAGTCCTTACCTGTGATCATATCCGCTTCTCTAGCCTCAGAGAAAGAGAACGGGCTTTTGACGGTATTGAGATCTAATAGGCAGGCGTTTGGTTAGACTATGGCTAACATCAAAGGGATTAGTCCTTTGATTGTTGAACATCATATACATCTGATGGATGAAGCCAAGCCAACCCGAGAACCACAGAGATGGTTAAACCCCGTCATGAAGGATGCGGTGAAGAAAGAAATCGTCAAATGCCTTGACAATGGTATCATTTACCCAATCTCCGATAGCCAATGGGTAAGTCCAATTCATGTCATCGCTAAGAAATCTGGCATCACGGTCATAACAAATAAGGCAAATGATTTAATCCAAACACGCGCTCAAACTGGGTGGCGTGTATGTATTGATTATAGAAAACTCAATGCTGCAACAAGGAAAGACCACTTTCCTCTACCTTTTATTGACCAAATATTAGAACGTTTTGCTGGACGTGAATATTATTGCTTCATGGACGGATACTCTGGCTATAACCAGGTCCCTATTGCCAAAAAGGATCAAGATAAAACCACATTTACTTGTCCTTTTGGTACCTTTGCTTATAGACGCATGCCCTTTGGGATATGCAATGCTCCCGCTACATTTCAGCGGTGCATGGTGGGGATATTCTCGGACATGGTCGAGAATTTTCTGGAGATTTTCATGGACGATTTCTCGATATTTGGAGATTCTTTTGCTGACTGCCTATCTCATCTTGACGCAGTTCTTACTCGTTGTAAAGAGAAGAACTTAACCTTGAATTGGGAAAAATGCCATTTCATGGTCCAAGAGGGAATTGTGCTTGGACATGTTATTTCACGGAAAGGCATTGAGGTTGACAAAGCTAAAATAGATGTCATTCAAAACCTTCCTCATCCCAAATACGTCAAGGATATCCGATCTTTTCTTGGCCATACAGGCTTTTACAAGAGATTCATTAAGGATTTTAGCAAAATTGATAGACCTTTAACTCTTCTCTTGGCCAAGGACACAACCTTTCACTTTGACTCGGATTGTGAGGCAGCATTTGACTCACTCAAACACTCTCTCACTACAGCCCCCGTTCTATCATCTCCAGATTGGAACCACTCTTTTGAGCTTATGTGTGATGCATCAGATTTTGCAGTTGATGCAATCTTAGGATAGCACATTGAAAAGATGCCACACGTGATCTATTATGCAAGTAAGACTCTGAATGATGCACAAATTAATTATACAACTGTCGAGAAAGAACTCTTGGCAGTTGTATTTGCATTAGAAAAATTCAGGCCTTACTTGATTGGCTCACCTATTGTTGTGTACACTGACCACTCCATCTTGAAACATCTTTTGGCGAAGAAGGATACTAAAGGTAGGTTAATACGTTGGATCCTTCTATTACAAGAATTTGATCTTGTTATTAAAGATAAGAAAGGATGTGAAAGCATGGTAGCCGACCATCTATCACGCATCTCTTCTTCACCTGTGACCCTGCCGATCAATGATTCTTTTCCGGACGAACAACTCTTGAATGTATCCGACGAACCTTGGTTCAAGGATATTGTGAATTATCTTACTACAGGACTTATTCCCCGCGAATGGTCGAAACAGGACAAACATCGATTTCTATCCCAAGTAAAACACTTTTACTGGGATGAACCCTATCTGTTTAAGTATTGTCCTGACCAGATCATTCGCAGATGTGTCACTAATGACGAATTCATGAGTGTTCTAGCTTTTTGTCATGATCAGGCATGTGGGGATCATTTCGGTCCTCGAAAGACGGTGGAAAAGGTTTTGCAATGCGGTTTCTATTGGCCGACTTTGTTCAAAAATGCATTTGATCATTGCAAAACATGCCCACAGTGTCAACACACGGGTAGGATTTCCCAGAGAAATGAGATGCCACAGCAACCTATCTTAGTGGTTGAAATTTTTGACGTTTGGGGTATTGAATTTATGGGTCTTTTCCCAACTCCTTTAGGAATTTGTATATATTGCTTGCGGTTGATTACGTCTCGAAGTGGGTTGAAGCTATTCCTTGTCGTACTAATGACAAAAAGGTTGTCATTAAGTTCTTAAAATAAAACATCTTTTCGCGATTTGGACACCCACGCGCTATCATTAGCGATAACGGGACGCATTTCTGCAATCGGTCTTTTGAGACTTTGATGCGGAAATATGCAATCAACCATAAACTTTCTACACCCTATCATCCCCAAACGAGCGGGCAGGCTGAGATTTCAAACAGACAAATCAAACAAATTTTGGAGAAAACAGTTTCTAAAAATAAAAAAGATTGGTCAACCAAATTGACGGATGCTCTTTGGGCGTTCTGAACTGCATATAAAACCGATCTAGGTATGTCTCCTTACAGACTAGTGTTTGGAAAGGCCTGTCACCTTCCGGTCGAGATTAAGCACAAAGCAATGTGGGCTATTAGAGAACTTAACTTTGATTTAAATCAAGCCTGTAACTTTCGGAAGCTGCAATTAAACGAGCTAAGCGAACTCCGCGATGAAGCTTACGATAATGCTGTAATTGTAAAGAACCGGACTAAGATATTTCACGATAAAAACATTTTGAGAAAAACTTTTACAACTGGTCAACAAGTCTTTCTTTATGATTCACGACTCCATCTTCATGCGGGTAAGCTAAAATCTCGGTGGAAAGGACCTTTTGTTGTGCGGTATGTATACCCGCACGGGGTAGTTGAGATTGAAAATGTTGAAAACGGTACAATTTTCAAAATAAATGGACATAGATTAAAACCGTATTTTTCCACTGACCCCTCGGAGGAGCTCCTGATTTTACAGGAGCCACTTTATAATGACCGATTTTCTTCCACCTCACCTCCATGACTTGGTAATTTTGTCGCATCTTTAGAATGGAGGTGAGTCAACTTGTACATACATTTTATAAAAATAAAAAATATAATAAACAAAACAATAAAAATTTTGTAGATAAGTGAAAAGAATAAGTTTGGGGGAGAATTTTCACGATCATATTTATTGCCCCCGTTAATAAATTTCCTCCCAAGCTTACAAGTTTTTGTGATCTAACGGATGGCAACTGTGAGGACACTGTTGAAAACAAGTTTGGGGGAGGTTTGTGCTTATTTTCGCATCATTTTGCATCATATTTTGCATAAGCACAAAGCATATAAAACATATAAAAATTTAAAAAAATTCAAACGATAAAAATATTTAATATTTAATTAGATAATAAAAAATTAGATAGTGAAAAATGACATCCAAAAGATCGAAAAAATTTAAGAAAACCAAGAAAATTAGAAGTTTTATTAAACAAACTAGTAATAAGTAGTTATGAGCCGTTGTCCCAAGGGTTAGTAAGATGAAGGAAGTCACTAATCTGAGGATAAAAATAAGTCTGAAAAATAGTTCCTATTCTGGAAGCCAAACATTTGAATGTTGATACCCTACTATTCGCACTGACACACGTCTTGAAACTCGAGATAGTAGAAGATACTTTGAAATGCTCTTGTCTAAAAGCCAAAGTATGAAGGAAATAAAAAATAAAAAAGATAAAATGGTGTTAAGAAAAAAATGAACACTGGTTTTGTTATCACCAAGGCAGCAATAAAAAAATATAACGAGGGTGCTTCATCACCTAGTGTCTTAGACCAACTGGTTTGGGAGTCACTGCTAAACTTTAGGTGTTGCAAGACGAGGAAAATACTAATACGCCTAATAAGCAAGCACATGAGTAATCGGTCAGTTAGTACCTCAAGAAGTATTAACGGTCGCATGAAAAATGTGTGAGCAAATCCATCTAAATATTCATCGATTAAAAAGTACTGAGGTAGATGGACAAGAGTATGATAGCTTGAATTGAATTCTCCGAGTGTAGGGATGTCTTTTACACACACGTAGGGGTATATGATCGATGTTTAGAAGAAAGATAGGAATGAAGAATAAAGAGGATATTTTATTGAGGGATGATGTGATTTCTAACATCTTTTCATGACTATTAAGATAGGGCTCATGACAACTGAAAAGCTAGTATTAGTTGGAAACTCTAATTTTCAAGGTCTTTCTTTTACAATTCTTATCTTTACATGTAATTTTCACGGTCTTCCTTTTATTATGGGATTTTGTGGGTGCAATCCGCTGAAAACCCTCAGAAGACAACACTCCTCTTTCTAGGGACACCTAGAGGTTTAAAGGGTTGTTGCACGTGCTCAGTGTAATCGTGTTGCCTACGAAAGTGTGCTAGTTAGTTTTTCTTTTTCTTTATTTTCTCCTTCTCTTTTTAATAAAAAAAGTTTGCGCGAGACGACCAAACTTAAGTTTGAAAGAATTTGATCAGTCGAAAATATTGCATTTTTTAACACATCAATTTCCCTACTATTCGCAATCATCTAAAGGTGTTCGATATGAATATAGCACATATTAGCAATTTGTCTGTAAAATATCAAATAACATGTGTTATACATTATAACTGACATTTTAAGGGAAATTGTGTGTTTATTATTGCACGCATGATCTTTTGTATATCGCAACACTTGTCTCGAGATTATGTGCAGGAAATTCTCCAGGTAAAAGAGCCGGGACTGCTAAAAGTACTGATAAAATACGCCGAGTCCAAGACTTGAAATCTGGCAATGAATAAGAAAGTATAAAAATATTCCAGATATCATAAAAGTGCCATAAAGCCAACATAAGAATTACCATGGAGAAATAATGCACCAAGCTTCTCAAACGGCCGCGGATCCACGGCCGAGTCGGCCGATCCACCGCGGATCCGCAGCCGAGTCAACTCGTTGGCGGTAGAAAATTTTCCCGAGGCTCTCTTCTCAACTATAAAACTTCTTCAAGACGCTTCAAATCTCCAGAAGCTTCTCTCTAACAGCCCAGCATCTCATGCAAGCCTCATAACAATCAAGCTTCTCTTGTAAGCTAAATAACTAACTCAATCTAGAAGTTTCTTCTCATATACTAAGCTTACAAAGGAAGCTAAACCTAGCTTAGCTTCTAAAGGAAGCTAGATCAAGCTTCTAGGGAAAGCTAAAGGAGAAGACTATAAAAAAGGACCAAAGGCTTCATTAAAAAGGTTGTTGAATATTGAGCCAAAAATTCCGCAAGTTGAGTGACACAACTTGCAACTCAAAACCCAAGCCCGAATCCAATTCCAAAGTCAAATCAAGATTCATCGAGTACCAAATCAAGCAAGAATCCAACAAGCCTTTTGAAGCAACGCCGATCTTCATCCGAGCAAGAGATCCACGATGATCCGCGACTCAAGAAGACGACGCGAAGCTAGTTCGACGATTTAGTTCCTCCTCAAATCTTGTAGTCTTTGAGTGTATTGTAACGTAACGTCGATTAAATAAAAGGTGAAAATTCTTGATCTTGCTTGTTTTTACATTTGAGCATTATGATGAGTTATCAATTCTTGATTGTTTTCTTTTTCATGATGTTTGAGTGAAAACTCCGCTTGTGGAGGAATCGAGAAAATAGATAGATGATGATGATTAAATTCTTGAACGATTCCTAAGTCTTATGAGTTTTGTAAACTTTAGGAAATTGAATCAACGACGACCTAGTTTTGAGCGAGATTCTTTCTTGAATGTTTTCGCTCTAAATTAGAGATCAACGATCGATGATTGAATTTCCTAGAACTTAGAATTTGAATGCTAATCAACGAAAGGACAAGGGATGATGATGAAGAAACCCTAGTTTCTTCAATAGATCCCTAAACCTCGTCGATCGTCATCGATCTAGCAACAAATCTTTAATAGATAAGAATTTGTAATCATTATTCTTCATCATCACTATCAATTGGATCGATTCCTACAAGCCTCTTTACAAGTCTTGATAATTCAAACGATTTGGACATTTTCTTGATGTTTAGTATTTCTTGATTTTAGATCTAGTTCTTGATGATTCTTGAAACTAAATTTCACAAATCTTGAATCAATTTTCTTGCAATTTTCTTTTATCTTTTCATTTTGACTCATCTAAAACAAAATCGATCAAAACACACAACTCAGTGGACGATCCGTATTCATTAACGCGTTACATCAACACCGTTAATTGATTGCGGTATAAATTTCTTTGGTTGTGAAACATTTCTAAACACGACACGGAAACGATCAATCATTGATCGATTGACCGGGGCAGCTCATTTCATACCATTTCGAGTTGGTCAGTCGACGGAAGCGTTAGCAGAGCAGTACATGCAGAAGATTGTGAGATTGCATGGAGTACCTGTGAGCATCGTTACCGATCGTGATACCCGATTTTTATCTCACTTTTGGAGGAGTTTACAGAAAAGTTTGGAGAATCGATTGAAGTTTAGCACCACTTATCATTCTCAGACAGATGGCCAGTCAGAAAAAACGATCCAAACTCTTGAAAATATGTTGAGAGCATGCATGTTAGACTTCAAGGGTTCATGGTAGGATCATTTGCACTTGGTGGAGTTTTCGTATAATAACAGCTTTCAGGAGACTATTCAGATGGCTCCATTCGAAACATTATATGGTCGTAAGTGTCGCTCGCCCGTCTGTTGGGACGATATTGGAGAAAGAAGGTTATTGGGACCGAATCTTATTATGCAAACCGTGGAGAAAGTTAATAAGATCCAATATCATATGAAGGTGGCACAAGATCGACAGAAAAGTTGGGCCGATACAGGACAAAGACCTCTGGAGTTCGCAGTTGGTGATCTTGTATTCCTGAAGATATCTCTGACCAGAGGAGTGATTCGATTTGGTAGTCGGGGCAAGCTTAGTTCTCGATTCGTGGGGCCTTTCGGTATTATCAAGTGCGTTGGAGAATTAGCTTATCGATTGGCTTTACCACCACTCTTGGCGAGTGTTCATGTTTTATGTATCTCAACTCCGCAAGTATGTTCGAGATGAGACGTACGTCCTAAATCACTCAGAACTGACAGTAAGAGAGGACTTGACATATGAAGAACGACCGATGGCGATTGTAGATAGAAGATAAAAGGTCTTCAAGAACAAGGTTATCCCTCTAGTACTTGTTTCATAGGGGAATCGTTCCCATGGAGAATCAACTTGGGAACGAGAAAACGAGATCCGACAGAAGTTTCCACACCTATTTTCTTAGATTCATGTTTTCTTGTATTTTCTTGTTCCGGGAATTTCAAGAACGAAATTTTTTTGTAGTTGGGTATATGTAACACCCTAGTGCATTTATACCATATTTTATTTGAGTATTTTCTAATTTTGCGTCAATTTTCTTGATTAGTCTTGTTTTTGGTGCGGATAGTGCATTTGGTAACTGTGGTTATATCCGACCCGACCCACATGCTTGAAACCCATTATGATTCAAGATTACGTTATATCTTTGCTCATACAGAGGATCTGTGCACATTTAGATTTGAGATATACATGTATCATATTTTAGTATCTGCATATATTTAAATAATACAAATTATAGTCAAATAATATTTTTAATATCCAGCATGGCCTGTATCATACTCCATGCCCTATGCTTGCATCCTGACATCGTGTTCACTTATTGTTTAATGAAACGGACTCGTTTGGATCACTACGTGTTTTTACGTGTATCCCTTTTTGGGGGTATGCATTTTATCTAACCGGATGTCGCGTTATAATTTTGGCTGATACGTATATTATCCGTATTTTTAAATTAGATTTTTAGAAGTGATCCGGGTATTTTTCGGAGTATTTTTCTATTAGCTATAAAATGCTAGATTATATATTAAAATATTTTTAAAAAAACTTAACAGTTTTATATATATAAATAATTTTTTTAACTAATATATCCTCTCAAATCCTCACTACTCTCTCTCTCTCTCTCATCTCGCTCGCTACTTTCTCTCTACTATATATATACCCTAATTTAATTATACTATCACAACACCTCTCTCTCTCCCCTCAAAATTTTCCTTCGTCTTCCCGCCGCGAGAACCCACGTCCTAACCCTAGCCGAGTCCTAGCCCTCGTCGCCGACCATCCCAACCTCACGATTCCCTCGCCCTTAACCACCTCGTCACCCTCTCTCCTCTCCTGAGCACCCAACACCACCCCGACCGCAACCCTTCAAACCTCGACTTCATGCCTCCAACCTCTCACCTCGACGTTGACCTCCTTATCCCCTCGTCGTCGTCACCACCTCCTCGTTACCCTCAACCTCTTCTCCTCCTCTCCAATACTCGACGACCCAAACCCTCGAGCAACCCAAGAACCCGACCAACACTGCAAACCCAACACCGCAACTCCTCACCACCTCGTCACCGATCATCCTGACATCATCGTCGATCTCACCATCCTTACCCTCTCTCCTAGACACCAAACCATGCACCAGACCATACACCAGAGCACGACCAGACCCCACCAGACCATGCACCAAACCATGCACCAGATCACCACCAGACCACCCCCAGACCATGCACCAGATCACCACCAGACCACCCCCAGACCATGCACCAGATCATGAACAGACCATGCTATGACCGTGCCAAGTACCGTACACATACCATGCCATGAACGTGTCATCACCATATCCAGACCGTGTCACTCCATGTGCCTACCCCTGTGCCACGTCATGCCCGCTTCGTGCTCAGCTCATGCCACTTGTGTGCGACCATCGCATCAGTCCCGTGTCACCGCAAAGCCTATCACCGTGTTATACCACTTCACGCACCATGTCGTGTCGTGTCGCACCGAGCCGCCTGCACATCAACCGTTGTTTCCGAGGCAAGTATATCTTGCAACATGATATATTATAATATATCTATTTATATGAATAAAAATAATACATGTGTTATATTATGCATACAAAGTTATATAATTACCGTTTTTCGTTATCCATTCACATCGTACTGAGAATTGCATATCTAGTTGCATGCTGGAACTTCATTATATCATATTACCTTTATATTAGTGCAACAATCTATCTAGTTGCATCACACGTAGTCATGGATATGTATGCAGATTATTACAGATAGACACATATACATCCTGATATCTGTCATGCTTATTATGTTCAGATATTCGTTACCATATTACATTTGGGCATCTATCTGATACATATGCATCATATGACATGTTCATGACACACTACTTGACTCATTACTTGGATCTAGTTACTAATTCCAACAATCCTGACTTGTTGTCCTGACGTACGTTACTTATTGTCTGCATAGACGAAAACCTGTACCTGCTTAATTCTGTGTTGGCATTAGATCTATATTGGAAATACCTGACTTGAACCCAAATTTGGGGGTAAAGGGAAAATCAAGAATGTAACTGAAACGTAATTCAAAAGGCTAATTACATCTTTGCCGTTTTTCCAGGCGTTACGGAATATCATGTTTGCCATTTTTCCGGACGTTACGGAATAATTACATGTTTGCCGTTTTTCCGGGCGTTATGGAATATCCTGTTTGCCGTTTTTCCAGGCGTTACGGAATAATTCTGTTACTGTGGTCCCGTGAGGAATGAACGGGACATAGACTCATGGGTTATGATGAGGATTACATTAATTGATTTCGAAGACTTTAGAATAGATAACCTAGAAGTCCGTTTTAGGTTACACATCACATACACACATACCTCACTGTTTATATTTATGTTGTGATTTATATTCATGTTTACATATCTTGCTGCATCCTGGTTATTACTGTTATTTTGGTATTATGACACACTGATGTCTGGGTTTTGCATGGCCCGGTTCCTCTATCTCTATCGCAGGCTGAACAGGAGTACTTTAGCCGTTAAGCCGAGCAGTGAAGAATTGAGTTTAGTGATATTTAGTTTAGTTATTTTCCGCAGTTCTCATTTCTTGATGTTAGCCCATATTAGAACGTATTTTCAGATATTGTTTATTAGATATTATTATCGTTTCCGCTTATACATTTTCTTGACTCTTTTATTTTGGTAAATGGACATGTACTAGATAGATTTTATATTTTACTGTTCTTGATATCCTATAGACAGCCGTAATGTGACTGTAGAGGGATATTTCCTAGACAGGTAGCAAGGTTGGCTCTGTCACGTGCCGTAGTTATCACACTGTGGGAAGCGAGGCATGACACTTTGGAAGAAAAACGAAGACCTAATTCACTATAAAAACCGTCCAAAATTGCATTTTCCCCAACATGGTCGGTTTTCTATTGGCTTCTGGTCCCTGAGTTTTTCCAGGGGGGTTATTCTCATAAAAACTTGGTTTATGGTTATGTTTGTTTTGGCCCAGATTTCATTTTGTGTTATCTTTGCATTTGGGCAACACGGAAAGTTTTAAAATCGAAACTTTTGCATTGTTTATCTTTGTGTTTATATATGTGTTTGTAAACGTCGTCTAATTTCTATAGGTCGATTAGACAGAGTAGCAAATACTTGCTTGTGTGGTGGTGATGTATATCTTGTGATGGTTCAGTCGGATAGTCGTTGTGGATAGTCCCTCATCATAGAATATTTGTATATCTGTTATTCAGGACGAGCGGCCGGATTGTGGTCGTCGTTACCGCTTGATGTATATTGTTTTATTGGAATGCGATCGGGTTGAGGTCGATATTAACTTTGTATATTCATTCATTATTGTATTAGGATAACCAACGAAGAATTGCTCGAGTAACCGGGTTCTAGAGTGTGTTAGGTGGTCGTCTCATGGTGATGAATTCGAGCCGCCTTGCTTTAGAATTGGCGGGCTATTTGCCGCACTTGTAGGGGTTTAGGATAGACCCATGGTGGAGTGCTCAAGTTATCGGATTCCATGAAGTGACAGGTGGTCCACTCATGTTATTGAGTGATGGTTGCCTCACTTCTAGAATTGACGGGTAGCTTGCCGCGCTCGTAGGGGTTTTTGTTTCAGATGATGTTCGAGCTATCCACACGATCGAAGAATGCTGGTTTTTGTTTGCGTTTCAAACGAAACACGGGGCTCCAAGTTTATTCTCTATTCCATTTTGATTATCGTATACCTATGATATTTATTACCTGTCTATGATGATGATATATATAAATATTGATGATATATATAAATATTGTATATATTTTGCACCTGCGCTAGACCTGCCCATAATCTGCTGTAAGTTAAGTAACCTTATGATGAAGTCCCCGAACCCCGTAGCGAATGCGGGTGGCATATATGTACATTCTATTTTGGTTGTTTCTGTGATGCATAAGGAACTTAATTAATGGGATCGCATTATAGGACTTATGCAAGGAAAATAAACTTAATAGATGTTGGAATCAAATTTCAAAACCACTCAATTCTTTTCAAAACTACTCGGTTTTTTCACAAAACCAAAAGTTTTCAAAATTGAGGTTGAACCACTCGTTTCGAAATCACTAGATTCCTTCAACGAAATCAAGTTCGTTACATTAAAAAAATTTCACCAAAAACCAGTCATAGCCCTCCGTCATTTCAGATAGGTACCACCTAGTATTCGTGCTATATTTATTGGCAAGCATCAAGATATAGTGAACGGTAGCTGAGTGATATTTATCTGTTGCATAAAAATGCGATTGATCGAGACAGTCGCACAGTTTTGTTGGCAAGCATCAAGGGTTTGTGCAGGTGGATTCGAGTTAATCTAGGATAATAACAGGTTGAACTTGACTAGCGTCTAATAATTTGTTGGCAAGTCAAGATTATAGGTCGTTAGAGGGAAAAACCACATCGAGAGTTTCAAATATATAAAAAACTTGTCAAATATGCGCATACCTTCTGGAGTGGTGATTTCTGGTCGGCTTTTGTCAAAGTTATCACTCGATGATATTTGGGTTCCGATTCCCACTGATAAGTAAGTATTACTCCTCGAGAGATTTTCATTTCACAATTAGCTAATATATCAGGTGTCTAGAATTTGTTAACGAGGTTACGCCTTTGCGGAAATGGGGTTATTTAATTAGGTCCGTGCGAAAGCACAGGGAGCCTCCCACGGAGTACTAACACTGGCCTGGCTGAACGTATAGCGAAGTTGTAAGGTGTAAATGATCCCAACCTGTTCTCCTTTTAGGGTTTGAAGGAGAATTCAAGAAAACAGTGGGAACCATCCTGATTAGATAAAGTGATTAACTAATATAATCTTGATAGAGTGCACGCTGAGTGTTTCTTTTTCTCTCTCTAGCAGCGACCATGACCTGACCTTAAACTAAAACTCGTAAACCTAGTTGACCGGCCTTTTTACCATCCGGTTTTAGATTGTCACGATTCACTACAAAGTCACATATATCCATACCACTCCTGTTTTACCATTTGCTTTCTCCGGAACATTCTGTATCACTACGAAGATCCATATTGAATGGATAAAACCATTTCGTATAATTACATGCAAACTCATAGAAATTTATTTTAGTTCGAGGATGTATTCCGGTTCTAGGAAAATTGAATAGAATTATTCGGTTGTCTTTTCTCTTTACCTTCTCTCAGGTTACGAGGGCTCTCAGTATTACGAGAGTACACCTATTACGCTTATTAGATAGTCTTCTTCCAAATCTTAGGCTGGTATCAAAAGGTAGGGAAAGAAAAAAACCAATTAGCCTAAGTATGGTGTACAGAAGGTAAGAAATAAAGACATATAAAGAGATTAGAGTAAGGGCAATAGAAATTGTAACTAATATCATGAGTCTGATATTAGAAGAGGCATTACTAGGAATACCCGGCCATCCCCTCAAAATATTTTCTTGTTTCAGTTTTACTGTGCTGTGTTAATTGAAAACTACTTTCCTAATTAGATTCTGACTCCAGGGTATGTATTTACCGGACTTGATTCTCACATCTGTATGAAGTTACAGATACTGAGTGGGAGTAGAATATTGGAAATTGGGTGATTAAATTATCAATACCAGAATTCTTTATAATTTGTAATTTTTGAGGAAATCACCTGAGTTTTGCCTAACGACAAATATTTGGTTTTGAATATCCGTTTTTATACACCAATTTTAAACTAATATATCTGTACGTTTATTTTACAAAATGAGATATAACTTTTTGAAATTATTTTTATAATATTTACCTTTATCAGTTGATGATTAGATAAGGTGAATTCAATAACAGTGTAATACTTCTTAACCATAATACAGTTTTTAAACCTACGACATATAAGGTTTGAGTTATTAAACTCGGAGGACTTATACAAAATATTATATGTTGTCCGATATCTATTAGGACAAAGGGTTGGTACTCGTACTATATTCCGTTTACTTATGACTTCTCTGGTTTTAGACATGCATTTCGTTGAAATATAAGGTCCAAATTTTGAGAAGTTATATATATAAGAATAAAGTAGAGAACCATACGTTAGAGGTATCAAGATTTTTCGAGTTGATCGAAGATATAAATACTTATACTAGGTATTCCGTCGTAAGTAATATATTTGAGAACTTGCTTCTCTCTCAGATTACTCATCCATGGGTGCGTTCCTTGATGAGTAATACTGCATGACCTTCTTCCATTTAGTCGATATAGACTAGAAACAGCTGCATAATTTTTGAATCTGATTCTAATTAATTTAGTGCATTTGTTTCTATATTGAATATAGAATGGATTCTTATCTTAATGATGTTAAGGTATATGGAGTTGTCCTGTTTATACTTAAAACCGGAATCCGGATAAATTCAAGGCACGTTTAGTAATGGCAGTTTGTGGGTTATCCCGGGGTTTGACGAGGGTTAACATTTTACCATTTGCGGGATCAATAGTTATATTGTTCTTGACTCGCCACCTTTTTAGTAAAATGAATTCTTTTCAAAAAAACATTAGTGGGAGTATGGTAGAACTGAAAGTAATTTCAAAATCACAAATGGTTACTGAATATTTAGTAGAACCTAAGATTTCAATTGGATTCAACAATCCATTTATCCACTCCGCAGATTAGTGGGTAATCTTAGCCACCGGAAAGGTACTTCAGTTTCCTCAAAGATGGTGACATGGAGGTTTTGAAGATCCAAACTTATCACTACTGCTGTATTTGACTATGAGATCTGGCAGTTGGATGACTATAACATTATTCTAACTTGAATTTAAAAGTGCACGTGTATATGGCTCTGCCAGAGGGTTGTTGTAATCAGTGGGAGCAGCGGAAGCGTGGTGGGCAAGATACTTATGTTTATTTATAGACTAAACCAAGAAGAGCGGAGAAAGATCATCTATTCTTGATGTGTCAGTCATAATGTTTGACTTCATCAAGAATAACAGATAGACTTGGTAAGAAGGTTGAGCAGGGAGTATTGTCCTAGTTTTTTGATGGCATACCCCCGATAGGAAATATTGTTCCTATACTACGATCGGTTAAACTGTGGTTGTCACAGATATTTCTTCACAATGAATCTGGATAAAATATCAGATATTCTGATGATTAAATCTATAGTTTTAGATCTAGATTTGGGAAGTGTCTCAATTCGGGTACTTTAACACTGTTCTAAAGTGTTTTAGAATTGATAGCTCCTGACGTAGTGGTATACCCGCAGTTGATGGAGTCACCCTCTCTAAATAGATGTTTTCTGGACTGATAAGGAGAGAGATTTGCATGATTGACATATCACTTGCTTAGGCAATTGAGTCAATCATGAAATATCAAATACCATACCAGATATTGCTTTTGCACTAGCTGCAATAAACAGATATTAATCCAATCCTGGAAAAACATTGGGAAGCATTTATGAATATGAGAGAATGTTCTTGGTATATGATAATAACAGCTTCCTTTAGGAGACAGTTATCATTTCAGACTTCCAAGATGACCTGGATGACAAAGTGGCTGCCGAAGTTAAAGTTTACCCTCTTCTGAATGGTAGTATGTTGGACAATGATCCAAGAGGATACTAAAGTAAGCATGGCGCAGAATACTAATTAAATTCAGTGGAAAATATAGTCTAAGAAGTGTGTTGGATTTAGAGTTCATTTATGAACTTGGTCCCATCAGATATCCAGACAAGTTCTAAGACATGTATCGCTCATTTTGGGAGATAGTCGTTCTCCGTGAATTTGAGATATAGAGAGATAAAGATAGAAATATTGGAGCAGATCCATTCACTGAGGCTATTTCTCGAATAAGAATGTTTCGTAAACATGATTTGCGAAACTGATTAGTAGATAAGTTGGATGTTCGGCAGCATACGGGCTGTGAGTATGCGACACCGTAATAATTAGCCTTAAGTGTAAGTGGGAGATTGTTCGCTATAGTGCCCTTAAGGAAATTATTGTAATCGCAGGCAAACGATTATGATGATTAAGGAAGGACCTATACGGGTAGAACAGTCTTACGCGAGATGATAGTATGCTATCTGGTTTGACTTTATCATCATGTATATGAATTATGTGGTATTGTGGATCACTATTACATATTGATCGAGCCCGTATGATTCTTGCTTGACTACCAGGGTTATGATGGCGATCATACAAGTGAAGCCGGGTAGTCTATAAGCAAATCTTCAAATGTCCCTAGTCGTAAAAATATCGAGACTGGGCATCGATATTCCATAATAGACTAATGTATACGTTTTTTGACCCCGACGAGGGGCGATGGCCAGTCTCATAGTCGTTGATGTTAGTTAGTCACCAAAGATTGTATACAGGTGCTCATTGGGTTTTGAGTTACCCTGGACGGACTTGCCTGGAACATGTTAGATGGTATTATACCTATTGTCCGGTAGCAGTTCCCTGATGACATGAGTACAGGTTAGTCTGTCGACCTAAGATCGTCATTTGTCTCGTGTAAGTTCCCATTATGCTTTTATTACTACCCTACCACGACTCTACTGAGTCGTGAAAACAGCTTTTAGTTGGGTACAGTCCCGAGCCATATGGAGGCAGTGAGCGGATTGTCAAGGATTAATCTCTCCCGGTATTATAGATAAATGTCACGCAGTGCACGGGTGGCCATCACTAGAAATCCTTAGCCAAGATGGACGAGATTTACTGATTTGGATCAGTAGTTTCTCAGTAAGTGATGGGCTTCACTCCGACATGATTTATCACGTTATTAGGGATCTGATTTTATCCACTCCCGAGACTCAATATGCGATACTCTTAGACGAACAGACTGGACTGTACGGAGACTGTCTCTTTCAGGCTCAGTAGGGATACAGACGAGTTTGCTTGTCGACTTTCCTTTCGTTTAATACCTGGGTAGCCATTACGTACTGTTAGTGATATGTATGCCCTAGAGGCCATTACTATACATACGATGTATATTGTAGTGGATGCTTGGACATATATAGGGAGGACTTTCTTGCTCGACATGATAGTATGCTATCTAGTTACTCTTTATCTTAACATGTACTCTGATTGTCTCTATGTTATATGTTAATAAAGCCCTTAGGATGAGTACTCGACTACCAGAACTATGATGCAGAACATACTAGTGGGGACAGTTTAGTCGCTAAGTACATCCTTCAAATGTTCCTAGTCGTGGGAGTACCGAGACAGGGCATCGATACTCCAGAGTAGACTAGCGTATGCGCTTCTTGACCCGTATAATGGGCGATGGATGATCCCATATCCATTGGTGTTTGACATCAGAGAAGATATACGGGTGCTCAGTGGAGACTGGGTACACTGGACGGACTCGCCGAGAACTCCCAGATGGTATTATACCTCACGTCAGATGGTAGTTCTCTGGTGACACTGATACAGGTTAGTCTATAGACCCGAGATCGTCATAGAGTTTTGTGTGATTCCCACTGTACTTTGATTTCCATCATACCACGTCCAACAGGGCGTGCAAAATGGTGGCTTTTAGGTACAGTCCCGAATCACATGGAGGCAATGAGCGATAGGAGGGGTTTCGTCTCTCCCGGTATAGGGAGTTGATGTTGCACTGTATTCGATTGGTTATAACTGGAAATTCCTGGCCAGGGCTACTGAGATTTACTGGTAAGTGTTATCAGTAGTTTCTCGAACTGTTATAGATCGCATATCGACACGACTTATCAAGCTACTGGGGTCTGACGTTTACCACCCCTAGACGAGATATGCGACATATCAGACGAAAAGACCGGACTGTACGGTAGTGTTACTGAATGGATTCACAGGAGAATGTACAGGCTTGCTTGTTGATCTTTTGATTGTTCAATACCTGGGTGGCTGTTACATTTAGCTGACCGCTTGCAGCTTGTGGGTGTTTGATATGATCATCACCTACTGCCGGCATATTGACGATTCTTTAGAGTCCTACACAGAGGTTTCCTGGTTCAGGCAAAACGGAGTAGGAGCACATATGTGATATATGCGGGACCGAGAATAATACAATATGAGATACCGTATTATATTCTCGCGATATATGATATCGGCCGGGTATATGAGATATAGCCGAGTCATCGGATCAAGTGTTGATTCGATGAATCGGTACATGTTATATTAGTCGGTTATATACGATATAGCCGGATTGTCGGATCAAGTGTTGATTCGATAATTTAATGTATAATTACATATGTGATATATTACATTACATTAACTAATATAAGCTCGCTTTATTGATTCATTTTCTCACCGGGTAATACATTGATATATATGCGATATATGTTAATTGTATTATTTTCTTTTGTTACAAAAATATATTATATATGTGATATATAATATTGTAACAAGTTAGGGTTACAAATGCAACATATTTTGTGGAGATTAAACAAGTTAGGGTTTGATTTGGGTTAGCATTTGGGTTAGCTTTTTTATGAAGCTTCTAGAAACTTTATTTTGTTTTAAGTTAAGATATTTTGTAAAGATATTTATTAACCCAACCCAAACCCTTTACCTTAGGTTTATTCTCTACATGAGTTAAGCCCTTCATTCTTAACTCATGGTTGATTTGTAACCACAACAATGATTTCATTATTCATCACAAAAGGTTTTGCTTCATCTTCTTCTTTCTTTCTTCATGAAGAAAACATTCACTAGCTTTTTCTTATGTGATGAATTAGTGTGAGAAATTGAAAACAAAAGAGAGTTAAATTCCTACTTCATCATCCTTATCTATTCTAGCCACTTCGATTAGAGTGTTCACTTCATTAATAAGTTGTTTAGTGAAGTGTAAGTTTGGGTTAGAGATTCTTCAAGATAGATCATCTTAGATCATGAAGACTACAAGCAAGGTGTCTCATTTACCTCATATAGCCACTCGAGAGTCGGAGTTCATGTTGATAGCAGCGAAGAGACCTCAACATGGAGCTTATGAAGCGAAGGAACGGACTACAAAGGTTGTAATCCCTTTCTCTTAGATGTAAAGTTGTTTACATGCTTTGTTAATCCTATATCTCTAGTTAAGATCTTGGTTAGGGTTTGTTTAGCACCCCAAAAATTTTAAATTAGCATGATTGATACTTGCCAAAACCTTGCTAAGGTGCTAAGCTAACCCTACAGTGGTATCAGAGCCAAGCTAGAGCATTAGGCGTTGTCTAGATGAAGTTTGAAGTCCGATCGAACTCCGAAACCCCGATAAATCCCACTTTCTAGAAAAAAATTCAAAAGTTAAAATTTTTCATATTAAAAATACTCAGAAAATCATGCAGGGAATTCTAAGAATTACTGTGAAGTACGAAGCCATGACTCCATTAAGTCACCGCGGAACCACGGCCAAACCATGCGTTTGGCGGCGATTCTGCGGCCAACTTTGGGAGTTAGGGGCTAATACTTCAGGGTATATTCTTGGGTAGTTTTCATGCTTCTGGGAATTTTTAGTTCTACTCAAGTGTTGAGCTTTCTGGGATATATTGGGAACTCATTGATTCGATCGGATAATTTAACTTCGTTTAACTTTTTCCGGGTAATTTAGAACATGTTAGAAGGTTCGAACGGATATCAATAACTCACTTTTTCCACTGTCGGAAAACTTTAAAGTGTTGGATTTTTCCTGAGTTTAAAACTTTCAGAAAATCATGCAAGCGAATATGTGGACCCTCAAAAAGAACGTAACCTTAACTCGATTATGTGACTGTCAAAACCGCCACTGAACCATATGGTTTGTGGTAGTTTAGCGTTGCCACATGTGAGGCGTTGGTTTGACCCTTCTACGGCTGGTTCATAGCGGCTGTGACATGTTCTGGGACTTTTTGAACTCCGCTCAAGTGTTGAGCTATTTGAGAAATTTTGGGTGTTTGTTTATTCGATCGGAAAGTTTAATATTGTCTATTTATCTGGACTGTGATACAATATTTGGAATCCACAAGTAGTTATGAGATAACTAATTTGAATGTTATAAATCTAGCAGTTTTTAGCCTCATTTGATCGGTTGCCACGGAATTTTGATGTGATCAAAAGTCCATCGCAATCACGTAGCGTATGCGAATACTCGCCGAGTAAACCTAATAGATAGCCACACCCCATAGCCCCGACCAAGTGACTGTAGGAGAACCCCGTCGCCAAAAGCATTCGTTCGGTTGCTCGCGGCAGCGGTGTTCCGCCTTAGTGCACTCCGTCGACGGCATCCGGGGGTGCGGCCGTCTATTAAAGTTTCCGATGAGCATTCGATCAGGATGTCGGGAATCTTGTTGCATTGCCCGACTAGATATTGAAAAGTGTTTTCGAGATCGAGACTAAAATGCGGGGTTTATAATTGTTAAGCATGCGATGTCTAAGGAATTCATTTAGTTAGGCATGTGATGTCTAAAGAGGTTGCAGATTCCAACTGTTGTTGTTTTACACTTTCTTTTCTGCGACCGTAAGTGTAATATGTGGAGTATCGCCGGTTTCGTTGCTATACATCAACAACAATTGGGATACGCATATTTACTTACGTTGATGACTTGTGATGTTATGTATTGCTGTGATATGTTATATTGGATCGTCGTGTTTTGAATAACCGGGGGTTTTATGTGAGATGAGAGTTTTTCATTTTCATTAATGTAAAATTCATTGTATGTAATATTCTTTTATTGGGGCACTTCCGGGTTGAGGATGATGTCACCATTGTATATTATTTATTTTTCCGCATTAGGATGGACCCAAGGCGGGGAGCACAAGTAACCGAGTTCTAGGGTCCAGTAGGAGACCATCTCGAGGTGTCAAGACTGGGTGTCCTAACTCTAGAATTGGTAGGGTTGCTTGCCACTCTCGTAGGGGTCTAAGGGTGTAGGATTGGCTATTCATCGCGACCGTGGAATCCGCGTTTTATACAGGCTCGCATAAAACACGGAAATCCTAGTACATCCAATATTTCATATGTTATCTTCTGCTGCAATGTTCTGTGATGAGATCATATTACTGCTTGAGACGAATGTTTATATTATATATATGAGATATATGTTATATTGCTGATTTCGTTTCAAATGTGATGCTTGTGAAGCATAATAAAATAGGATTTCATTAATGAGATTAATGAAACTAAAAGAAACCTAAAGATATTGTAGAAACTTGTCTCAAAAACTGGTAGCTCTAGTTCTTGCTTTGAATAGCGGTATTCCTTGTAGAATATCCAGTACCTTATTTGATAAGGAAAGAGCCGAGTCCCCTTCACCGGGAGTGACCTGTTTAGCGAAACTAACAGATGCTACAAACTCGGTTTGTCTTTTGATTGTTTTTATAGTTTTTGCTTTGCATAGTGATATTTGTGAAATATCCTGCACCTTATTCGATGAGGAAAGAGCCGAGAACTCTTCACCGGGAGTGACCTTTTTGGCAAAACTAGAAAAGGCCTCAAAAACATTCCATTTAAAATCACTCGATTCTACAACGATATCAAGTTCATTACGCAAAGGGTTTTCTTAAAAACCTGTCGTAGCCCTCCGTCATTTCAGATAAGTACTTCATAGTATTCGTGCTACGTTTGTTGGTTTTCGTCAAGGCGTAGTGTGCGGTAGCTATTTATGCTTATCTGTATAAGCATATGATGCGATTGAGTTAGGGTAGTCGTGCGACTTTGTTGGCTTTCGTCAAGGGTCGTACGGGTGGGTTTAATTCAATCGGGAAATGATGGTTTGAACTTGACTAGTAGCCTATGGTTTGTTGGTTTTCGTCAAGGTCGTAGGATGCAAGGGGTAAAATATTATCGGGAATTTCAAGTGTTGAAATTTGCAATGAGATTGCATACCTTCTATGAGATAGTTGGATCCCGATACCCACTGCGAGTAAGAGTTACTCCTGGGAGAGTTTTACACATTACAATTATCCAATCAAGTAGGTGTCTAGAAAAGTGTCAAAGGGGTTATGCCTCTGGGAAAACGAGGTTTACTTTAATTAGGTCTGTACGAAAGCACGAGGAACCTCCCTCAAAGTACCGGCACTGGCCTGGCTGAAAAATTGGCGAACTTGTAGGGTGTAATTAATCCCGGCTAGTCTTACCTTTTAGGGTTTGAAGGAAGATTTGACTAAAATAGTGGGAGACATCCTGATTAGATATATTAATAACCAATCTAATCTTGCAATATCATACGCTGAGTGTTTTCTTCTATCTCTCTCCAGGTAGCGACCATGGCATGTCTTAATCAAGATAATAATATGGATGTATTGACCGAACCCGCTTGTTATCCTGCGCTAAAGAACGTTGGTCCCGCTCCAACTTATAATTGGTATAAGACAAAGCAGGAAATAGGGGTGTTTTCCCAAATCAGAGCAAAACTCTGTTTGAATTTCAAAATTCAAAAATTCGAAGCAACGCTTCAGATTCTTTGCGCTGTGCGCAATGCGCCACGTGTCAAAAGCTGATACGTCAGCGCAGCGCCTAAGGCAGCGCGCCCAATCAGACCAAGGCTCTATTTAAAATAAAAATTAAAGGAAGCAACGCTTCAGTTGCGCAAGCGCTGCGCTGTGCGACACGTGTCAGCAAGCGCAGTTGCACAAGCACAGTAGTGCAAGCGCTGCGCTGCTCGACACGTGTCAGCGCAAGCGCAGTTGCGCTGCGCTGCGCGATACGTGTCAACGCAGTTGCGCTGCGCTTTGCGCTTCGCGACACGTGTCAGCACAGTTGCGCTGCGCTGTGCGCTGCTTGACACGTGTCAAGCGCTGGTGCATCTGCGCCAAACAGAATTAAATTTTAATAAGATCTTTATGTTCTTGTTAAAACAAGAAGATTGTCTTCTGTAAAACAGAAACCCTTGGATCAAAGATCCAACGGTGGGGAAAATTCCCCAAATCACTCAGAGAAAGATCTCTTTAACAAATTTAACAAATTTATGGGCACTATATAAAGGCCTCTAGACCCCAAATCAAAGGCATCAACATTGTGAGAGATTAAGAACCTCAAAACAAGAGAGAACTCTGAAGAAATTTGAAGAAAAAGGTAAAAACCTTCATAAAATAGAAGAATTTATTCTAATAGATCATTGATCTAAGAACAAGATCAATGATCTTCATATAATGATAAGTTCTTTGCACTCTTTTATGAACCTCTGGTTCTCTGAAAACAAGAAAAACAAGAAAAACTTGTTTTCATTGATCTAAATTGGATCAAGAACTCAAACAGTGTTTTGCACTTTTTTATGAACCACTGGTTCTGGAATCTAAAAGATTCTCAAGATTAATAGTGCCTTGCACTTGCAAAATTACACTGTTGCGCTCCTGGGTTGGCGCAACTCACCAGAGCGCGCCACGTGTCAACAACGCAAGCGCAGCGCACCGCGCTTGCGTGACACGTGTCAACACTTGAACTACTTGCGCTATGCGCTTTTAAAATAGAGCCTTGCTCTCTGAAAATTGGCGCAACTCACCAGAGCGCGCCACGTGTCAGCAGCGCAAGCGCAGCGCACTGCGCTTGCGTGACACGTGTCATCACCACAAGCGCTTGCGCTCATTGGTTGGCGCAAAGCACCTGACAAATGCAATGCATTGTGTGCTAAAGGGCCATGCCCAAATCAAAAAGACCTAGTAGGCCAAAATAAATTGCAATGCAACAAAAGGGCAGAGCCCAAGTAAAATTGATGCTCTGCATCATTTATAAATGGACAGAGCCCAAACAAAATTGATGCTCTGCATCATTTATAAATGGGCAGAGCCCAAACAAAATAAAAGTAATGCAATGAATTACTTAGAAATGGGCAAAGCCCTAGCACAGGCCTAATAGGCCAAAAACAAATAAAAGCGTTGAACATTTTTCAACTGGACTTAGCCCAATCATGGCCGTAAGTCCTCAAATTAAATTGACTGAGCACAGCTGCTCTCTTAAATCAATTTACATCCGGTTCGAGGGTACATCTCCGAACTTCTCTGACTCTTATCGTTGTAATCCTTCAACGACGTCAGAGAGGTGACGGGTCCCGACAACCACACATCAACACGGACTGTGGGGTCCTTAAACTCATGGACTTATGCGTCCTTAAACCAAGATACGGACTGCGGGGTCTTTAAACCCGCGGACTTATGCGTCCTTAAACTAACGGACTAATGCGTTCTTAAACACACCCATACGGACTGTGGGGTCCTTAAACCCATGGACTTATGCGTCCTTAAACTACCAATGGACCGCAATGTCCTTAAACTACCAACGGACCGCAATGTCCCTAAACTACCTATGGACCACTACGTCCCTAAACTGGAACAATAGAGCCCCCAAACGCTCTTTCATCGGATCTAAACGATCCCGTTTAAGTTGATCTTAGCCTCAAATATGGCTAACGCATCCTTAAACATTCAAACAGATTTTAGTCCCAAATTGGACTATAAGACCCCCAATCAACTTTGGTTCAAGGGTACATCTCCGAACTCCTCTGACACATGTCGTTGTAATCCTTCAACGTCGTCAGAGAGGTGACGGGTCCCGACGGCCATATATTAAATGGACCACCGTGTCCCTAAACTGGAAGTGGATCTAGACGATCCCGTTAAGTAAATCTTAGTCTGGAAATTAGACTAACGTATCCTTAACAAACGTTTAAGTTGATCTTAGCCTCAAATATGGCTAACGTATCCTTAAACCAAAACCCAAAACCCAAATCTAAGAAAGTACGGATTTGGACTAATCTACGTCCTACGGGCGACGAAATAAATAGTCTCCGTATACAATCCACGGGCAACCACAAACAAAACAAACACCCACGACACGAAGTGAAATTCTGGAGAAGGAGAAAGTTGTTACCGCGATGCGGTAGCGTAATTAACTGCAGGGGCTTGCGCCTGCAAGGAAGAGCGTCCCCACAATAAAAAAAACCCCTCAAGTGAGGGGGAATCTGACGAAGTATGCTACATCGGCCGCATCCATCTAAACCTCCGATACACGGTGCCATAAATCAACTTGGCATCTTCGGAGAGGTGGACGGATAAAACCAAATAGCATCTGCCCCGAATCTCAGGCAAGACATCCACACGTCTAGGCCGCCGTTTGGAGGGGAACAGATTCTGGCACGCCCGGTGGGACCTTTTCCTCTTTCCACTCCAAACTTCGTGTGTCGTATTCGCGAACGAATCGTGGTTTGTTAATGGTTGCCTTAGGATTTTAAGTTACTAAGATTTGGTCTTTTACCTGGCGCAGAAATCAAGCACCGATGGCCTCTACCTGTTCGAAGTGCTCCAACTGCAGCTGCAGCTCGCGTCCGACCTCAACTGGGGGCATAACCTACGGGCCCCAAGCGGCCTCTTTGTTCACCATGCCCGTGGAGCAGATTACTCAAGCCACCACGGGGTTGTTTTTCGGAACTATGCTTCCGCCAACAAGCTTCAGCACCCCCGTGCCCGTACAAGAAGCTCCTAAGAAGTCGGTCTTCGATCGACTTTCAGTTACTGCGTCCCCTCTCAACGGGTCGCCCAACACCAGTGCCTCGGTCTTCTCCAGACTGGGCCAAAACTCCTACGGGCCCACAATGAAGCTTGCTGTCCCAGAAAAGGTTATTCCAAAAAGAGTAGCCAAACCTGCTCCTGAAGTCGTCAAGGCGGCTTCTCCTGCTAAGAGATCGGTCTTTACAAGATTGACCGTCCCAACTCCCACTCCTGCTCTTGCTGCTCAAAAGACATCAGTCTTCAATAGGCTTACGCCGGCAACAGCCCCACACCTGAACAGGGGGCAAGAAGAAGCTGTTTCTGTCTCCGAAACAATACCGACGACTCGTCGCGCCCGACGACGCCACTGGCGCCGGATAAGGAAGACTGTGGGCAACTCCCCTTCTGGGATAACTCCGCCGGCTCCGACGGTGGAAGTTAACGCTGCTGTTCCAACCGGGAACAGCTTTGAGCTGTTGAACAGGGTACGCAGAAACTCGCCAACTGCGGTCCTTAAAAGATCTCCTCCACCGGTAGAGACCGCCGTGGAAGCAGAAAAGCCGGAGCAGTCTCCTCAATCACTGTCCTCCAGGATTTACAAGACATGGCGACGAGTCCGAGAATCTGTGATTGATCCTAATTTCTCTCGCCAACACAAGAAGTCGAAAGGTCGGCAAGAAGAAAATTCCCCGATCAAGCAGTGGAAGGTGAAAACCACTTGGGTGCCCAAAGCAACGGCTCCCTCAACTTCAACGGCCCATAAGAGAAGAAGGACGGAGAAAGTCCTTACGCCGACGGCAAATATTAAAGGTGGTGAACCTAAACGCCCTAAGTCTGGGGGCATCATAGTTCATACCGTCTACATGGCGTCTGGCAAAGAAGACAGCCGCGTATCAACAGGTCATAGACCGCTCACGCGATCGGTGACCAAAGCGCAGGAGCAGCAGCAGAAGCTCCAAGAGATGATGAACGCTATGGCCGCACTTACTGGGCCAAAAGAAAACCCTGAAACATCCTCGGATGAACGCCAGGAGCAAGAAACCGACGCCGAATTCCTTCGTCGAATATTGGAGAAGAAGGACAAAGAGGCTGCTGAACAAGCAGCCAACATAAAGCGTATGGGCTTCCTATTCCAAGACATGGTAGGGATGATGATCCAACAAGATCCCCCGGCCGAAGATCCCCCGATCGTCCTTGAAGACGATAGGGGAGAGACGTCAAATCCTCCACCAGCTCTATCAACAGCTAAGGAGGAGACAATCTCCAAGGCTAACCTGGATGAGTACATAGCCCAACAAATACAGGTTCATCATACGACTGAAGCAGCCGGCCAGGTCGTAAAAACAGGACGACCGTATCTGAGTTGGTACGACCAGATCAAATACCCGCCGGGCTACACAATTCCCAAGTTCCATGTTTATAAGGGGACGGGCAATCCTCACCAGCATGTTGCCCAGTTCAAGGCACTCTGCGGCAACACCGGCGGTGATGACAAGCTGTTGCTTCGCCAGTTTGTTGGAAGCTTATCAGATACGGCATTCGAGTGGTACTCTGATCTCCCGAACAATTCTATCAAGACATTCGCAGAGATGGAGCTGCTGTTTACCCAGCGTTTTGCAAGCGCCAGTGAACGCACCCCGATGACAGCACTGATTAACGCCAGGGTGAAGCCAGGCGAGACATGGGTTCAATATACTATACGGTGGAGGAACTTATGGTCAAAGTGCGAGCAGCGCATTGAAGAAGCTCCTGCAGTGGGTATGTTTGTGGGAACCCTTGATCCATAAGCAACCATCTCGCAATTTATGATGTTCTTCAAGCCGACTACCTTCCAGGCCTTGATTGACAAGCTAGCGCAAATGGATCAGATGGGCCATAAACCCCCTCTTCCAAAGCCGGACTCCCGAAATGAAAAGGGGAAGGGAAAAGCGATCATCGTCGCTAATGCTCAACAATAGCCGAGTAACTCGAAGCCGGTCGTTCGTCAAAATAATATGCGTCCGCTGGTACCCCTTGAGGAGAGACTAGGACGTTCTTACTCGTTTCCCCGAGATAAAATGAGAAGATTATTCAAGCTGGCGTTGCGCAACTGACTCATAAATCTGCCGGAGCCAAAACGCCCGTCACAACCGAACGATGTCAATGAGCCCAACTACTGCCCCTATCACCGGGTACTGGGTCATCCAATCGAAGATTGCTACGTCTTCAAAAATTGGCTTGAAGACCAGTACCAACAGGGTAAGTTTGCGTTATCCGACAAATGGAAAGTGAATCCGCCGCAACCTCACGCCTCTAAAAGGATGAATACGCCGAGGGCAATGTGCTCTCTCGTTGAAGAAGCCCCATGGGAGGTTGTACTATCGGCCAAGACAAAGAGAATGCTGAACGATCTTCGGACATGCCCAGCGATCAAGTGGAAGAACCCGTTGGAACCGCAGGTCATTGAGGGGATGTTGAAGCCACGTCCAACTCCGAAGACCGATGGTGGTGGCCCAAGCACTCACAACCAGCCGTCAAAATTTTCAAATAAGAAAAAGAAGAAATCCAAAAAGCCTGTGAAGCCTGGCGACAAGCGCACAGACTTACAAAAATAAATTGACGCGCTGGAGGAATATAACCAGAAAGCACGGACTCCCATTACACTCCAAGAGTTTCTCAACCACGTCTTTCAAGAGGAAGATGAGGGAGAAAGTTCGTCGGATGAGTCTGAGCAATATGTGGCGAGCTGCCATATGATCTCCCATTCGTTGACGGACGATGAGGAGACTCCTTGCACTGAAAAGCTGGGGGCAGATCCCGAACCAAAAATTCTAGGGCTATCAGATGAAGTAATTGACGCATTCCTCAACGAAGCTCTGTTGAAAAGTAAAGCTGATCGGGAACGCGAGACGGCTATATTTGAAAGGGCCAAGCACCAGCGACTTGACGAAAGAGCTGAAACACTTCCGCTGGAGCAAAATACATCCACTACGGACAAAAACAAATTCAAGATGAGGAAAATGTTTGCTAAGGCCATATCAATGGGCATGAAGTTACCATCATCCGAAGAAAACATTACTGGTGAAGTGGAAATGCACCCTTCCTATTGCTTATATCATCGGAAGGTTTCGCACCCCACCGAAGAGTGCAAAACTTTCAACAAATGGTGGCAAGGATATGTCGCTCACCGGCAACATTTTAAGCGGGAAAAACGCAAAACCCGTCGGGAGCGAAAAAGTACGACCGAAAGGCTTAACAGAACTACCGGCAATTGTCGCATGGTTAAAGCCGGGGGATCACAAGTGCTTACATTCGGGAGTGATTCCGACGAGGAGCTGGCTCTTAGCCCCCTCTTTAAAGAGTCCACCTCGGGAAAAGAAGAAGAGCAGAAAGTTTGTGAAAATATCCGGCTGCGTAATCGCACGCTTCCCGAAAAGAATCTCGGACCCTCAAATAAAAAAGATAAAGGGAAATAAAAGGTCTCTGAGGAGATCGCCCTGGATGACCAAGTTGTGGAGGAGCTAAGTGCCAAGGACCCGCCGAAGAGAAATAAGGTGGATTCCAACATTCTGGCGCATCTAAGGAAATTACCCTCGCAGCTCGGCATTCTTGACGCCCTTTTACTATCAAAAGAGGCGAGAGATTTGTTAATCAAGGCACTACAGAAGCCGGAACAATTCCAATCTTTCCTGGCTGAAGAAAAGATGAAGGATGAATTGGAGGAAGTGCACACGGCCGATGTCTCTTTCGATGATGAAGACCTTCCCCTTGGGACGTGCGAACACAATCGCCCTCTCTATGTCTCAGGATACTGCCACGACATAAAGATAGGCAAAATCCTGGTCGACAATGGATCCTCCGTTAATCTCCTCAATGTGCGGGTGTTAAAAGAAATCCGCATGAGCGTCCAGCACCTTGCTCGGGACAAGATCACCATCTCCGGGTTCGACTCCCAGTCATCAAGAACTCTTGGGTCTGTGATACTGCCGCTACACTTCGGGCTACTCGTCACGGACATTAAGTTTCACGTCATAGACGCCAAGACATGCTACAATGCCTTGCTCGGCCGACCATGGTTACACGAGTACAACATCATCCCTTCTACACAACATCAGTGTATCAAGTATTTTAAGGATGGTCTCGAGTATACCGTGACGGGAGAACTGAACCCGTTCTCTGAGAATGAGATCCGCAAATATGAAGATTCCAAATACTTCTTACCGGATTTCGAAGACACGGAGAGGTGTCACAAACCGGAGAACAAAGCTAATGCCACCATCTCTGTCTTCGGCTGTGATACCAAGGAGGAGGAGGAGATAGTTTATTCGGGTCCGCCCCAATACAACAAGCCAGGATCATCTGCTCCTATGTTGATCTTTGGTAGCGACTCGGAAGATGAAGTCCATGCTGTATTCTCTGCTCGACCTTCAATACAAACGTCCGCTGATGAAGAGCAAAGTCTACAAGTCGCCATGGTGCCGCCTAAACATCATAAAGAAATGGATGCACTTAATATCTACGGGGTAGAAAAGCTGCGGACGTTCTATGTCCCTCCCAGGCGAAGAGGTGAAAAGGCAATTCTATTCTATCACTCTGGGGAAACCAAAATGGAAAAAGAAATCTGGCACGGCGCGGATCCTACGCTTGACAGGCTTCAGCTCATCCGTCTCCCCAGATATTATACGGAAGGCTTGAAAAGGCTATTGAAGCGCCAGGGGATATCCTTCAAACAGACCGTTCGAAAAGCCAAGTTCTATGATAAGGTCTGGAACGTTTCCGGGACTCAGCGCAAGTTGCCTAATGGGAAAATGGAAACAATCGGGCTTGGATACGTTCGGTCCAAGAAACGAGAGCTACTCCACGGTTGCTACGTCGTGCATGACTTCGATGAAGAAGCGGATGCTCAATAGGAAGATGCTAATCCTGAACCAGTAAAAGTTCCTGATGCAAAGGTGCCCAGTCCGTCGTTCGAAGAACAAATGGACAAGCTTATAAGGGAAGCTGGTCAAAAAGTCCGAGACGACCACAACCGTGAAATGGCAATCTACGAGAAAGCCAAAACACAACGCCTCCTCCAACAGGCTGTGAAAGATGAAAACACCGCTCCTTGTCAACCTGTTATAAAGAAGGCTCGATGCAGAGGCAGAAACAAGTCGAAACGCGAAAAAGACGCTCAACAACAACAAAGCGGGACTAAGAAGCCACGCAAGCGGGAATCGAGCGGTTCCGATCTATCTCTCATAAGAAAAATGGGTCGAGCGCACTCTTTTCCTCGGGACAAGACGAAGAAAATACTTGACCTCACTCTAAAACATCATATGCTTACACTGCCGGAGTCTAAGCACCCCGAACAAGCAGGGGAAGTCTCTCACCCAAACTATTGCTCTTATCACCGAGTAATAGGGCATCCTCTCGAAGACTGCTTCACCTTCAAGAATTGGGTTGAAGATCAGTATCAGCTTGGCAAGTTCGCTTTGTCTGACAACTGGAGGGTAACGCTGCCACAGAAGCATGAACCCAAAGCCACGAAAACAGAACCAACTCCACATTGGGCCTGGAAGCGAATTCGCACTTGTCACATGATAACAATATTAAAAGAAGAGCCCGAGAACATGGATAACCTTCCCTGGTGCTTCGAAAACAGCAACGATGAGGTGATCTCAGAATTTCCGCCAGCACCGAAAGAGTTGGAGGATGGAATACATACCACTGCGGATAACCTCAAGAAAATTGAGTTGGGGACGGCGAATGACCCGCGACCGACATTCGTCAGTGAGCTGCTGTCTGAAGAAAGGGTGGCTGCATTAAAAAACCTGCTTATGCAGCATAAAGATTGCTTCGCATGGAACTATTCCGAAATGCCGGGATTAGATCCAGAAATTGTTGTGCACAAATTGGCAATATCCCCGGACATCAAGCCAGTCAAGCAGGCACCAAGAAGAATGTGGCTCGAGCTTGAGATGAGCATCAATGCTGAGGTCAAGAAGCTGATCGACTCTGGCTTCATCCAGGAAGTTCAATACCCTGAATGGATCGCCAACATCATCCCCGTGATGAAGAAAAATGGAACGGTACGCATATGCGTGGACTTCCGAGATCTCAATAAAGCTTGCCCGAAAGATGATTTCCCAGTGCCAGTCACCGAACTGATGATAGAAAACACATCCACTCATGAGGTTTTCTCCTTCATGGACGGCTCATCAGGGTATAATCAGATAAAGATGCATCCCGAAGACCAGAAGCACACCGCTTTCCGAACTCCTTTGGGAATATTCTGCTACAAGGTGATGCCCTTTAGTCTAAAGAACGCCGGTGCCACCTATCAGAGGGCCATAACGAAGATCTTCGATGACCTTATACACGAAATCGTCGAATGCTATATTGACGATCTCGTGGTTAAAAGCAAATCATACGAGGAACATCTCGAGCATCTGAAGACCGTATTTCAACGCCTTCGACAATACAAATTGAAGATGAACCCTCTCAAGTGTGCATTCGGAGTTTCCTCGAGCAAATTCCTGGGATTCATCATCCGACATCGAGGTATTGAGATAGATCCGTAAAAAATCAAGGCGATCATGGAAATGCCTCCGCCAAGAACTCTCAAATAGCTGCGGTCTCTCTAAGGAAAGCTCGCGTATATACGGCGATTTATAGCCAACCTTTCAGACAATTGCCGTCCTTACAGCCACCTGATGAAGAAGGGACCCCGTTCGTCTGGGACCAAAAATGCCAAAGCGCACTAGACGAGATCAAGTAATACCTGCAGAACCCGCCAGTGTTGGCTGCTCCGGTCAGCGAAAAGCCCTCATTCTTTATACAACCGCCCTCGAAGGTTCCTTAGGCGCATTATGGGCGCAAGAGAACGGCCAAGGGAAGGAAAGAGCACTCTACTACTTAAGTCGAGTTCTACTGGGGGCAGAAAGCAACTATTCCCCTATTGAAAAACACTGCTTGGCGTTGATCTTCGCGATAACAAAGCTCAGGCACTATGCGTTGGCGCATGAAGTCCGTCTCATTTCGAAGGTGGACCCCCTTAAATATTTGATGTCGAAGGCCATATTGACGGGGCGACTTGCTAAATGGGCCCTGCTCTTGATGGAGTTCTCGATAACGTATCAACCTCTCAATGCAGTGAAAGGCCAGGCCATCGCCGACTTCCTCGCTGAGCATCCGATACCCGCCGATTCTCCTTTAAACTGCGATCTTCCAGACGAACATGTGTTTGATGCGATCGACGGTGGTGATACCTAATGGGAGCTTTATTTCGATAGAGCATCTTCCGTGAAGAAGCGCGAACAAAGTACCCCTATAATCAAATCGGGGGTAGGACTCGTCTTTGTAACTCCACAAGGAGGGATAATGCGCTTTGCCTTCTCCCTAACAGAGCCGAAGACGAATAATGAAGCCGAATATGAAGCTTTGATAGCAGGCCTCGAGATCGCCATCGACATGGGAATTGAAAACCTCCTCATATACGAAGACTCCCAGCTGGTCGTTAGTCAAGTAAATGGAGACTACCAAACGTGCAAACCAGAGTTGGTGAAGTACGGCGAAAAGGTGCAGCAACTGTTGACCCAAATTCCCTCCTATACTTTGGAAAACATACCGCGTGCGGAAAACAGCAAAGCGGACGCATTGGCCAAGCTCGCCAAGGAACTGACTGATATGAACCTCGATGACGTAAGAATCGTGGTACAAAGCCGTCAGGTGCTTGCCCCAGCAGAAATATCTCCGGAATCACCCGAAGAAAAGGGAGCGACTGAGCAGACGACCCTGCAAATAAAAGATTGGGAAAATACCGAGGATTGGAGGGAAGTCTTTATAGACTACTTCAAATACCGTCGAACGCCCGAAGATGCGTCCTCAAGACATCAGCTTATGAAACGAGCTCCGTCTCTCGCCTTCGTCAATGATACGCTGTACAAGAGGTCATTTGATTCTCTGTGGTTGAGATGTCTGGGACCTGATGAAGCGAAAAGATTCGTTCAGGAAGTTCATGACGGAATCTACGGTTCTCACCAAGAAGGCCCAAAGATGAAGTTGAAGATCAAACGGATGGGCTACTACTGGCCCACGATGATTCAGGACAGCATCGAATATGCGAAGCAATACCACTCATGCCAAATCCATGGGGACTTCATCCACCATCATCCAAATCCGCTACACCCGACAGTGGCTAGCTGGCCATTCGAAATGTGGGGAACTGACATAGTCGGCCCCATCGAACCAGCATCGTTCAGGGGACATCGTTTCATCCGAGCGACGACTGACTACTTCTCCAAATGGGCAGAAGCAGTACCGCTGAGGGAAGTGAAGACGGAGAATATCCTCCATTTCTTCAAGACGCACATCATATATCGGTTTGGAACTCCGCGACGGATCATCTCCGATAACGGGCCAGCTTATAGAAGCCACAAAATCAGTCGCTTCGCGCAACAGCATAATATAGACTGGAGATATTCCTCAGTTTATAATCCGCGAGCTAACGGTCTAGTTGAGGCCTTCAACAAGACCTTGACAAAGATCATGAAGAAAACGGTGTCCCGAAATAAGAAGGACTGGCACGAGAGACTGCAAGAAGCTCTCTGGGCATATCGAACTACGTTCAAGACAGCCACGAACACAACGCTGTACGCGTTGGTATTCGGTACAGAAGCAGTACTCCCCCTCGAGATAGAGTTACCCTCTCTACGAGTGGCAGTCCATTACAAGCTGACGGACGAAGAAAATGCCCACCTTCGGCTTGAGGAGCTTGATGCCCTTGATGAGACCCGGCTCATAGCGCAACAAAACCTGGAAGCTTATAAAGCAAAGATGACGCGCTCATATGAAAGATTGACCTGGCCGAGGACATTCCGCCAAGGCGAACTCGTGCTAGTGGTCAAAAGGCCTATGATTCCCAATCGCGCCAAGCGGGGAAAATTCGAGCCAAACTATGAAGGCCCGTACATCATAGACAAGGTCTACCAAGGTGGAGCCTATCTACTCATGGATATGCACGGTGAAAGGCCTTACAGGCCAATAAATGGTCGATTCTTAAAGAAATACTACGCTTAGCGAGTTACTGCCTAGGTCAATGATAGATGACGACGACTATGTCCGCTCGCTATCTTCCTAAACTCAAACGTTATAAGCAATGGCCAGCTTTCTCCTGGATGGACCGAAACGTTCTTAAACTAATGACGGACCGAAAAGTTCTTAAACTAATGGAGGACCGAAACGTCCTTAAACTACTACCGCAGCATCCTTAGGCTGACGAGATGAATAAAAAAAGGGGAATATAAAAAAAAATAAAAAATATATATATTAAAAAATAATAATAATAATAATAATAATAAACGGTATTTCTATAAGCAAAATGGGCACGGATGAAAACCCGAAAGGGCTCCGTGAGTAAAAACAGCAGGGCTACCGGCGAGTGTTCGTGAAAACCCGAAAGGGCACGACCTCGTAAAAAAAAAGAGAGAGAGAAAATTAAAACGGTATGTCCATAAGCAAAATGGGCACGGATGAAAACCCGAACGCGCTCCGTGAGTAAAAACAGCAGGACTACCGGCGAGTGTTTGTGAAAACCTGAAAGGGCGCAACCTCGTTAAAGGACACTTACAGGGTCCTCTCGACCTCGTAAGAAGAAACCACCCGCGTGAGATCCTTACGACTCACAAGGGAGCAACACACTCAGGGATCCCCACGATTCCTAAGGAGAAAATACACTTGCGAGATCCTCACGACTCGTAAGGAGAACTCTCTTATGGGACCCTCACGGCTCATAAGATTTGAAAGTCTTAAGTTACAGAGACCTGAACCTGTGCTTAAGCAAACCCCCCCCAACAACTTTCGATATTGCCCTACAAGTGGCTCGATACTGACCCTTGTATACAATCCACGGGCGCGAATAAACATTTCCCTAACCAAGTCCCATCCGTGACTGTAGACATGTTCGTATGGTGAATAACCCTTGTAAATCCTTTCGACTTACAAGGAGAAAACCCTCTTGTAGGATCCTTGCGACTTACAAGAGGAACATACACTTAGGAATCCTCACAATTCCTAAGAAGAAAACACACCTACGAGATCCTCACGACTCGTAGGGAGAAATACCTTTGTGAGACCCTTACAGCTCATGAAGTCAAAAGCCTTAGCCGACAGGATCCTAACCCTGTTCGCTAAGCCACCTTTGTTCAACATCAACAGAGGCAATTGATGATTCGCTCCTGGTAATATCCCAGTTGTAGCGGTGCTGATACCGAAATCGGTGTCTAATTTCAGGTTTACGGCAAAAAGCCAGTAGGCCGCGCATGCATACGAAATAGCCGAAATGATGGGGCAACTTGCAATAAAAAAAAAGAGAGCGGCTAGTAAAAACGTATGCGCACAAAATAGCCGAAATGATTAGGCAACTCGCAATAAAAAGCAGCGAGTAAAAATAAAATGAATAGCCGAAATGATTGGGCACCGCGAAGAATAGCCGAAATGATTGGGCAATCGCGACTTTCACGATCAAAAGCTGAAATGATAGAGCATCGCGGAAATAAAACAATAAAAATGAATGAAACTTTTGCCCTGTAGTTGAGATCACATCGATCCCTGTATACAATCCAAAGGCACAAACAAAAAGGGGACTACATTTCCCCACCAGGCCGCGTCAAAGGGAAGTCAGATCTCGACAACCACATCTACAGCCTGGAGACCAACAGCGGCGTTCCTCCTCATTTCAGCAGGACACGGACGTGACATCACCAATCTGAGCTACGGCAAAGTCCCCAGTTCCAAGACTCTACGGTTCACAGACAACCTAGAGTCAACAAATGACCTCCGTCGAGGAAACAAGTCAGCCAATGACCTCCGTCGCGGAAACAAGTCAACCAATGACCTCCGTCACGGAAACAAGTCAGCAAATGACCTCCGTCGCGGAAACAAGTCAACCAATGACCTCCGTCTCGGAAACAAGTCAACAAATGACCTTCGTCACGGAAACAAGTCAGCAAATGATCTCCGTCGCGGAAACAAGTCAACCAACGACCTCCGTCTCGGAAATAAGTCAACAAATGACCTCCGTCTCGGAAACAAGTCAGCCAATGACCTCCGTCTCGGAAACAAGTCACCCAATGACCTCCGTCTCGGAAACAAGTCACCCAATGACCTCCGTCTCGGAAACAAGTCAGCAAATGACCTTCGTCGCGGAAATAAGTCAACAAATGACCTCCGTCATGGAAACAAGTCAGCAAATGACCTCCGTCGCGGAAACAAGTCAACCAATGACCTCCGTCTCGGAAACAAGTCAACAAATGACCTTCATCACGGAAACAAGTCAGCGAATGACCTCCGTCGCGGAAACAAGTCAACCAACGACCTCCGTCTCGGAAACAAGTCAACAAATGACCTCCGTCTCGGAAACAAGTCACCCAATGACCTCCGTCTCGGAAACAAGTCAGCAAATGACCTCCGTCGCGGAAACAAGTCAACCAATGACCTCCGTCGCGGAAACAAGTCAACAAATGACCTCCGTCGCGGAAACAAGTCAACAAATGACCTCCGTCATGGAAACAAGTCAGCAGATGACCTCCGTCGTGGAAACAAGTCAGCAGATGACCTCCGTCTCGGAAACAAGTCAGCAGATGACCTTCGTCACGGAAACAAGTCAGCGGATGACCTCCGTCGCGGAAACAAGTCAGCCAACGACCTCCGTCTCGGAAATAAGTCAACAAATGACCTCCGTCTAGGAAACAAGTCAGCCAATGACCTCCGTCTTGGAAACAAGTCACCCAATGACCTCCGTCTCGGAAACAAGTCAACAAATGACCTCCGTCTCGGAAACAAGTCAGCCAATGACCCCCGTCTCGGAAACAAGTCAGCCAATGACCTCCGTCTCGGAAACAAGTCAGCCAACGACCTCCCCGTCGGAGCAATACTTCGACCCGGAAACAAGTCAACTCACCAACCACTTATGAGTCCTCTCGACTTGTAAGGGAGAAAAATTCTCTTATAATATTTTTACGACTTATAAGAGAAAACACACTTAGGAATCCTCACGATTCCTAAAGAGAAAATCCACCTACGAGATCCTCTCGATCCGTAGGGAGAAAAATCTCTACGAGACCCTCACGGCTCATAGAGTTGAAAAGTCTTAGGCAACATATCTGAACCTGCGACCTAAGCCATCGTTATCTCTTGGAGAAATCTAGATGCTCACTCTATTATCTGTCAGTTGTGTTTATCAAGACAGCATGTTGATAATAAGAGAAGGGAGAAAGCAAAGAAATAATACAAGACATTCCAAAGAAAAATGTATATCTTTATTTATTAATTTAATCAGGTACAAGGTGAAGCGTACAAAAGAATAAAGAATGGATACATCTTATTCGAAAAAAGAAATTTTTTTACAAGTATGTAGATACAAGGGGAATTACTGGGAAGGAAGCGTCTTGCATAACTCTAGCAATTGTTCGTGCACCTCCTTCCACATTTTCTCTTGATCGGCCACCACCGCAGATCTGCCTCCACTTGAGCCCGCTGCTGCAAGACAGATGCAAGCTACTCCCTAACGGCCTGATGAGCAGCTTCGCGGCCTGGGGTATCATGCTTGGCGACATCAAGCTTTCGCTTCAAGTTTAGCCCATAAGAGATGCGTTCCAGGAGGCCCTCAAAGATAGCCTTCACTTGAGCAGCATTCGCCTCGACCTCAGCACGCAGACGAGCCATCTCGCTCGAGGTCTCTTGGCATTCCTTCAGCTTTAAAGCCGCTTCTTGTTCCAAGTGGTGGACGTAAGAAGCGCTTTGCTCGATCCACGCTGCTCTTTCATTGCTTACGGCTAAGGTCTCGGGGGCGGGACGCATCGACTCCAGCTGATGCAGGCGAGCCTCGATCTCCCTGCAATGGTTAACCCAAGATGCGATGATGCTCTTGTCATGGAAATTCACGAGTATCACCAGTATCGGGTTAACCGCCGTAGCGAAATCCGCAGCAGACGTAGGAGTCTCGACGTCGAGCTCCTCAATATAGTCGCTCAACATACGCAAACTGTTCGCGGCGCCTTTCGAAGACGGACGTCTCAGGAAAGGACCTGCCGGCATTGTGATGCGAGGCTCGAAGGGCGTCGAGACCGGAACGACAGCTAAAAAACAAGATATGATCAGATAACAGTTCAAGAGATAAGAAAAGAAAGGGGGAGTTATCAATGCAATAGTTGCTGTACCAGCTGCGGCAGATGGCAAGGCCGGAAGAGCCGGTGGCACGGCTGATCTTTCATCCCCTCCTTCAATTTGTAACACTGCAGTCGGGACAAAAAAAAAGTTAGAAGTAATTCCATCAATGAAAAAGAAAGATATCAATAGGAAACCATACTCACCAGCGCCACCAGAGGAAGAAGCGAATTCAGATGGGAAGGAGAAGTGTGGGAGCAACACTTGATAGAGATGATCAAAAAGCACTCCTGAAAAGACACAGCAGTACGACTTTAGTATATAAATTAGGCGGCTGAAAGACGAAACTAATGGGTTGCAAATCCATACCTTCCAACATCTTCGATGGTATAAGAGAGGGCTGAGAAGTGACCGCCGCCAAGGCAGTAGTTGACGGCGCTCCCTCGAGCACTGGAGCATCGGCGCTGGCCGCACCTGCGTTAAAAAAACAAGGGTAAACCTGTCAGAAGCGATTGCAAGATAAAAAAAAGGGGGGACGGTAATCCGAAATTTACCTGATGAGCCTCCAGCCGAGACGGAGGCGTCTCCCTCCTCCATCGACATAAGACCACCACCCGTGGCCTCATCCCCAGACTCCACAGGGGCCGTTGTCGTGCTCTCGAGGCCAGGAGACGGCGGAGGGCCACAGGCCGGGAGAGCTATGACCGGAGTATTGCCAGACTCCTGAGAAAGAGCGGTTGGCTCATCCTCAGGAACCATGTCCACTTCACCCGCTACTCCCTCGGGCTCAGCAGTCGCGGTTGTCTCGTCCACCGTCGCTACGAGGTCATCGGTCTCAGGCGCTCCGCCTGCTGCTACCTCGGGCTCGGCATCAACCACTTGCTCAGGCATAGTGGACGCGACCATTTCGTCAGCCACTATCTCGGGCCCAGCAATCTCGGTTGTGTCATCCACCATCGGCTCGGGCTCGACCAATGCTTCTCTCTCTGGCTCCTCAGGTTCGACAGTCTCCGCCTCCCCCTCGATTGGGCTTGGCCCTGCAGGGTAGAATATATAAGAACCAACAGCTTTATAATTCTTACAACAAAACTCTGAAAGAAATATTACCTGAGGCGGACTTGTCGTTAGCCTCCCTATTGGCGCGAACCGCCTGTCTATGAGCTGTAGACAAGGCGACCAGGGGCTCTTCTGACGGAGTATCGGCGCGAGGGACGGTGCTTGGGCCTGCTCCAATGGCCAAGGCAGCCCTGCGTGCCTTTGCTTCGCGCCTCAACCGCTTCCTTTCCTCCCGGGCTGTGGCGATAGACCTCTTCGACGCTTCCTTCATCAAGGCGTCGTCGTCCTCATTCAGAGATGCCTCCAGAGCCTTTAAGGCATCTCTCATCGGCTCTTCAAGACAGACCTCTCGTGGTAGCCCCGAGGAGGTAGAAACATCGGCGACTGGCCCGGGAAAAGTCTCCACGTCACCTGGCGGGATCGGCACTGAGGTTCCTCCGATAAAAAGGGAGAGGTTAGATCGACCATAACACAAGAAAAATGAAAACTTGATAAATCGAAACCTACTAAGGCCTAAAGACGCTCTAAGGCGTTCCTTCTCTTGGAAAGTCTTGAGGGAAGCGGCAATGGCTTCTTCAGTGGTGATGCCTGTTGGAAGAAAAGAAGGAAAAATGTTAGTCAAAGGCAATAATAAAGATATGATGCAATAGAAAATGCGACTAGTGATTACCTGATTCCGCAAGATTAGCCAGCCACGCGTCACGCCTCGCCAACCGCTCCAAAGTTTCGAGGGCGGCCTCCAAGCCCGTGTCATCCGGTGGCATGACTAATCCCTCGTTAGTCCCATATTCACTCAGGCCCTCACCATAGGGAGCGTGAGGTTCCTGACCGAACACGACGTCAGCGGCGAAGAGCGACTTCTTTTTCTTCTTCTGCCCACCAACCCTAGGTGCACCCGGGATCGACTTACGCTTGGCAGACACCTTAGGGCGGCGGGTCCTGATGTCCGCACCCATACCAGACTCCGGCGAGGCTACAACCACTGTCTCCACTGGAGCACAGGGCACGGGTGGTGCATCCGCAATATCGGGGAGCGGCAATCCGCGTGGAGGACTCTGCGCACACGGTGGTCCGGCTCTAGCATCTTTTAGAGGGGGAACTACCGGGGTTCTTGGCACTAAAGGAGCGTTGCGGTCGCTACCTGGAGGCGCACCCTTATGGTCGACCAGCAATCGCCTTTCCTCCTTTATGACAGCTCCCGTCGAATGACTGTACCATTCTGTATATACCCTGAGGAGTCGTGGGGCGCAAGCCGGCTCACTGATAAAAAAGTGGGAACCTGTATTCAGACGCATGAAGTGGTGAAGCGCACTCCGCATCCCTTCTTCAGTAGCGATGGGTTCCAGCAGGAAAGCCTCCAACGGCACCCCTTGATCGTAGCTCAGTTGCTGGGCGAAACGGTGCGGGTTGTATCTCATGAAAATCGCCGCACCGTTCTGCCTGAACATCAGGAAGCCCAGTCTGATAGAATATAAGTAGAGGGTCTCCCAGGCCATCAAAACTGAGGCTCCATCTTTGAAAGTGTCTTGCAGTGGCCGCACTGCAGTAGTAGATGCCTTTCCAATAGTCAACACCTTGTCGATGAAAGACACCCCGTCTCCAACGGTGTGGGGGCGAAGGAGTAAACCCCTGGCATTTCATGGCGATAGAGTCATAATTGATGCGCCAATCAACTGTATGATGCGAGGGAAGCTGCACCTGTCGTAGAACGAGGGCCTTTTGTGCATGCCGAAGACACCCGATGTGTGTAGCTCGAGCCACGATACGAAGGAGTGCATCGGGAAGATCACGTGCAGTACCCCAGGCTCATTAGCATCCGCCGCTCGACTGAGGCCATGATACAAGTGTGCCAAGCCGGCGATCCCAACGGCCACTTTTACCCCGATGGTCATCCGGTGAGCTGGGTAAAAGACAGAGGGCCGCATATGGCGGGAATGCATCGGGAGTGCAAACCAACTCAGCCATAGCCCGAGAAATCCTATGAAGAAGGCCTCCTCGTCCATCCCGGGGGCTGCAACTTCCGCAAAAGACATAGTCGGGGAGTTAGGAAGGAAAAAACCCCTTTGGTCTATTTCCTTCGCCGGTAGGTTATCCAAACCTAGACCGAAAAGGTCCTCAAGGGTGGAAAACTTTGCAGCTTCTGCCGAGAGGATGCTTGGGTGAAGGAACCGAGCGATGAAATCCTCAAAGCTAACTCCGCGACTCCCACGTTCAATGAAAAGGGCCTCATAGATGTTCAACACTTCGATCAAACTTGGGAATTGGTGTTGAACAGCATTCTCCGGCGTGAGGCCCTTTACCGCCGGCTTAGCACCGAAGACATACTCGTCTGTCGGAAGCAACTCCTCATAGTGCTCTCCTATAACCGGTAAACCGGAGACCTCTGTGAACTCCTCCAGGGAAATTGACACTTCCCGATCCATTGCAAGGAAGGTATGAGTAGGAATGTTCCACTGCTCCAAGAAAGCCTTGAACCACCAGGTGGGAAGCGTGGGATACTGGAAGAGGGAGACTGTAAACCGCAGTGTACAATCCTAACCTTATCAACTGCGACTTCTTCGCCGACAGGATATACCGAGCCCATGGCAGATAGCCGATCGGGTGGTGGGGGATCAGACCTATATTATATTATTGCCCCCAAGGTCGCGCCTCGCCTTGACAGATACGGCGTCCCAGGATATCCAAAACCATAGGACGCTGAACCGGAATTGCATCTATGACAGGATGAAGAAAGCCCTTCAAGGTCCAATCAACCATCTCCACGGCATACTGCACCGGGGGTGGGCTGGCATAATGAATCGCCGTAATGGGCTCTGACGGTACTGCGCACGTGAAGCTCCGTCGACCCATGATAATCTGGTTGTACCACGACCCCCAAAGGTGGAGACTCTTATATTCCGGGTCGTGGTCCCTGATCATAGCTAGGACTTCGCGGTCCACGGGCGCTTCAGGAAACCCTTCTTCCGAACGAGCGAACGGGAATGAGGTGTCGAAAGACATGGTCACTGCAAGGGAACAAAATTAACCGTCAGTGTTGTAATTCCAACGCTCAACATTGTAAAATTTTACACCACACTGCAATGCAGTGGGTAGGGGACCAAATAGGGACCCACAAAATCTGGATGACAGTGCATCATTTAATAAGACAGCCCTATCATTGGATGAGACTATCAACTAATGAAAAGATCCCCAAGAGAACATCCTCATTAATAATAAAAATCCCTAGAGACAAGGAAAAAATCTCCTCTTTTAGAGCAAAGCTCTGTCACAGAGTGACACTTGTCAAACTCTGGTCTCAGGGGAGTAAGATTCCTTAAAAGAGCCTAGCTCTGTGATAATGATGAGAAAATCTAAAAAGAAAAGTTTTTCTTTAAACTCCTAAAAGATTAAATTTTTTGGGGATCCTAAAAGATCCATGAAGACTCTTAGAAATTCTTCATTTTTAGATCAAAAAAGATCTACATTTTGATCCATGAGCAAAGCTCTGTTCATGGGTTAGAACCCATGAACAGAATCTCTTCAGATCTATGGATTCTTGAGAGCAAAACTCTGTTGGTGAAACCCCAAAGAGGATTTCTTTAGATCAAAAGATCTACGAGAGCAAGGCACAGTTGGTTAAAATTGATTTAATTTAATTTAAAATTAATTATTACCTAAAGTTTTCTAATTTTGGGAAATGAGAGCAAAGCTCTAGAGTTCTGGAAACAAGAGCAAAGCTCTGAAGTTCTTAAGCAAGAGCAAAGCTCTGGAAATCAAAATCTTGGAAATGATAAAGATTTCTAAGGGCCAGGGGTCCTATTTATAAGGCGCTTGCGCCCCTTCAGCTCACCCGTTGATCCAACGGCCAGGATCTTGCCACCGCTGCACTCACGTGCGCGCCATGTGAGTGCAACGGTGGGGGGCATTTGTTTCCCCAAATCAGAGCAAAGCTCTGTTTAAATTTCAAAATTCAAAAATTTGAAGCAACGCTTCAGATTCTTTGCGCTGCGCGCAACACGCCACGTGTCAAAAGCTGATACGTCAGCGCAGCGCCCAAGGCAGCGCGCCCAATCAGAGCAAGGCTCTATTTAAAATAAAAATTAAAGGAAGCAACGCTTCAGTTGCGCAAGCGCTGCGCTGTGCGACACGTGTCAGCAAGCGCAGTTGCGCAAGCACAGTAGCGCAAGCGCTGCGCTGCTCGACACGTGTCAGCACGAGCGCAGTTGAGCTGCACTATGCGCTGCGCGACACGTGTCAGCGCAGTTGCACTGCGCTTTGCGCTTCGCGACACGTGTCAGCGCAGTTGCGCTGCGCTGTGCGCTGCTTGACACATGTCAAGCGCTGGTGCATCTGCGCCAAACAGAATTAAAATATTGATAAGATCTTTCTGTTCTTGTTAAAACAAGAAGATTGTCTTCTGTAAAACAGAAACCCTTGGATCAAAGATCCAACGGTGGGGAAAATTCCCCAAATCACTCAGAGAAAGATCTCTTTAACAAATTTATGGGCGCTATATAAAGGCCCCTAGACCCCAAATCAAAGGCATCAACATTGTGAGAGATTAAGAACATCAAAACAAGAGAGAACTCTGAAGAAATTTGAAGAAAAAGGTAAAAACCTTCATAAAATAGAAGAATTTCTTCTAATAGATCATTGATCTAAGAACAAGATCAATGATCTTCATATAATGATAAGTGCTTTTCACTATTTTATGAACCTCTGGTTCTCTGAAAACAAGAAAAACAAGAAAAACATGTTTTCTTTGATCTAAATTGGATCAAGAACTCAAACAGTGCTTTGCACTTTTTTATGAACCACTGGTTCTGGAATCTAAAAGATTCTCAAGATTAATAGTGCCTTGCACTTGCAAAATTGAACTGTTGCGCTCCTGGGTTGGCGTAACTCACCAGAGCGCGCCACGTGTCAGCAGCGCAAGCGCAGCGCACTGCGCTTGCGTGACACGTGTCAACACCTGAACTACTTGCGCTATGCGCTTTTGAAATAGAGCCTTGCTCTCTGAAAATTGGCGCAACTCACCAGAGCGCGCCACGTGTGTGCAGCGCACTGGCGCAGCGCACTGCGCTTGCGTGACACGTGTTATCACCACAAGCGCTTGCGCTCATTGGTTGGCACAAAGCACCTGACAAATGCAATGCATTGTGTGCTAAAGGGCCAGGCCCAAATCAAAAAGACCTAGTAGGCCAAAATAAATTGCAATGCAACAAAAGGGCAGAGCCCAAGTAAAATTGATGCTCTGCATCATTTATAAATGGGCAGAGCCCAAACAAAATTGATGCTCTACATCATTTATAAATGGGCAGAGCCCAAACAAAATAAAAGTAATGCAATGCATTACTTATGTAGGGTTACTAGGCACACTCAAGAGGTTGCACAAGGCATCAACCATGCCAAACAAAAATTTTCCGGTGCCGAGAAACCCTAAACTAGATCGTTAACTAGAGATTAGGCGAAAAGCAAGCAAGTAAACAACTTTATTGCTATGTGAAAAGGGACTACAACCTTTGTAGATCCGCTCCACCATTTCTTTAGCTCCGTGTTGACGTCCCTCCGCTGCGATCATCGGATCTTGGGCTCTAGCGATGGTTTCGTCGGAGAAATGATCGGGCTAGGTCATAGACTTCGAGGCCAAAGAAGATCTACGTCGGGGAGACTCAAACTCAAGCTTTTCCTTCTCTTGGTCAAAAAATTTGTGAAGAGAACACCCTATACTACATGGCAAGTGGTAGAGGATGAAGAAATAGGAAGTGGGTTCACTTTAGAATTGGATTTCTCACTCTTTTTCTCATGGCACCATTGGAGCTCTCAAGCTTTTTGTGAGCTTGATGAAGATGAAGAAGAAGAAAAGAATCATCTCAATTAAAAGAATAATATCAATACTTATCCTTTTAATCATGGCACCATAGTTGAGTTAAGCCCTCATGCTTAACTCATGTAGAGATTTAACCAAACCATTAGGTTAAAGGTTGGGTTAACTAATATCTTTAAACATATGACAAAAGAGTTGACTTTGTCAATGTTTATCAAGCTTCATGAAGCTTGATAACTTTGACCAAAGTCACACTCTTTTGTTAAATGCTTAGGAAAATAGTAAACCCTAATCTAACCTTGATTTGGTTCAAGTCTCATACACACAACTTGTTTGTATCATCAAGCATGATACAAACATGTACACTTGCATATATCACATATAAACAATGTGCACATTCAAGTGAGAAAATCAATCTTAAATGAACCAATACTAGTTAATGTAAAGTAATATATCAAATATATAATTATACATTAAATCATTAAATCAACACTTGATTTAACGATCCAGTCATATCGCATATAACCGACTAATATCAATAGTAACAACTTATTGAATCAACACTTGATCCGATAACCCGGCTATATCGCATACAACCGATCAATGTCATAATTCGCGAGAATAGAATACAGTATCACATACTGGTATTATTCTCGGTCTCGCACATATCTCATATGCGCTCCTATTTCGTTTCGCTTGAGCCAGGAAACCCCTGTGTAGGACTCTAAAGACTCGTCAATACGCCGGCAGCAGATGATGATCATATCAAACACCCACAAGCCGTAAGCGGTCTGCTAAACGTAATGGCCACCTGGGTATTGAGCGATCAGAAGATCAACGAGCAAGCCCACTCACACTCCTGTGAATCCAACGAGCAACACTACCGTACAGTCCGGTCTGTTCGTCTGATATGTCGCATATCTCGTCTAGGGGTGGTAAACGTCAGACCCCAATAACTCGATAAGTCGTGTCGATATGAGGCTCATAACGGGTCGAGAAACTACTGGTAACACTTACCAGTAAATCCCTAAAGCAGCCTTGGCCAAGGACTTCCTGTTATAGCCAATCGAGCACAGTGCAACATCAACTCCCTATACCGGGAGAGACGAAACCCCTCCTATCGCTCATTGCCTCCATGTGACTCAGAACTGTACCCAAAAGCCACCTTTTTGCACGCCCTCTTGGACGTGGTATGATGGAAATCAAAGCACAGTAAGAATTGTAAGTCCACGTTGCGACCCCCGGTTCTTACGGGGAGACGGAAACGGTATAAAATCAAAATTTTAACGCAAAAGGCAACATGGACTAAACTATGGTCGGGATCGTTACCTAAACTAAAACTAGCAAACTTAGCTAAAGAGAGTTAGCTACTCGGATGGAGATGGTTATACCTAGACTTGAACTCCTTCGTCTTCAAACTTTGTAGAGGTTGATGGTTCTCCTTTGTCGCCTTCTTCCGTCGAAGATGGATCCACCTCGAAGGCTCGACCTTTGGGCTCTTTCTCGTACTTGGAGTGAACTAGAATCGCCGGCTTGCTAGACCCTTGATCCTAGAGTGAGTAGAGAGTGTCTAGGGTTTGCTTTTGTTTTTCAAGAGAAGGATTCTCAACTCATGAGAAGGTTTCTCTTGACTAGAGGAAGAAGAAGATGAAGTGAAGAGAGAGAGTGAGAATGATAGAAAAATGAGCTTCTCTTTTCCTTTTTGCAACCATAACAAAAGAAAAAGAATAATCAAATAATAACAATAATCAAAATGAAAAAGGTTTGATGGAAAGTTTAGGAATGACTAATATCATTACAAACATTAAATGAAAAAGCAAGAATGAAAAAGCATCTTGCATTTGTAATGATGGTAGTCAAATGTTCAACCATGGTCAACAAGTCAACCATGGTCAACAAGTCAACAAAAACTAACCATGACACAATTTCATTTTATTATATATTATTAAATGATATAACACAGATCCATTAGGGTTTGGAAAAATACAACTGTCAACTGTGCGTACGCACCCGTTCCGAAACCCTAATGAAAAATCATCTTCCTCCTCCTCAAAAAGAACTGTGCATACACACCTGTATTCTTGTTCCGACGAACACGAATACAAAGAGACAAAAGCAACCCCAAATACTATACCAGTATCCGGCTCAAACCAGAGCCCACTGGTAATACCCGTCCGGACTCCAAACGTGCACAAGTGCGCGGATGAGAACGAACCCTGTCGCAAAACCATGCGACCTCTACTCTGTTTTGCCCAGAGGCGAATACCCTCTGTGTGGGACTCTAAAGACTCGACACTACGCTGGCAGTGGGTTTAACCACAGACCGCAAGCGGCACTAGCTGTGCGTAACGGTCCCCAGGTAGATGTCGACAAGAAGGCTGACGAGGTGAAACCCCATCGGTACTCCTACTGAGTCTGAATGTGACAGTCTCCGTACAGTCCGGTCTGTTCGTCTGATACATCGCATGGCGGGCCTAGGGGGCGGTAAACGTCAGTCCCCCAATAGCGGTACAAGTCGTGCCGGAGCGAAGCCCAAAACACCCTGAGATAACACTGGAAACCTACCAGTATATCTCGTTTGCCCTGGCCAGGGACTACTCGTGTAATGGCTCTCCTAGACACAGCGCGATGTCAACCCCCAATACCGGGAGAGACGAATCCTGTCTAACCGTCACTGCCTCCAAGTGCTTCGGGACTGCACCCAACCACTACCTGTTTGCACGACTCCTTTGAGCCGTGGTAGGGTAGTGATCAAAGTGCAGTGGGAACACACTTGAGGCGAAGTGCCAGTGTCAAGTCAGCGGACTAAGCTGTACTCATGTCACCTGGGAACTGATGACTGACGATAGGTATAATACCAACCTATCAGTTCCCGACGAGTCCTGTCCAGTGTACTCGTAACCCAACGAGCACCCGTATACTATCTCCAGTACGACGTACTGATGGCTGTGGGACAGACCATCTCCCACACTGGGATGAGAAGCGCATACGCTAGTCTACTCCGGAGTATCGATGCCCTGTCTCGATAGTCCTGCGACTAGGGACCTGTATAAGGATGTGCTTATAGATTACCCAGCCCCCACTAGTGTGACTGCCATCACAACGCTGGTAATCAAGCAAAGATCCTAAGGGCTCCACTAATGCGTATAAGTGATATAGTAAAATAAACACAAGTACACATTGAAGTAGAGACAAACCAAGTAGCATACTACTATTTTGAGCAAGATTGTATATACAAGGTGAATATCCCAAGCATCCATTAAGTAATATACAAACTAGTATGATACAGTAATGGCCTCTAGGGCATATACACTAACAATCTCCCACTTGCACTAAGGCCATGTACTGGCGTATCGAAGACCTATCATCTCGATCAGCCGCTCGAACTGAGTCTGGGGCAAGGCCTTGGTGAATGGATCTGCAGTGTTGTCTTCTGAAGCGACTCTCCGAACCTCGATCTCCTTGCGATCCACGATCTCCCTGATCAGGTGATACCGCCTCAAGATGTGCCTGGATCTCTGATGGGACCTGGGTTCCTTCGCTAAAGCTATAGCCCCGTTGTTGTCGCAATACAGAGGTATTGGGTCAACAATGGACGGAACCACCTGAAGTTCTTTCAAGAACTTCCTCATCCAGACAGCTTCTTTTGCGGCATCAGATGCAGCGATGTATTCCGCTTCCATCGTCGAGTCTGCAACGGTTTCCTGTTTGGAACTCTTCCAACACACCGCCCCTCCATTGAGGGTAAAGACAAAACCCGACATGGACTTGGAATCATCCTTGTCACTCTGGAAGCTGGAGTCAGCAAAGGCCTCGATCTGGAGGTCTTTTCCGCCGTACACCAAGAAAATCTCCTTAGTCCTTCTCAGGTACTTGAGAATGTTCTTTACTGCTATCCAGTGTTTCTCCCCAGGGTTAGACTGATACCGGCTTACCACGCTCAGTGCATAAGCTACATCCGGTCTGGTACACAACATCGCATACATTATAGAGCCTACCGCAGAAGCGTAGGGTATAACAGACATGCGATCCCTCTCCAAATCAGTCTTGGGAGACATCTCTTTAGAGAGGGTGATCCCGTGACAAGCCGGTAGGTTACCGCGCTTGGAATCTTCCATAGCGAATCTTTTCACTATGGTGTCGATGTACCTGGACTGAGAAAGTCCCAATATCCTCTTGGATCTATCACGATGGATCCGGATCCCCAGGATGTATGAGGCATCACCCAGGTCTTTCATGGAGAACCTTTGTGACAAGAACCCCTTGACAGATTGTAGCATAGGAATGTCATTTCCTATTAAGAGAATGTCATCCACGTATAAAACGAGGAATACTACAGTTCTCGCTACAAATCTACTATAGATGCATGGTTCATCTGGATTTTTGATAAAGCCAAATTCCTTGACCGTCTCATCAAAACAGATGTTCCAACTCCGCGATGCCTGCTTTAGTCCATAGATGGACTTAAGCAACTTGCACACCTTTCCGCTGCTCCCACTCTGAATGAAACCCTCTGGCTGGTCCATATAGACACACTCCTCTAAATTTCCATTTAGAAAAGCTGTCTTTACGTCCATTTGCCAGATCTCATAATCGTGGAAGGCAGCAATGGCAAGAAGGATCCGAATGGATTTCAGCATGGCTACTGGAGAAAAGGTTTCGTCGTAGTCCAAGCCAGGTCTTTGACGAAAACCCTTTGCTACTAGCCTAGCTTTATAGGTCTCAACCTGTCCATCTACACCAATCTTCCTTTTGAAGATCCACTTGCATCCTACGGGTTTTACCCCGTCTGGAGCAATGTCCAACGTCCATACCTTGTTGGTGTACATGGACTCCATTTCGGTCCGCATTGCATCCAGCCATTTCACTGAGTCAACGCTCTGAACGGCCTGCTGGAAGCTAGTAGGCTCATCATAATCTATGATGCAATCCTCTCTATCCCCGTCTACGAGAAAACCGTAGTATCTCTCGGGCGGATGAGACTGCCTACTACTCCTGCGGAGCGGCGTAGGAATGTCCTGTTCTTCCGAACCCTCTGGTTCCACTAAACTTTCAGTAATAGTCCGTGGTTCTGGAATTTCTTCCAGTTCTACTGCGCTCCCACTTATTTCCTTTTCTATGAACTGGTGTTCTAGAAAGTGGGCATGACGAGAGACAAGAACTTTTTGTTCCTCTTCACAGTAGAAGAAATATCCCTTGGAATTCTTTGGATATCCCACAAACTTGCACAGTACTGAGCGTGCCTCGAGCTTGTCCGCATGCTGCTTTTTGACAAAAGCTGGACTTCCCCATATCTTAATGTGATTAAGATGGGGTCTCTTCCCACACCACATCTCAAATGGCGTAGTAGGCACAGTCTTAGTGGGAACTCGGTTCAAAAGGTATGCGGCTGATTCTAGCGCATATCCCCAGAATGATCGCGGCAACTCAGCGTTACTCATCATGGACCGCACCATATCCAATAGGGTGCGGTTCCGTCTCTCCGATACACCGTTGTGTTGCGGGGTGTAAGGAGGAGTAAGCTGAGAGAGAATTCCGTTCTCTTTTAAATAGTCCAGGAACTCGGCACTTAAGTATTCTCCACCTCGATCCGATCTTAGAATCTTAATACTTTTGCCGGTCTGTTTCTCTACTTCATTCTTATACTCCTGGAATTTTCCAAAGGCCTCGGACTTATGTTTCATTAAGAAGACATAACCGTACCTTGAGAAGTCATCCGTAAAAGTAATGAAGTAAGAATGTCCGCTTCGGGCATGTGTAGACATTGGACCGCACACGTCACTGTGTACGAGTCCCAAGAGCTCGCTCGCTCTTACTCCATGTCCAGTAAACGGAGTCTTTGTCATCTTTCCCTTGAGACAGGATTGACAAGTGGCATACGACTGATATTCGAACGCATTCAAATACCCTTCTGTATGTAACTTCGTCAACCTTCTCTCATTGATGTGACCCAATCTACAATGCCATAAGAAAGTCTGATTTATTTCTGGAGACTTTCTTTTGTGTGTATTCTGGACATTAAAAATCTGTGGTTGGTTTAACACGTATATACCATTACTCAGAGTACCTGACCCAATCAATACTTGATTAAGGTGAATGTTTACAACATTACTTACAAACGCAAATTCATAACCTTCTTTAGAAACTAAAGATACAGAAATGATATTACAAGTTGCGTTGGGTACAAAAAAGCAATTACGCAAAACCAAAACATGTCCATCTGACATTCCCAGGTGATAGTCCCCCACGGCTTTAGCATCCATGCTAGCTCCGTTCGCAACTCTGAGGGTCATGTCACCTGCCTTCAAATCCCTACGGTTTCTCAACGCCTGCAAAGAATTACAGATATGAGATCCTGATCCGGTATCCAATACCCAGGAAGTAGAGTTTATTGAAAGACAGTTTTCAATAACATACACACCTGAAGCTGAAGCTGCAACCTGCTTCAATTCCTGTGTTCTGGCCTTCCAGGCCCTGCAATCATTCTTCCAGTGTCCTTTCTTATGACAAAAGAAGCATTCTTCCTTATCCACAAGCTTCCCCATTATCTTTGTTGCTTTACCTTTTCCCTTCGTATCCACTTTACCAACACCGCCCCTTGGTTTGGCGGGGGCCTTCTTCTTCTTTCCCTTGGCTTTCGCCTTGGACCTAGAAGAAGATGATCCTCCTACAAACAAAGTGGATGTTTCCCTACCTTTCTGTAGGGTGCCCTCTGCGCTCCTCAGCAGGTTGAGGAGCTCTGAAAGTTCAACCTCCTTTTCTTGTAGGTTGAAGTTCATTATAAACTGGGCGTAAGTGGAAGGAAGGGACTGGAGAACTATATCCGTATATAGCTCACTCTCCAATGTGATCCCTAGGTCAGCGAGCTGCTCAATGTAGCCGATCATCTTTAGCACATGCTCGGCTACTGATGATCCGACGGCCATTCTTGTCGAGAATAACTTTTTCGACGCTTCGTATCTTGCGATACGTGATTGCTCTCCATACAGTTCTTTTGTATGGAGCAATATGGACTCCATGTCCATATTCTCATGCCTCCTCTGATGTTCGTTGTCCATCGAGGCAAGCAGGAGGCATTTGGCCTTCGCGCTATCAATCTCCCAAGTCTTGCGGATTTCCTTATCCGCGACACTAGAAGTTGGACCAGGGACAGGGGGAGCTTTGGTGGTAAGAAGATACCCCAGCTTGTCATAAGTGATTGCTATCTTGACATTCCTGAGCCAATCTTTGTAGTTTGGCCCTGTCAGCTTGTTTTTATCTAGGAGTAACTTAAGTCCAGTCATGTTGATTGGTCGCTGCAATTAGGAGAGAGAAGAAGAAACACTCAGCATGATGCTCTTGCAAGTTTAGAGTGGTTTTTAGTTTGTCTAAACAGGATGGCTCCCACTGTTTCTCGAATCCCTCCTCAAACCATAAAGGAAGAATTAGTCGGGATCAATCCCACCGTACAATACTTGCTTAACCGTCCAGCCAGGCCAGTGTCGGTACTTCGAGGGAGGTTTTCCAACGCTTTCGCGAAGTTCCTTAATTAAATAACCTCTTTTCCCTGGGGGCGTAACCCCGCTAACACCTTTCTAGGCACCTACTAGGTTTATAGCATTGATCGTTTAGTGAGAAATTTCCCGAGGAGTAGCATATACTCACAGTAGGATCGGGATCCAAATATCATCGCGTGACGAAACTGAAGGAATCCTACCAGAATCACCACACTCCAAATGGTATGCAAATCTAGCAAGTTTCAGTACTTATGAAACTCCCGATGTGGATTTTTGCCCCATGCTCTTATGACCTTGACTTTGGCCAAAATATCATAAGTCACATGTCAAGTTCTGCCCGTCACTATCCAGGTTAATTTGGATCCATCCGTACCTACTGTCACGACCCGCTTCCCAGAGTACGCAAGATTTGGGCACGTGACATAGCCAACCATGCTACCTGTGGGTAGGAAGTATCCATCCACAGTCACATTACGGTTGTACAGATATCAAGAACAGTAAAATAAACTAAACTAATACATGTCCAAATCCATAATAACAAGAATCAATAAACAATAAGTGCGGAAGCTAATGATCCAATACAATGAATAAACAGTATGTCCCATAATGAGGGCTCACATCTGGAAATGAAATGACATAAATGAACTAAACTCTAAAGAACTCACAGTTCAGCCTGCTGGCTGAAGTACTCCTGCTCGGTCGACGACAAAGGTACGGAATCTGGGCCATGCAAAACCCAGACGTCAGCGCGTCATGATATCAAGTATATAGCGTAAACATGGTAATAAACAATGCAAGCATGAACATGAATAAAGCAGTAATAAGAAGTAATAAACAGGGTGGTGTGCAGTAGTGACTAAACTGTCCTATCAGGTTTTCTACTCTATTGTCTTTGAAACTAATTGATGAATCGTCGATGTAACTCAATAGTATCCCGTGCGTGCCCGGGACCACGGTCATGATTCTCGGGGCTGAATCCGAGACGTGCCGCTAAGCAGTAAGAGGTAGTAGGATAGATGAGTGATGTCAGCATCAACACTCCGGAGCTGGCCAAGCCCGTAAGACTGATCAGAACAATGTGTCGAACTGTTGAGTTACAAGTCGGTTTCACCTTTGATTTCCCCATACCCCCAAGCTATGTATGTCAGGTCAGGTATTCAGTAGTCAAGGTCTAATGCCAACACAAGTCAAGTAAAGGTAGGTCTGTCTGGATCGACAGCAGGAATGGTTAGGTCTGTCGGCATTAGGCACGAGATCAGGTAACAGGTCAGGTTACGTTCAACAGGTAGAGTCGATATGTACAGGGTGTTGTGTCCGGTGTATCAGTGCATGCGTCAGGTGTATCAAGATCAGTCAATATGTAACGCAATCAGGTATATGATGATAACAGGTATAGCAACAAATAATGAACAGTAGCAGGAAACAGTAAATAACAAATATTATTCTATGTGAACACAGTGATGTTTGTATTTTCATATTAATCCGGTTTACGCACCTTTGAGGTGCAACAGCCACAAGACGAACAATATCAATAATATGCATAATGGAGTTACAGTATTTGAACTAAGTATAATAATTGCCTCATGAGGGGCTTTAACAAATGAAGTGAGGATGATCTAGCAATTTAGGCAAGGATGTGCCAGATTGGTTAATTAGTTAAGGTGTTGATTAAAGCATACCGGTTAACTACAAGTAGCAACTACAATGGTTTAACATTACGGATGATTGTAATTGTCATCAAGTCGTGTGGTTATAACATATAACAAGATTATTAAGTTTGTAGCATGTTAAAGCAAGTATTCGGATACTTGCCTCGGCGGTTCCGCAAACCGAAACGCGGATGCAAAGTCGGTAGAAACCACGATACGGAAGCACGGGCCACGGATCGAGTCCCAACAGAGGTCACTGGAATCACACGGACCAGGGGGCTTCGCTGGAGCGTCGGGTTCGTCAAACGGCACGGTCGGGTCCCGGCAACAACCGAAAATCAAAGTTAGCAACAAGGAGGCGATACGCCAAAACGACCAGCGGGGGTTATACCAAAAGAAAAGAGAAGGAAACTTACAGGGATACACCAAGGGTGCGACCACGGCGGGTTCGACGGCACTGGAACGCCGGCGAGGCCGCGACGGTGGCTGCAGCAAAGGGAAGTGGCCTCGGGTGAGCAGGGTAGGGTGCTGCGGCGAGTTGGAGAGGGGTGTGGTCGGCTAGGGTGGTCGAGGGGGAAAGGAGGTGGCGCGGGAGACGTCGACGAGGGTCGTCGGCGCGGTTTCCGGCGACCTGGAGATGGTGCAGACGTTGGGTGAGGGTCGGGTTCACTGTTCCGGCGAGGGAGGAGGGGGTGACGACGAGGTCTCGACGAGGAGGGTGCAAGGGGGTCGTGGGAGGCTTCGACGGTCGGAGGCGACGTCGACGGCGAGGTCGCGAGGGATGGAGACGGGGCCGGGGTTGCGTGCAGGTGCGGGAGAGAGGAGGAAGGAGGGAGGAGGAAGTCGCGGTTGTCGCGGAGACGTCGCAGGCGGCGACGGCGAGGTCGCGGTGGCGACGGTGGTGAGTTCTGCGGTGAGCTAGGGTTAGGGTTTGCGTGGGTTCGCTCGTGGTGGGTTAAAGGGGAGGAGGCGGCTGCATGCGTAGGATTTAAAGAGGAAGAGAGAGAGAGAGATTGGAGAGAGAAAGAGAGAGAGATTGATGGAAGAGAGAGAGAGAGATATAGAAAGGGAGCGGGGCCCACGCGGGGAAACCAAGCTCTGTGATTGGTTGGTCACGAGGGAAAATATTTGAGATAAAAAATTCTGAAGGATTTGAAGAGAGAGAGGCAGGTAAAGATTATATATTTCCTATATAGTTAGTTTAATATATTAAATTGAAACGGGCCCTTTTTGGCGCGAAATGAAACATTTCCAAATCGCGCCCGGGTTGCGCCCAAATGTTCCAAATTCAAATTATAAGATTTTAAGCGGGTTCCAAATTTTGAAAAGAGGTGTTTAATGGTTAAAATGCATGCCCCCAAGTCGGACACTTGTACGCGCGCGTAGTCGCCCAAACCTGCCCGTTTAGCCAAACGGAACGGAATCTCGACACGCGGACGCTACCACGCGACTAGTGGCGACGAGTAGGCTAACATGGACATCTTAAATTTCATTTTCGGAGTTAAAATTTGTTATGTGCCAAAATGACTTAACCGGGTAAAATTTAGCAATAAACACCAGAAAATCAGGAAAATTGGAAAGAGCGATAAATAACCCTCAACTAGTAATATACATAGTATTATTGGGCTCGGGTGTTACATCATACCCAACTACAAAAGAATTTCGTCCTCGAAATTCCAAGGATACAAGATAACTAACTACTGGAAAAGATAAGGGAATTTCTGCCGGATCTCGTCTTCTCGCTCCCAAGTAGATTCTCCATGCGATCGGTTACCCCAAGAAACTAGCACAAGAGGGATAACCTTGTTCTTAAGAACCTTTTCTCTTCGATCCGTGATCTCGACTGGTCGCTCCTCAAAAGTCAGGTCTTCCCGAACGGTCAACTCCGAGTGATCCAAAACATGGGTCTCATCACGAACATACCTCCGTAGTTGAGACACATGAAATACATCATGAACTCCTGCTAATGACGATGGTAACGCCAACCGGTACGATACCTCTCCGACACGCTCCAATATCTCGAAGGGTCCAACGAATCGGGGACTAAGCTTTCCCCGACTCCCAAATCGAATCACCCCTCTAGTCGGTGATATCTTCAGGAATACCAAATCGCCCACGGCGAACTCTAGAGGTCTTCTTGACGTGTCGGCCCAACTCTTCTGTCTGTCTTGAGCTGCCTTCATATGCTTTCTGATTGTATTCACCTTCTCAACTGTCTGTACCACTAAATCTGGCCCTAGCAACCTTCGTTCACCCACATCATCCCAACATACAGGTGAACGGCACTTACGACCATACAATGCTTCGAACGGGGCCATCTGAATTGTTGCTTGGAAGCTGTTGTTGTACGAAAACTCCACCAGGTGTAGATGATCTTCCCAAGAACCTTTGAAGTCCAACATGCAAGCCCTCAACATATCTTCAAGGGTCTGAATCGTTCTCTCTGATTGTCCATCAGTTTGGGGATGATAAGCTGTGCTGAACTTCAATCGAGTCCCCAAACTTTCTTGTAAACTCCTCCAAAAGTGTGACAAGAACCGAGTGTCCCGGTCGGACACGATGCTTACCGGTACTCCATGCAATCTGACAATCTCCTGCATGTACCGCTCTGCCAAAGTCTCTGTCGATTGACCAACCCGAAACGGAATAAAGTGAGCTGCCTTGGTCAACCGATCGACAATCACCCATACTGCATTGTTGCCCTTTGGACTCCGCGGTAAAGCCGTCACGAAATCCATGGTCATATGTTCCCACTTCCATTGAGGAATCGGAAGTGGTTGCAACAAACCAGCAACCCTTTGGTGTTCAGCCTTGACTTGCTGACACACCAAGCACTTAGCCACGAAGCGAGCGATTTCCCGTTTCATACCTTCCCACCAGAAATGCTGTCGAATATCTCGGTACATCTTGGTCCCTCCTGGATGTACAGAGTAAGCTGAACTGTGTGCCTCCTTCATAAGCTCTTCACGCACATCTCCTTTTGGCACACAAAGACGGCTACCATATCTCAACGAACCATCCTCATGGATCAGTAGATCGGTTCGTAGTCCGGCTCCAACCTGCTCTCGAAACTTTTGCAGTCTAGGATCCTGCGATTGCGCCGCTTTAATCTTCTCAACTAAGGACGATTGTACTTGTAACTGCATCAACTGTCCTGTAGCACGCGGTAGCACAACCTCCAAGTCAAATCTCCGAAACTCCTCAATGATCTCCCTCTGTGCAGTCAATAACTGAATTGCTGGTAACCGACTTAGCGCATCTGGCACGACGTTAACTTTTCCCGGATGGTACTTAAGATCAAGGTCGTAGTCGGCCATCAGCTCCAACCATCTGCGTTGCCTCATGTTCAACTCCTTCTGAGTGAACACATATTTCAAACTCTTGTGATCCGTAAAGACTTCAACTCTCTCGCCCAGAAGGTAATGTCTCCAAATCTTCAGGGCGAAGATCACGGCTGCAAGCTCCAAGTCGTGAGTCGGATAATTCTGCTCATGAGTCTTCAGCTGTCTCGATGCGTAAGCGACGACTTTCCCATTCTGCATCAAAACACATCCCAATCCCTTTCCAGATGCATCGCTGTGAATCACCAGTCCTCCTGAATCATCCGGTACGGTTAGGATAGGGGCGGTTATCAGCTTCTGCTTCAACGTCTTGAAGGCCAATGCACATCCATCTGTCCAAACAAACGGTACCTCCTTACGCGTAAGCTTGGTTAACGGCTCAGCTACACGAGCGAAGTTCTCCACAAATCTTCTGTAGTAACCGGCGAGTCCAAGGAAACTTCTTATCTCTGCAACATTCTTTGGAACAGGCCAATCTCGAACTGCTGCAATCTTCTCTGGATCAACGGCGATTCCATCGCCCGACACGACATGCCCCAGAAACTTCACTTCTTCCAACCAGAATTCGCACTTACTCATCTTCGCAAATAATTTCTCCTGTCTCAGCGTTTGCAGTGCGATCCTTAAGTGTTCAGCATGCTCCTCCGGACTCTTCGAGTACACCAGAATGTCGTCAATGAATACCACAATAAACTGGTCCAAGAACGGTGAAAAGTTCCTGTTCATCAAGTCCATAAATATTGCCGGCGCATTAGTCACTCCGAAGGGCATCACTAAATACTCGAAATGCCCATACCGAGTCCGAAACGCCGTCTTGCAAATGTCTTCTGCCTTCACTCGGACCTGATGATATCCTGATCGCAAGTCCAGTTTCGAGAATACCCTCGCGCCACTAAGCTGCTCAAAAAGTTCTCCAATGCGAGGGATCGGGTACTTGTTCTTAATAGTCACCCGGTTTAATTCTCGATAATCGATGCACATTCTTCTCGTGCCGTCTTTCTTCTTTACTAAAAGAACTGGAGCTCCCCAAGGTGAGTTGCTGCTTCGAATCCATCCTTTCTCGAGCAATTCACCAACTTGTTTCTTAACTTCTTCCAATTCCACCGGTGCCATCGGATAAAAGGATTTTGATACTGGCGCTGCACCAGGAATAAGGTCAATCGCGAACTCCACATCTCGCTTTGGCGGTAAGCCCGAAATATCTGCAAATACATCCATAAAGTCGCGGACAACTGCCGGCTCTTCATTACTATCCACTACCATAGCCGCAAGAACATTGTTCGTCGGCCTAGCCCTAAACTCGACCGGCCCGACAGAACTGCTTCCTTACCGCAACTGCTGTCTGCATCGTTGGTCGCGAAAGGTCCAGCGAGACTACTGAGTCTCGTCCACTCCGCTGCACGCACGTCCACGGTTGCTCCATTCTGCCTTAGTCCGATAAATTTCTCCTCCATTTCCTCCCGTGCAGTCCGCGGGAAGAACTTTTCCAAGAAACTTTTAGAGAAATCCGCCCAACTGATTGGCTTGGACAAGCGGGTTTCCTCCACCAGTCACCACTCTCGGGCGTAATCCACCAGCTGAATGCGCACCACATCAACTCTCTTGTCGTCTGGGATCTGTGCCGCAATCAGTAAATTCTCCGTGTCTACTAGCCACTGCTCGGCTGGCAACGGCTCCTCCAGAAAAGTGAAAGTAGACGGATCCAAAAGTCTGAAATCTGCTACGGTCCTTACTCGGTCAACTGGTCTAGTTCCAACATCGTTTACAGACTGCTGAACGATCTGCAAACCTTCCTGAAACAAGTCCGCTTGCTGCTGGATCAGCTCGGTCTGTTTCTTTGATTTCCAGCATTTCTCTTATCACTCCAAGCATGGCGGCTTCGTTCACACGCCTCTGGTACGTCTTCAACTTCTTACCTGTCATAATCCTAAACTCAAAACACCCAGCATTAGCATGATGATAGATTCTGAATGTGAATCAAGGCTAGAACTCCAAGATACTTAAATAGAGTACCGCATTGTAGCTATGCCGCGGTATCATAGCCGCAATTACTTAACTCCACCCAAGTCGCCTAAGTCCTAGAGATAACAAGAAGTTAGGTTTTCGAATTGACAATGCAAAGTAAGTTTGCATGTCGACATGATCCGGAAGAAGGATTCAAGGAGGGTAAAACGGTCAAGGTGGCTGGACATGTTTCCTAATCACGGGTATCCTGATTCGTGTATCAGGTGCAATACCCAACTACAAAGAATCAACCCAATTAACCTATGGCTCTGATACCATAAAACCATGTCACGACCCGCTTCCCAGAGTACGCAAGATTTGGGCACGTGACATAGCCAACCATGCTACCTGTGGGTAGGAAGTATCCATCCACAGTCACATTACGGTTGTACAGATATCAAGAACAGTAAAATAAACTAAACTAATACATGTCCAAATCCATAATAACAAGAATCAATAAACAATAAGTGCGGAAGCTAATGATCCAATACAATGAATAAACAGTATGTCCCATAATGAGGGCTCACATCTGGAAATGAAATGACATAAATGAACTAAACTCTAAAGAACTCACAGTTCAGCCTGCTGGCTGAAGTACTCCTGCTCGGTCGACGACAAAGGTACGGAATCTGGGCCATGCAAAACCCAGACGTCAGCGCGTCATGATATCAAGTATATAGCGTAAACATGGTAATAAACAATGCAAGCATGAACATGAATAAAGCAGTAATAAGAAGTAATAAACAGGGTGGTGTGCAGTAGTGACTAAACTGTCCTATCAGGTTTTCTACTCTATTGTCTTTGAAACTAATTGATGAATCGTCGATGTAACTCAATAGTATCCCGTGCGTGCCCGGGACCACGGTCATGATTCTCGGGGCTGAATCCGAGACGTGCCGCTAAGCAGTAAGAGGTAGTAGGATAGATGAGTGATGTCAGCATCAACACTCCGGAGCTGGCCAAGCCCGTAAGACTGATCAGAACAATGTGTCGAACTGTTGAGTTACAAGTCGGTTTCACCTTTGATTTCCCCATACCCCCAAGCTATGTATGTCAGGTCAGGTATTCAGTAGTCAAGGTCTAATGCCAACACAAGTCAAGTAAAGGTAGGTCTGTCTGGATCGACAGCAGGAATGGTTAGGTCTGTCGGCATTAGGCACGAGATCAGGTAACAGGTCAGGTTACGTTCAACAGGTAGAGTCGATATGTACAGGGTGTTGTGTCCGGTGTATCAGTGCATGCGTCAGGTGTATCAAGATCAGTCAATATGTAACGCAATCAGGTATATGATGATAACAGGTATAGCAACAAATAATGAACAGTAGCAGGAAACAGTAAATAACAAATATTATTCTATGTGAACACAGTGATGTTTGTATTTTCATATTAATCCGGTTTACGCACCTTTGAGGTGCAACAGCCACAAGACGAACAATATCAATAATATGCATAATGGAGTTACAGTATTTGAACTAAGTATAATAATTGCCTCATGAGGGGCTTTAACAAATGAAGTGAGGATGATCTAGCAATTTAGGCAAGGATGTGCCAGATTGGTTAATTAGTTAAGGTGTTGATTAAAGCATACCGGTTAACTACAAGTAGCAACTACAATGGTTTAACATTACGGATGATTGTAATTGTCATCAAGTCGTGTGGTTATAACATATAACAAGATTATTAAGTTTGTAGCATGTTAAAGCAAGTATTCGGATACTTGCCTCGGCGGTTCCGCAAACCGAAACGCGGATGCAAAGTCGGTAGAAACCACGATACGGAAGCACGGGCCACGGATCGAGTCCCAACAGAGGTCACTGGAATCACACGGACCAGGGGGCTTCGCTGGAGCGTCGGGTTCGTCAAACGGCACGGTCGGGTCCCGGCAACAACCGAAAATCAAAGTTAGCAACAAGGAGGCGATACGCCAAAACGACCAGCGGGGGTTATACCAAAAGAAAAGAGAAGGAAACTTACAGGGATACACCAAGGGTGCGACCACGGCGGGTTCGACGGCACTGGAACGCCGGCGAGGCCGCGACGGTGGCTGCAGCAAAGGGAAGTGGCCTCGGGTGAGCAGGGTAGGGTGCTGCGGCGAGTTGGAGAGGGGTGTGGTCGGCTAGGGTGGTCGAGGGGGAAAGGAGGTGGCGCGGGAGACGTCGACGAGGGTCGTCGGCGCGGTTTCCGGCGACCTGGAGATGGTGCAGACGTTGGGTGAGGGTCGGGTTCACTGTTCCGGCGAGGGAGGAGGGGGTGACGGCGAGGTCTCGACGAGGAGGGTGCAAGGGGGTCGTGGGAGGCTTCGACGGTCGGAGGCGACGTCGACGGCGAGGTCGCGAGGGATGGAGACGGGGCCGGGGTTGCGTGCAGGTGCGGGAGAGAGGAGGAAGGAGGGAGGAGGAAGTCGCGGTTGTCGCGGAGGCGTCGCAGGCGGCGACGGCGAGGTCGCGGTGGCGACGGTGGTGAGTTCTGCGGTGAGCTAGGGTTAGGGTTTGCGTGGGTTCGCTCGTGGTGGGTTAAAGGGGAGGAGGCGGCTGCATGCGTAGGATTTAAAGAGGAAGAGAGAGAGAGATTGGAGAGAGAAAGAGAGAGAGATTGATGGAAGAGAGAGAGAGAGATATAGAAAGGGAGCGGGGCCCACGCGGGGAAACCAAGCTCTGTGATTGGTTGGTCACGAGGGAAAATATTTGAGATAAAAAATTCTGAAGGATTTGAAGAGAGAGAGGCAGGTAAAGATTATATATTTCCTATATAGTTAGTTTAATATATTAAATTGAAACGGGCCCTTTTTGGCGCGAAATGAAACATTTCCAAATCGCGCCCGGGTTGCGCCCAAATGTTCCAAATTCAAATTATAAGATTTTAAGCGGGTTCCAAATTTTGAAAAGAGGTGTTTAATGGTTAAAATGCATGCCCCCAAGTCGGACACTTGTACGCGCGCGTAGTCGCCCAAACCTGCCCGTTTAGCCAAACGGAACGGAATCTCGACACGCGGACGCTACCACGCGACTAGTGGCGACGAGTAGGCTAACATGGACATCTTAAATTTCATTTTCGGAGTTAAAATTTGTTATGTGCCAAAATGACTTAACCGGGTAAAATTTAGCAATAAACACCAGAAAATCAGGAAAATTGGAAAGAGCGATAAATAACCCTCAACTAGTAATATACATAGTATTATTGGGCTCGGGTGTTACACCTACCCTTGACTTTGGCCAAAATGGCAGCACGACTGTCCCAAACCAACGCATCTATCTATGCTACACATGAACACCCAATAGCTACCAATCACTATGCCTTGACTTTGGCCAAAATACATAGCTTGAATACTATTGCCTATTCATGCGAAGCGACGGAGGGCTACGAATGGTTTTGGCGAAACCGTGAACGTAGTGAACTTGATTTAATCGATGGAACGAGATAGCTTTTAGAAGGAGTGGCTCAAGCTCCGCATTTAAAAGTTATTTTTGAAAAGAACCGAGTGGTTTTTCGAAAGTGTTCCAACGACTTTAACTTGGTTTATTATCTTGCATTAGTTCTTTTAATGCGTGATATTCTTGCATTAGTACTTTTAATGCGTCCCATCATTTAATCCTACCATTGCAGAAAACAACCAAAATATGACGTACGCTTATGCCATTCGCATTCGCCACTGGGCCCCGTCATTACCCGTTAGGTTACTTAACTAACGACAGAGCGGGGGCTGGGCTAGCGCGTCTGTAAAACATAAGCAACGCCTAAATAATATCTTATATAGATATACTGCAATGATAAACATTTCAGATCACAGATAAATACATTGGATATACTAGTAATCTGTAATTTGTACGAGCCTGTAACAAAAACAGATAACACGGTCGCGGTGAATAGCCAATACCCCACCCAAGACCCCTACGGGTACGGCAAACTACCCGCCAAGTACCCGAAGCGTAGCAACCTCCCTCATCTCCATGAGTAGGCCACTCGACACTTCGGCATACCCGGTAGTTTGTGCACCCCTCCACGGGTCTATCCTAGGAGCAAAAACAGTAAAAAGAAATTATACAATGACGGCTACAACCCCGACCCGGTTGTGCGGCCAAACAAATAATTATTACATCAATTTACAAATTTACATGAATTGCAAGAAAAGTAAACTCTCGTCTCACAACCCCCGGCTATTCACCCGCGACAATCCAACATATTTATATACACATTCCAGCACATTACAGATCATGTATAACCCCGACTAATCGACTTATAGCGATTAGCCGACGTTCAATACATGCAAACATCACAGATATAACCATCATAGTCAAAGTGCAATGAAGTTCGGAAAAAATACGGAATTATAGGACCCCAAAAGGAAATTTCTTTTCTGTAAAATCTGGGCACATATAATATATCTCAAAAATCCCAAAACCAACACAGACACACACTGCACGAAAAACGACGCACTAAAGACAACAAATCGCGGCGCTTCCGCGGCGACCAAGAAGGGTCACGCGGCGGAAGCGCGGCGGTTTAGACGAATTGGTGAATCGTTTTTCATGGGTGTTCTAACAAAACCCTGAGACGAATTTAGGAGTATAAAGTTTTTCATTTTGACCAGAAAAAATTTCAACAGAAACTCAGTTTTTGTAGTTTTCCGGTTTTGTGATTTTTTTTTTCGGTTCCGAACTTCGTTACACTTTACTACCTAGCTAGTTTAAGTTTAGTTAGGCTCTGATACCACTGTAAGTCCACGTTGCGACCCCCGGTTCTTACGGGGAGACGGAAACGGTATAAAATCAAAATTTTAACGCAAAAGGCAACATGGACTAAACTATGGTCGGGATCGTTACCTAAACTAAAACTAGCAAACTTAGCTAAAGAGAGTTAGCTACTCGGATGGAGATGGTTATACCTAGACTTGAACTCCTTCGTCTTCAAACTTTGTAGAGGTTGATGGTTCTCCTTTGTCGCCTTCTTCCGTCGAAGATGGATCCACCTCGAAGGCTCGACCTTTGGGCTCTTTCTCGTACTTGGAGTGAACTAGAATCGCCGGCTTGCTAGACCCTTGATCCTAGAGTGAGTAGAGAGTGTCTAGGGTTTGCTTTTGTTTTTCAAGAGAAGGATTCTCAACTCATGAGAAGGTTTCTCTTGACTAGAGGAAGAAGAAGATGAAGTGAAGAGAGAGAGTGAGAATGATAGAAAAATGAGCTTCTCTTTTCCTTTTTGCAACCATAACAAAAGAAAAAGAATAATCAAATAATAACAATAATCAAAATGAAAAAGGTTTGATGGAAAGTTTAGGAATGACTAATATCATTACAAACATTAAATGAAAAAGCAAGAATGAAAAAGCATCTTGCATTTGTAATGATGGTAGTCAAATGTTCAACCATGGTCAACAAGTCAACCATGGTCAACAAGTCAACAAAAACTAACCATGACACAATTTCATTTTATTATATATTATTAAATGATATAACACAGATCCATTAGGGTTTGGAAAAATACAACTGTCAACTGTGCGTACGCACCCGTTCCGAAACCCTAATGAAAAATCATCTTCCTCCTCCTCAAAAAGAACTGTGCATACACACCTGTATTCTTGTTCCGACGAACACGAATACAAAGAGACAAAAGCAACCCCAAATACTATACCAGTATCCGGCTCAAACCAGAGCCCACTGGTAATACCCGTCCGGACTCCAAACGTGCACAAGTGCGCGGATGAGAACGAACCCTGTCGCAAAACCATGCGACCTCTACTCTGTTTTGCCCAGAGGCGAATACCCTCTGTGTGGGACTCTAAAGACTCGACACTACGCTGGCAGTGGGTTTAACCACAGACCGCAAGCGGCACTAGCTGTGCGTAACGGTCCCCAGGTAGATGTCGACAAGAAGGCTGACGAGGTGAAACCCCATCGGTACTCCTACTGAGTCTGAATGTGACAGTCTCCGTACAGTCCGGTCTGTTCGTCTGATACATCGCATGGCGGGCCTAGGGGGCGGTAAACGTCAGTCCCCCAATAGCGGTACAAGTCGTGCCGGAGCGAAGCCCAAAACACCCTGAGATAACACTGGAAACCTACCAGTATATCTCGTTTGCCCTGGCCAGGGACTACTCGTGTAATGGCTCTCCTAGACACAGCGCGATGTCAACCCCCAATACCGGGAGAGACGAATCCTGTCTAACCGTCACTGCCTCCAAGTGCTTCGGGACTGCACCCAACCACTACCTGTTTGCACGACTCCTTTGAGCCGTGGTAGGGTAGTGATCAAAGTGCAGTGGGAACACACTTGAGGCGAAGTGCCAGTGTCAAGTCAGCGGACTAAGCTGTACTCATGTCACCTGGGAACTGATGACTGACGATAGGTATAATACCAACCTATCAGTTCCCGACGAGTCCTGTCCAGTGTACTCGTAACCCAACGAGCACCCGTATACTATCTCCAGTACGACGTACTGATGGCTGTGGGACAGACCATCTCCCACACTGGGATGAGAAGCGCATACGCTAGTCTACTCCGGAGTATCGATGCCCTGTCTCGATAGTCCTGCGACTAGGGACCTGTATAAGGATGTGCTTATAGATTACCCAGCCCCCACTAGTGTGACTGCCATCACAACGCTGGTAATCAAGCAAAGATCCTAAGGGCTCCACTAATGCGTATAAGTGATATAGTAAAATAAACACAAGTACACATTGAAGTAGAGACAAACCAAGTAGCATACTACTATTTTGAGCAAGATTGTATATACAAGGTGAATATCCCAAGCATCCATTAAGTAATATACAAACTAGTATGATACAGTAATGGCCTCTAGGGCATATACACTAACAAGAATCACACAAGACTCTATGACGATCTCGGGTCTACGGACTAACATGTACCAGTGTCACCAGAGAACTGCCATCTGACGTAAGGTATAATACCATCTGGGAGTTCTCGGCGAGTCCGTCCAGTGTACCCAGTCTCTACTAAGCACCCGTATATCATCTCTAATGTCAAACACCAATGGATATGGGATCATCCATCGCCCATCTGTATGGGTCTAGAAGGTACACGCTAGTCTACTCTGGTATATCGATGCCCCGTCTAGATACACCCACGACTAGGGACTTTGAAGGATGTACTTATGGACTACCATGTCCCCACTAGTATGATCCGCATCATAGTCCAGGTAGTCAAGTACACATCCTAAGAGCTTTGCCAACATGTAACAGAGAGACAATCAGTGTACACGTTAAGGTAAAGGGTAACCAGATAGCATACTATCATATCGAGCAAGAAAGTCATCCCTATATATGTCCAAGCATCCACTACAATATACATCCTATGTATAGTAATGGCCTCTAGGGCATACATATAACTAATAATCTCCCACTTGCACTAGGGCCATCTGATAGCAGTGGTTGTAGTATCTCATACTCAACCATCCCATAAAAGTCTCTCTCTGGGAAAAGGCCTTCGTGAGTGGATCCGCCGTGTTGTTCTCTGAGTCTACTCTCCTAACCTCGATCCCCTGGAGATCAACCATCTCCACGATCAGGTGATACTGCCTAAGAATATGTCTGGATCACTGATGGGACGGGCGTTCCTTGGCATAAGCCACAACTCCATTGTCACGCAATGGGAGGAACTATGTTCATCTCATGAACTATTATACACCCAGACTGCCTCTTTGGTAGCATCTTTGGTAGCGATGTATCCAGCCTTTATCGTCTAGTGTGCCACGGTATCTAGCTTGGAGCTCTTCCAATATACCGTCCCTGAGCTGAGGGTAAAGACAATGCCTGCGACTGACATTCAGTCGTCCTTATCACTCTGGAACCTTTCCAGTGATTCTCCCCAGGATCAATTGATACCATCTCACTACAACTAGTGAGTATCCTAATATCCAATTAGATCTATCTCATAGATCCAAAATCCAGGATTCAGGAGGTATCATTATGATCCTATATGGAGAATCCTTGTGATAAGCGGAGATTGACCGAGCGTAGCATAGGAAACTACTTCCCTATCAAGAGTATATCATCCACGTACTCTACGAGGATCACCAGCATACTCCCTACTACCTTTTTGTATATACAAGGTTCATCTACCATTTTGATGATGTTAAACTCTTTAACTAACTCATCAAAACAGATGTTCCAACTCCGCGATGCCTGCTTTATTACATAAAACATTTTGCATACGTTTCCGCTGCTCTCACTGTCTACGAAGCCCTCTGACTGTGTACTTACAGACTCTCTCTTCTAAAACATCATTTAGAAAAGCAGTCAAGACACCCAACCGCCAGATATCATAGTCATGGTATGTAGCCGTAGCAAGTAGGATCTGGATGGACTTAAGCATAGTTTCTTAGAAAAGGTTTCATTATAATCCATACCTGGTCAATGATGCAAATCTTTAACAAGTCTAGCTTTGAAAGTCTTAACTTTTCCATGTACACCAAGTAATCTTCTCAAGATATACTTTCTCCTGATGGGGATTTAACCCTTCAGATAAAGCAACCAAAGTCCATACTTTATTGGTGTATAAGGATTCAATCTCAGATCGATAAGCATCCAGCCATTCTTACAGAGTCTCACTCCTGATGGCCAGCGCGAAACTAGTTGGGTCATCATCTCATGATGCAATCCTCGCTCCCACTGTCACAGAGAAACCGGAGTATCTCTCAGGTGGGTGAGGAAACCTACTAGATCGGCGGAGAGGCTGAGGTTCGTTGGTTGCTATTGAATCCCTTGGTTCTACTAAATCATCAGCTGCAGTTTGTATAGCTGGAACTGTTTCCAGTTCTACCTCATAACCAATAATTTCTTCATAAGAAATTCCCTTTCATAAAGGTGGCATGCTGAGTAACAAAACATTTTTGTTGCTCGGTTAGGCAGAAGATATTCCCTTGCGTATGCTTAGGATATCCAACAAACTTCCACAGATCTGACTTTGCCTGGAGCTTGTCCGGATTTTGCTTTGAGACATAGGCCGGACAACCCTAAATCTTAACTGACTTAAGAGATGGGCTCTTCCCTTTCCATATCTCATATGAAATGGTAGGCATCTGATTTGATCGGAACCCTATTCAATAAGTATGCAACTTCATAAGTGCATAACTCCCTAAAAGGAAATAGGAAACTCAGTAGTACTCATCATAGAGCACACCATATCTAATAGGGTGTGATTGCTCCGTCCCGATACACCGACGTGCTGTGGTGTATACGGAGGAGTAATGCTGAGAGAGAATCTCATTCTCCTTTCGAATAATCCAGGAATTCCGTGCTCAAGTATTCTCCTCCATGATCACATCAAAGGACATAATACTTTTACCTGTATTTTAGTTCTCTACTTCTAACTTATATTCTATGAATATCTCAAAAGGTTCGGACTTGTGTTTCAATAGGAACATATGTCTGAATCTTGAGAGATTATCAGAGAATGTAATGAAGTACAAAGAACCGGTCTTGGCATGTGGAGACAGGGGACCTTCATACATCAGCATGTATCAATCCTAAGAGTTCACTAACTCTTTCTCTGTTTCCAATAAACAGAGCTATGGTCATCTTATCTCTATGACATGACTGGCAAGTTTCACAAGATGTAAATTCAAACTAATTTAAATATGCATCTTAATGTAACTTAAACTAGTCGGGTCGCATTGATATGACCTAGTCTACAATGCCTCAAGAAGGATTCGTTCATTTCTGAACTATTCCTCTTGTGTGTATTCCGTATACTAAGAACTGTAGTTTGATTTAGAACGTCAATACTTTTAGATAACGTGCCTGAACCGATCAACTCTTGATTTAGGAAATGTTCAAAATATTATCCAACAATACAAAATTATATCCTTCTTTAATCTAAATAAAGGGACTGATATGAGTTTGTATATCAGGTTCGGTATCTAATAACATTTGTTCAGAATCAATGTATTCAGGTAATACAGGGTGACAGTGACCAACAGACCTGGCTGCAACACTTGCACCGTTTTCTGCCTCATGAAACTTATCACCCGTTCTCAGTTCTCTACCTTTCTATAGCCCATGTAACAAATTACATATGCGGGATCCTGATCTGGTATCACATACCCAGGACGTAAAGGATACTGAGAAACAGTTCTCTGTAATGAACACACCCGAAGATGATGCATCAACATGCACTCTCTTCGTTTGGGTGGCATGGGAATTCTGGTAATCCCCAATTTCCTGCTCTGTCTTATAACAATTATAAGTTGAAGCGGGACCAACGTTCCCCAGCTCAATATAACAAGCGGGTTCGGTCAATATATCTGTTTTATTATCTTGATTAAGGCGTGACATGATCGCTACCAGGAGAGAGAAGAAAACACTCTGCGTGCGCTCTTGCAAGATCATATTGGTTATTATTTTATCTAATCAGGATGGCTCCCACTGTTTTTATCAAATCTTCCTTCAAACCCTAAAAGGAAAGACTAACCGGGATTAATTACACGCTACAAGTTCGCCAATCTTTCAGCCAGGCCAGTGTCGGTACTTTGAGGGAGGTCCCCCGTGCTTTCGCATGAACCTAATTAATGTAAACCTCGTATTCCCAGAGGCCTAACCCCGTTAACACCTTTCTAGACACCTACTTGATCGGCTAATTGTAATGTGTAAAACTCTCCCAGGAGTAACTCTTACTCGCAGCGGGTATCGGGATCCAACTATCTCATAGAAGGTATGCAATCTCATTGCAAATTTCAACACTTGAAATTCCTGATAATATTTTACCCCTAGCGTCCTATGACCTTGACAGAGGTCAACAAACCATAGGCTGCTAGTCAAGTTCAACCCGTCATTTCCTGATTGAAGTAAACCCACCCGCACGACCCTTGACAGAGGTCAACAAGGTCGCACGACTACCCTAAATCAATCACATTATATGCTTATACAGATAAGCACTAATCAGCTACCGCACACTGCGCCTTGACAGAGGTCAACAAACGCAGCACGAATACTAACTATTACTTATCTGAAATGACGGAGGGCTACGACAGGTTTTTCTGAAAACCTATTGCGTAATGAACTTGATATCGTTGTAGAATCAAATAATTTTAAAATGGAGTGTTTTTTAGGCTTTTCTAGTTTTGCTAAAGGGGTCACTCCCGGTGAAGGGATCGTTAGCCCTTTCCTCATCGAATAAGGTGCAGGATATATCATATATACCGCTGTGCAAAGAAAAAACTATAGAAGGAATCAAAAGACAAACCGAGGGTTGTAGTATCTGCCAGTTATTGCTAAAGGGGACACTCCCGGTGAAGGGATCTCGGCCCTTTCCTTATCGAATAAGGTGCAGGATGTTCTACAAGGAACACCACGATGCAAAGCAAGAACCGTAGCTACCAGTTTTTGAAAATTCGATTCCACAACATCTTAGGTTTATTTTCTTTCATTAATCACATTAATGAAGTCCCATCATTTAAATCACCTAAACATCACAGATAAATACGACGTACACTTATGCCATCCGCATTCGCCTCGATGTCCCCTCGTGCACCGTTAGGTTAGGTAACTAACGACAGAGCAGGGCAGGGCTAGCACGAGTGCAAAACATAAGTAACGTCTATATAATATATCATATATACTATATACAGTATCTATCATCACATATCAAATGATCACATCACAGATATCGCAGCGAAAGAAACATATGAAACATTGGATATACTAGGACGTCCGTGTTTTCAATACGAGCCTGTATAAAACACGGATTCCACGGTCGTGATGAATAGCCAAACTCACACCCCTAGACCCCTACGAAAGCGGCAAGCAACCCTACCAATTCTAGAGTTAGGAGACCCGGACTCGACTCCTCGAGATGGTCTCCCACTGGACCCTAGAACCCGGTTACTTGTGCTCTCCTCCTTGGGTCTATCCTAGTGCGGAAAAGTAAATAATATACAATGGTGACATCTTCCGCAACCTGAAAGTGCCCCAATAAAAGAATATCACATACAAGTTTTTACATGAATGAAAATGAAAAACACTCATCTCACATAAAACCCCCGGCTATTCAAAACGCGACGATCCAATATAACATCTCCAGCAACACATAACATCACATGTCATCAACGTAAGTAAACATGCGTATCCCAATTGTCGTTGAAATATAGTAACGAAACCGGCGATATCACATATTACATTTACGGTCGCAGAAAAGAAAGTGTAAAACTACAACAGTTGGAATCTGCAACCTCCTTAGACATCGCATGCCTAACAGTTATAAACCCCGCATTCTAGTCTCTATATCGAAAACTCTTTTCAATATCTAGTCGGGCAATTCAACAAGATTCCCGAAAAACTGATCGAATGCTCGTCGCAAACTTTAGTAGGCAGCCGCACCCCCGATGCCGTCGACGAAGTGCACTAAGGCGGAACACCGCTGCCGCGAGCACCCGAACGGATGCTTTCGGCGACGGGGTTCTCCTACAGTCACGTGGTCGGGGCTATGGGGCGTGGCTATCTATTAAGTTTACCCGGCGAGTATCCGCGTACGCTACGTGACTGCGACGGGCTTTTGATCGCATCAAAATTCCGTGGCAACCGATCAAGTGAGACTAAAGTGCTATGTTTATAACATCCAAATCAGTTATCTCATAACTACTTGTGGATTCCAAATATTGTATCACATTCCAGATAAATAGAAAATGTCAAACTTTCCAATCGAACAATCAAACACCCAAGTTTTCCCGAAACAGCTCAACTCTTGAAATAAGTTCAAAAACATCAATTTCATGCCACAGTAGCAACGGTCCAGCCGTAGAAGGGTCAAGCCAACGCCTCACATGTGGCACGCCGTACTGCCCCAAAACCTAAGGTTCAAAGGGCAGTTCAAGACGGTCACATAATCGAGTTAAGGTTTGTTGTCTTCTAGAGGGACCATCGCGTTACTTGCACTACTTAGAACGTTATTAAACTACGGAAAAATCCAACACTTGGAAATTTCCCGACAGGGGAAAAAGTGGGTATTTATATCCGGTAGAACTTTTTAACATATTCCAAAATACCCGGAAAAACACATAGACAAAGTTAAATGATCCGATCGAATCTTCGAGTCCCTAATACACCCCAGAAAACTCAACTGTTGAGTGTAGATTAAAAATTCCCATAAAATACAACAACTACAAATAGAGATTACTGTGCAAACAGAGTAGGAAAAAGCCACTATATTGCCGCGGAACCGCCGCCCAAGCTAGGGTAAGGCCGCGGTTCCGCGGCGGTTTAATGGAATTAGGCCCACGTGTTTCACAGTAATTCCTAAAAAACCCTGCTGAATTTTTTGGCTATTTTTAATTAGGAAAAATGCACAGTTTCAAAAAATGTACAGAAAGGGGTGAAATTTAGGGTTTCGGGGTTCGATCGGATTTCTAACATCGTCTACACGCCTAAAGCTCTATCTAAGCTCTGATACCACTGTAGGGTTACTAGGCACACTCAAGAGGTTCCACAAGGCATCAACCATGCCAAACAAAAATTTTCTGGTGCCGAGAAACCCTAAACTAGATCGTTAACTAGAGATTAGGCGAAAAGCAAGCAAGTAAACAACTTTATTGCTATGTGAAAAGGGACTACAACCTTTGTAGATCCGCTCCACCATTTCTTTAGCTCCGTGTTGACATCCCTCCGCTGCGATCATCGGATCCTGGGCTCTAGCGATGGTTTCGTCGGAGAAATGATCGGGCTAGGTCATTGACTTCGAGGCCGAAGATGATCTACGTCGGGGAGACTCAAACTCAAGCTTTTCCTTCACTTGGTCAAAAACTTTGTGAAGAGAACACCCTATACTACATGGCAAGTGGTAGAGGATGAAGAAATAGGAAGTGGGTTCACTTTAGAATTGGATTTCTCACTCTTTTTCTCATGGCACCATTGGAGCTCTCAAGCTTTTTGTGAGCTTGATGAAGATGAAGAAGAAGAAAAGAATCATCTCAATTAAAAGAATAATATCAATACTTATCCTTTTAATCATGGCACCATGGTTGAGTTAAGCCCTCATGCTTAACTCATGTAGAGATTTAACCAAACCATTAGGTTAAAGGTTGGGTTAACTAATATCTTTAAACATATGACAAAAGAGTTGACTTTGTCAATATTTATCAAGTTTCATGAAGCTTGATAATTTTGACCAAAGTCACACTCTTTTGTTAAATGCTCAGGAAAATAGTAAACCCTAATCAAACCTTGATTTGGTTCAAGTCTCATACACACAACTTGTTTGTATCATCAAGCATGATACAAACATGTACACTTGCATATATCACATATAAATAATGTGCACATTCAAGTGAGAAAATCAATCTTAAATGAACCAATACTAGTTAATGTAAAATAATATATCAAATATATAATTATACATTAAATCATTAAATCAACACTTGATTTAACGATCCGGTCATATCGCATATAACTGACTAATATCAATAGTAACAATTTATTGAATCAACACTTGATCCGATAACCCGGCTATATCGCATACAACCGATCAATGTCACAATTCGCGAGAATAGAATACAGTATCACATACTGGTATTATTCTCGGTCTCGAACATATCTCGTATGCTCTCCTATTTCGTTTCGCTTGAGCCAGGAAACCCCTATGTAGGACTCTAAAGACTCGTCAATACGCCGGCAGCAGGTGATGATCATATCAAACACCCACAAGCCGCAAGCAGTCTGCTAAACGTAACGGCCACCCGGGTATTGAGCGATCAGAAGATCAACGAGCAAGCCCGCTCACACTCCTGTGAATCCAACGAGTAACACTACCGTACAGTCCGGTCTGTTCGTCTGATATGTCGCATATCTCGTCTAGGGGTGGTAAACGTCAGACCCCAATAACTCGATAAGTCGTGTCGATATGAGGCTCATAACGGGTCGAGAAACTGATGGTAACACTTACCAGTAAATCCCTAAAGCAGCCTTGGCCAAGGACTTCCTGTTATAGCCAATCAAGCACAGTGCAACATCAACTCCCTATACCGGGAGAGACGAAACCCCTCCTATCGCTCATTGCCTCCATGTGACTCGGGACTGTACCCAAAAGCCACCTTTTTGCACGCCCTCTTGGACGTGGTATGATGAAAATCAAAGCACAGTAGGAATCACACAAGACTCTATGACGATCTCGGGTCTACAAACTAACCTGTACCAGTGTCACCAGAGAACTGCCATCTGACATAAGGTATAATACCATCTGGGAGTTCTCGGCGAGTCCGTCCAGTGTACCCAGTCTCTACTGAGCACCCGTATATCATCTCTGATGTCAAACATCATTGGATATGGGATCATCCATGGCCCATCTGTATGGGTCGAGAAGGTACACGCTAGTCTACTCTGGTATATCGATGCCCCGTCTAGATACACCCACGACTAGGGACTTTGAAGGATGTACTTATGGACTACCATGTCCCCACTAGTATGATCCGTATCATAGTCCAGGTAGTCAAGTACACATCCTAAGGGCTTTACCAACATGTAACAGAGAGACAATCAGTGTACACGTTAAGGTAAAGGGTAACCAGATAGCATACTATCATATCGAGCAAGAAAGTCATCCCTATATATGTCCAAGTATCCACTACAATATACATCCTATGTATAGTAATGGCCTCTAGGGCATACATATAACTAACAACTTAAACATGGGCAAAGCCCTAGCACAGGCCTAATAGGCCAAAAACAAATAAAAGCGTTGAACATTTTTCAACTGGACTTAGCCCAATCATGGCCGTAAGTCCTCAAATTAAATTGACTGAGCACAGCTGCTCTCTTAAATTAATTTACATCCGGTTCGAGGGTACATCTCCGAACTTCTCTGACTCCTATCGTTGTAATCCTTCGACGACGTCAGAGAGGTGACGGGTCCCGACAACCACACATCAACACGGACTGTGGGGTCCTTAAACTCATGGACTTATGCGTCCTTAAACTAAGATACGGACTGCGGGGTCTTTAAACCCGCGGACTTAAGCGTCCTTAAACTAACGGACTAATGCGTCCTTAAACACACCCAAACGGACTGTGGGGTCCTTAAACCCATGGACTTATGCGTCCTTAAACTACCAATGGACCGCAATGTCCTTAAACTATCAACGGACCGCAATGTCCCTAAACTACCTATGGATCACTACGTCCCTAAACTGGAACAATAGAGCCCCCAAACGCTCTTTTGTCGGATCTAAACGATCCCGTTTAAGTTGATCTTAGCCTCAAATATGGCTAACGTATCCTTAAACATTCAAACAGACTTTAGTCCCAAATTGGAATATAAGACCCCCAATCAACTTTGGTTCAAGGGTACATCTCCGAACTCCTCTGACACATGTCGTTGTAATCCTTCAACGTCGTCAGAGAGGTGACAGGTCCCGACGGCCATATATTAAATGGACCACCGTGTCCCTAAACTGGAAATGGATCTAGACGATCCCGTTAAGTAGATCTTAGTCTGGAAATTAGACTAACGTATCCTTAACAAACGTTTAAGTTGATCTTAGCCTCAAATATGGCTAACGTATCCTTAAACCAAAACCCAAAACCCAAATCTAAGAAAGTATGGATTTGGACTAATCCACGTCCTACGGGCGACGAAATAAATAGTCTCCGTATACAATCCACGGGCAACCACAAACAAAACAAACACCCACGACACGAAGTGAAATTCTGGAGAAGGAGAAAGTTGCTACCGCGATGCGGTAGCGTAATTAACTGCAGGGGCTTGCGCCTGCAGGGAAGAGCGTCCCCACAATCAAAAACCCCTCAAGCGAGGGGGAATCTGACGAAGTCTGCTATATCGGCCGCATCCGTCTAAACCTCCGATACACGGTGCCATAAATCAACTTGGCATCTTCGGAGAGGTGGACGGATAAAACCAAATAGCATCTGCCCCGAATCTCAGGCAAGACGTCCTCACGTCTCGGCCGCCGTTCGGAGGGGAACAAAGGGATTACCAGAATTCCCGTACCGCCCAAACGAAGAAAGTACATGCTGATGCATCTTCTTCGAGTGTGTTTATTACCGAGAACGGTTTCTCAGTATCCTTTACGTCCTGGGTATGAGATACCGGATCAGGATCCCGCAAATGTAATTTCTTACATGGGCTATAGAGAGATAGAGAACTGAGAACGGGTGATAAGTTTCAAGAGTTGGAAATGATGCAAGTGTTGCAGCCAAATCTGTTGGCAGTTATCACCCTGTATTACCAGAATAAATTGATTTTGAACGAATGTTATTAGATACCGAACCTGATATACAACATCATATCAGTCTCTTTATTTAGTAAAGAAGGATATAATTTTGTATTGTTGGATAATGTTTTGAACATTTCCTATATCAAGAGTTGATCGGTTCAGGCACATTATCTAAAAGCATAGACGTTCTAAATCAAACCACGGTTCTTAACGTACAGAACATGCACAAGAGGAAGAGTTCAGAAATGAACGAATTCTTCTTGAGGTATTGTAGACTAGGTCATATCGATGCGACATGACTAGCTAAAGTTACATAAGATGCATATTTAAATCAGTTTGAATTTACATCTTGTGAAACTTGTCGGTCATGTCACAAAGATAAGATGATCACAGCTCCGTTTATTAGAAACAGAGAAAGAGTTAGTGAACTCTTGAGATTGATACATGATGATGTATGATAGTCTCATGTCTACATATGCCAGGACAGATTCTTTGTACTTCATTACATTCACTGATGATCTCTCAAGATTCAGACATATGTTCCTGTTGAAACACAAGTCCAAAACTTTTGAGATAATCACAGATTATAAGTTAGAAGTAGAGAACCAAAAACGGGTATAAGTATTATGTCCTTTGATGTGATCAAGGAGGAGAATACTTGAGCACGGAATTCTTGGACTATTCTAAAGAAAGGAGAATGAGATTCTCTCTCAGCATTACTCCTCCGTATACACCACAGCACGTCGGTGTATCGGGACGGAGCAATCGCACCCTATGTGATATGGTGTGCTCTATGATGAGTACTACTGAGTTGCCTATTTTCTTTTGGGGTTATGCACTTGAGAAGTTGCATACCTATTGAATAGGGTTCCAACCAAATCAGATGCCTACCACTCCATATGTGATATGGTATGGGAAGAGCCCATCTCTTAAAGATGTTAAGATTTGGGTTTTCCGGCCTATGTCAAAAGTAAAATCCGGACAAGCTCGAGGCAATGTCAGTTCTGTGGAAGTTTGTTGGATATCCCAAGCATTAGCAAGGGAATATCTTCTACCAAACTGAGGAACAAAAGATATTTTGTTTTCTCAGCATACCACTTTTTGAGAAAAAGGGAATTTCTTGTGAAGAAATTAGTGGTTATGAGGTAGAACTGGAAGGAGTTCCAGCTATACAAACTGCAGCTGATGATTTAGTAAACCCGGAGGATTCAATAGTTTCCAACGAATCTCAGCCTCTCCGCCGATCTGGTAGGGCTCCTCATCCACCTGAGAGATACTTCGGTTTCTCTATGACAGTGGAGAAAATTGCATCATGAGATGATGACCCAACTAGTTTCGACCAGGCCATCAGGAGTGGGGACTCTGTGAGAATGGCTAGATGCTTAGCGATCTGAGATGGAATCCTTATACACCAACGAAGTATGGACTTTGGTTGCTTTATCTGAAGGGTTAAATCCCCATCAAGAGCAAATATATCTTAAGAAGATTACTTAGTGTACATAGAAAAGTTGAGGCTTTCAAAACTATGCTTAAGTCCATCCAGATCCTACTTGCCATGGCTACATACCATGACTACGATATCTGGCGGTTGGGTGTCATGACTGTTTTTCTAAACAATGATTTGGAAGAGAGTGTCTATAAGTACACAGCCAAAGGGCTTCGTAAACAGTGGGAGCAGCGGAAACGTGAGCATGATGTTTTATGAGATAAATCAGGCATCGCGGAGTTGGAACGTCTGTTTTGATGTAGTAGTCAAAGAGTTTGACTACATTAAAATGGTAGATGAACCAAGTATATACAAAAAGGAAGTAGGGAGTATGGTGGTGATCCTCGTATAGTACGTGGATAACATACTCTTGATAGGGAAGGAGTTTCCTATGCTACGCTCGGTCAATCTCCTCTTATCACAAAGGATTCTCCATAAAGGATCAAGTTGATACCTGCTAAATCCTGGGTTTTGGATTTATGAGATAGATCTAATTGGATTTTAGGATTCTCACTAGTTATAGGGAGATGGTATCAATCGATCCTAGGGAGAATCACTGGAATGGTTCCAGGGTGATAAGGTCGACTGAATGTCAGTCACAGGCATTGTCTTTACCCTCAGTGGAGGGACGGTATGTTGGAAGAGTTCCAAGCTAGATACCGTGACATACTAGACGATTAAAGGCAAGATATATCGTTACCAAGGATGCTACCAAAGAGGCAGTCTAGATATATTTGAGTTCATAAGATGAATTTCGTTCCTACCATTGTGTGACAATGGAGTTGTGGCTTAGGCCTAGGAACCCCCGTCCCATCTGTGATCCAAACATATTCTTAGGCAGTATCACCTGATCATGGAAATGGTTGATCTTCAGGGAGATCGAGGTTAGGAGAGTAGACACAGAAGACAACAGCGCGGATCCACTCACAAAGGCCTATTTCCCAGTAGAGACTTTTATGGGATGGTTGAGTATGAGATACTTCAACCACAGCTGATTGTTGGGTATGCGATACCACAACAGATGGCCCTAGTGCAAGTGGGAGATTGTTAGTGATGTGTATGCCCTAGAGGCCATTACTATACATACGATGTATATTGTAGTGGATGCTTGGACATATATAGGGAGGACTTTCTTGCTCGACATGATAGTATGCTATCTGGTTACTTTTTATCTTAACATGTACTCTGATTGTCTCTATGTTACATGTTGATAAAGCCCTTAGGATGAGTACTCGACTACCAGGACTATGATGCAGATCATACTAGTGGGGACAGTGTAGTCGCTAAGTACATCCTTCAAATGTTCCTAGTCGTGGGAGTACCGAGACAGGACATCGATACTCCAGAGTAGACTAGCATATGCGCTTCTTGACCCATATGATGGGCGATGGATGATCCCATATCCATTGGTGTTTGACATCAGAGAAGGTATACGGGTGCTCAGTAGAGACTGGGTATACTGGACAGACTCGCCGAGAACTCCCAGATGGTATTATACCTCACGTCAGATGGCAGTTCTCTGGTGACACTGGTACAGGTTAGTCTGTAGACCCGAGATCGTCATAGAGTCTTGTGTGATTCCCACTGTGCTTTGATTTCCATCATACCACGTCCAAGAGGGCATGCAAAACGGTGGCTTTTGGGTACAATCCCGAATCACATGGAGGCAATGAGCGATAGGAGGGGTTTCGTCTCTCCCGGTATAGGGAGTTGATGTTGCGCTGTGTTCGATTGGCTATAACTGGAAATCCCTGGCCAGGGTTGCTGAGATTTACTGGTAAGTATTATCAGTAATTTCTCGAACTGTTATGGACCTCATATCGACACGACTTATCAAGCTACTGGGGTCTGACGTTTACCACCCCTAGACGAGATATGCGACATATCAGACGAAGAGACCGGACTGTACGGTAGTGTTACTGATTGGATTCACAGGAGAATGTACAGGCTTGCTTGTTGATCTTCTGATCGTTCAATACCTGGGTGGCTATTACGTTTAGCTGACCGCTTGCAGCTTGTGGGTGTTTGATATGATCATCACCTACTGCCGGCGTATTGACGATTCTTTAGAGTCCTACACAGAAGTTTCCTGGCTCAAGCAAAACGGAGTAGGAGCACATATGTGATATGTGCGGGACCGAGAATAATACGATATGAGATACCGTATTCTATTCTCGCGATATATGATATCGGCCGGGTCATCGGATCAAGTGTTGATTCGATGAATCGGTACATATTATATTAGTCGGTTATATGCGATATAGCCGGATTGTCGGATCAAGTGTTGATTCGATAATTTAATGTATAATTATATATGTGATATATTACATTACATTAACTAATATAAGCTCGCTTTATTGATTCATTTTCTCACCGGGTAATACATTGAAATATATGCGATATATATTAATTGTATTATTTTCTTTTGTTACAAAAATATATTATATATGTGATATATAATATTGTAACAAGTTAGGGTTACAAATGCAACATGTTTTGTGGAGATTAAACAAGTTAGGGTTTGATTTGGGTTAGTTTTTTCATGAATCTTCTAGAAACTTTATTTTGTTTTAAGCTAAGATATTTTGTATATATATTTATTAACCCAACCCAAACCCTTTACCTTAGGTTTATTCTCTACATGAGTTAAGCCCTTCATTCTTAACTCATGCTTGATTTGTAACCACAACAATGATTTCATTATTCATCACAAAAGGTTTTGCTTCATCTTCTTCTTTCTTTCTTTCTTTATGAAGAAAATCTTCACTAGCTTTTTCTTATGTGATGAATTAGTGTGAGAAATTGAAAACAAAAGAGAGCTAAATTCCTACTTCATCATCCTTATCTATTCTAGCCACATAGATTAGGGTGTCCACTTCATTAATAAGTTGTTTAGTGAAGTGTAAGTTTGGGTTAGAGATTCTTCAAGGTAGATCATCTTAGATCATGAAGACTACAAGCAAGGTATTTCATTTACCTCATGAAGCCACTCGAGAGTTGGAGTTCATGTTGATAGCACCGAAGAGACCTCAACACGGAGCTTATGAAACGAAGGAACGGACTACAAAGGTTGTAATCCCTTTCTCTTAGATGTAAAGTTGTTTACATGCTTTGTTAATCCTATATCTCTAGTTAAGATCTTTGTTAGGGTTTGTTTAGCACCCCAAAAATTTTAAAGTAGCATGATTGATGCTTGCCAAAACCTTGCTAAGGTGCTAAGCTAACCCTACAATGGTATCAGAGCAAAGCTAGAGCATTAGGCGTTGTCTAGACGAACTTTGAAATCCGATCGAACTCCGAAACCCCGATAAATCCCACTTTCTGGAAATTTTTTCAAAAGTTGAAATTTTTCATATTAAAAATACTTAGAAAATCATGCAGGGAATTCTAAGAATTACTGTGAAGTATGAAGCCATGACTCCATTAAGTCACCGCGGAACCGCGGCCAAACCATGCGTTTGGCGGCGGTTCCGCGGCCAACTTTGGGAGTTAGGGGCTAATACTTCAGGGTATATTCTTGGGTAGTTTTCATGCTTCTGGGAATTTTTAGTTCTACTCAAGTGTTAAGCTTTCTGCGATATATTGGGAACTCGTTGATTCGATCGGATAATTTAACTTCATTTAACTTTTTTCGGGTAATTTAGAACGTGTTAAAAGGTTCGAACGGATATCAATAACTCACTTTTTCCCCTGTCGGAAAACTTTCAAGTGTTGGATTTTTCCTGAGTTGAAAACTTTCAGAAAATCATGCAAGCGAATCTGTGGACCCTCTAAAAGAACGTAACCTTAACTCGATTATGTGACCGTCAAAACCGCCACTGAACCATATGGTTTGTGGTAGTTTAGCGTTACCACATGTGAGGCGTTAGTTTGACCCTTCTACGGCTGGTTCATAACGGCTGTGCCATGTTCTGGGACTTTTTGAACTCCGCTCAAGTGTTGAGCTATTTGAGAAATTTTGGGTGTTTGTTTATTCGATCGGAAAGTTTAACATTGTCTATTTGTCTGGAATGTGATACAATATTTGGAATCCATAAGTAGTTATGAGATAACTAATTTGAATGTTATAAATCTAGCAGTTTTTAGTCCCATTTGATCGGTTGCCACGGAATTTTGATGTGATCAAAACTCCGTTACAATCACGTAGCGTACGCGGATACTCACCGAGTAAACTTAATAGATAGCCACGCCCCATATCCCTGACCGAGTAACTGTAGGAGAACCCCGTCGCCAAAAGCATTCGTTCGGGTGCTCGCGGCAGCAGTGTTCCGCCTTAGTGCACTCCGTCGACGGCATCCGGGGGTGCGGCCGTCTACTAAGGTTTCCAACGAGCATTCGATCAGGATGTCGGGAATCTTGTTGAATTGCCCGACTAGATATTGAAAAGTGTTTTCGAGATCGAGACTAAAATGCGGGGTTTATAATTGTTAGGCATGCGATATCTAAGAAATTCATTTGGTTAGGCATGTGATGTCTAAAGAGGTTGCGGATTCCAACTGTTATTGTTTTACACTTTCTTTTCTGCGACCGTAAGTGTAATATGTGGAGTATCGCCGATTTCGTTACTATACATCAACGACAATTGGGATATGCATATTTACTTACGTTGATGATATATGATGTTATGTGTTGCTGTGATATGTTATATTGGATCGTCGTGTTTTGAATAGCCGGGGGTTTTATGTGAGATGAGAGTTTTTCATTTTCATTAATGTAAAATGCATTGTATGTAATATTCTTTTATTGGGGCACTTCCAAGTTGAGGATGATGTCACCATTGTATATTATTTATTTTTCCGCATTAGGATGGACCCAAGGCGGGGAGCACAAGTAACCGGGTTCTAGGGTCCAGTAGGAGACCATCTCAAGGAGTCGAGACTGGGTGTCCTAACTCTAAAATTGGTAGGGTTGCTTGCCGCTCTCGTAGGGGTCTAGGGATGTAGGATTGGCTATTCATCGCGACCGTGGAATCCGCGTTTTATACAGGCTCGCATAAAACACAGAAATCCTAGTATATCCAATATTTCATATGTTATCTTCTGCTGCAATGTTCTGTGATGAGATCATATTACTGCCTGAGACGAATGTTTATATTATATATATGAGATATGTGTTATATTGCTGATTTCGTTTCAAATGTGATGCTTGCGAAGCATAATAAAATGGGACTTAATTAATGAGATTAATGAAACTAAAAGAAACCTAAACCCTTTACCTTAAGTTTATTCTCTACATGAGTTAAGCTCTTCATTCTTAACTCATGGTTGATTTGTAACCACAACAATGATTTTATTATTCATCACAAAAGGTTTTGCTTCATCTTCTTCTTTCTTTCTTCATGAAGAAAACCTTCAATAGCTTTTTCTTATGTGATGAATTAGTGTGAGAAATTGAAAACAAAAGAGAGCTAAATTCCTACTTCATCATCCTTATCTATTCTAGCCACTTAGATTAGGGTGTTCACTTCATTAATAAGTTGTTTAGTGAAGTGTAAACTTGGGTTAGAGATTCTTCAACGTAAATCATCTTAGATCATGAAGACTACAAGCAAGGTGTCTCATTTACCTCATGGAGCCACTCGAGAGTCAGAGTTCATGTTGATCGCAGCGAAGGGACCTCAACACGGAGCTTATGAAGCGAAGGAACGGACTACAAAAGTTGTAATCCCTTTCTCTTAGATGTAAAGTTGTTTACATGCTTTGTTAATCCTATATATCTAGTTAAGATCTTGGTTAGGGTTTGTTTAGCACCCCAAAAATTTTAAAGTAGCATGATTGATGCTTGCCAAAACCTTGCTAAGGTGCTAAGCTAACCCTACACGTACAGCTAGTACCACTGACATGCTTGTGATTAAACCCACTGTCAGCGTGTTGTCGAGTCTTTAGAGTCTCACACAGAGCGTTTCCCTGCTCAGGCGAAACGATAAAGTGCACGTATTTTGATACATACTTAGATTCGATTAAATACTTATTTTTATACACATACTTTTAATCGGACATTTTGTTAATACTAGACGGTTTGAAAAATAGCCAGATTATCACATTTGGATAAAATGTGAGATAGTATTATATATCTCTTTTTGGTATCTCTCTTTTTTAATTTTGTATGTTGACAGAATACGATATTTATACGAATACGAGTATTTATATAAATACATATATTTGTGTCTTGATATAAATACGGATATTTATATCTTAATACAAATACGAGTATTCATATTTTATACGAATACGGGTGTATGTATTTATAGCATATACTTGTATTTGTGTATGTATATGTGTGTGTCTGTGTGTGTACATATGAGATGGCTTCTCACAATTCCACTCACATTATTCTTCAAAAGAGATGAAGAGAAAAATAAAATATAAGGATAATGTTTTTAGCTATGCTTGCTCCATCTTCACCCTTTGCTTCTTCTTCCTCTTCTCTTGAGATTTTAGAAGTTAAGAAAGAAAAAAGAAAAAGAGAGAAAACATAGAAATTAGCCACCACTATATCCTGGTGATCAATTCTTAGTAAATTTTGATCACTAGTTGTTTCCCTTTAGTTTTTAGTGTGAAGCTAGAGCCTAGATTAGGATTCCTTCAGGTAGATCATTTTCGACGAGGAAGACCGACTCTCAAGCTCGTTTCCGACGACCTAAGAGCGTAAGAACTGGTATAGAAGACGAAGGATACGACTACAAAGATAGCTAACACCTATCCGAGTAGCTAAACTCCTTCTAGTTTGCTAGTTTAGTATTTGGATTCGATTCTAGGTCGTAGTAGTTCGTGCTCTTGGTATGAAATTTTTCGTTTTGCATTCCGCCTTGGCCGTAAGTTTGCGGCACGAGCGTCTACTAACAGCTTCTAGCATTTTCAGGATAAAAAATTTGATTGTTCTTGACCCGCCACCTTTTTATAAAAGGAATCTTTTTTTAAAAAAAACTAGTGGGAGTATGGTAGAACTGGAATTGATTCTAGAACCACAAACGATTACTGAAAATTTAGTAGAACCTAAATATTCAATTGGACTTAACAAACCATTAGCCACTCCACAGATTTAGTAGGTGACCTCAGCCACCCGAGAGATACTTCGGTTTCCTCGTATACGGTGACAGGGAGGTCAGCATTATGGTGATGATAGCCTTACTAATTATTAGCAGGTCATAGGAAGTGGTGACTTCCGGATGATGGCTGGATGCTTTATATCCAAGTTAGACTCCACATATTTCAGCAAATTATGGAATTTGATGGGTGCTCCTGCAGGGTAAAACCCATTAGGAGCAAGTAGATCTTTCAAGGTCTGTGCAGGTGGAAAGGTATTAACCAAATAAGACTAGACTTGTTGTAAATATTTTCATCAAATACCCGGTATGGATTGTGATGGGACTTTTACTTCAGTGTCTACGCTGAAATCCATACGGATATGACTTGCCACTACTGCTATTCATGACTATGAGATCTGGCAGGTGGATGACTATAACGTCTTTCTAAATGGGAATTTAGAAATGCACGTGTATATGACTCTGCCAGAGAGTTATCATAATCCGTGGGAGCAGCGGAAGGTGTGTAAATTGCTTAAGTCTATTCGTATACTAAAGCATGCATAGCGGAGATGGATCATCTGTTTTGATATAACAGTCAAGGTGATTGACTTCATCAAAATAACAGATTAATCTAATAAGAAAGATATAGGGAGTTATGTCTTGAGATTTGGAAGACATACTCCTTATAAGAATTGATGTTCATATACTACAATCGGTCAAACTTTGGTTGTCACGAGTGTTTCTCCACATGGGATTTGGATAAGATATCACGAATTCTGGTAACTAGATCTATAATTTTAGATCTAGATTTGGGAAGTGTCTCAATTCGGGTACTTGGACACCATTCTAAAGTAATTTAGAATGGATGACTTCTGACGTGGTAGTCTACCCATGGGTGATGGAGCCATCCTTTTTAAGAGATGTCTTCTAGATTAATGAGGAGAGGGACTGGCATGAATTACATATCATTTGCTTAGGCAATTGAGTCATTCATATAATGTCATGTACCAAACCAGAAGTTGCATTTGCACTTGCTAAGATATCAGGGATTCTGGTGACTAGATTTATATCGCTAGATCTAGATTTGAGAAGTTTCCCAATTCGGGTACTAGCCATCATTCTAAAAGTGTTTTAGAATGGATGACTCCTGACATGCTAGTGTACCTACAGGTGATGGAGTCACCATCTCTAAAAAGATGTCTTTCAGACTGATAAGAAGAGGGACTCGCATGAATGACATATCATTTGCTCAAAAAATTGAGTTAATCATGCAATGTCTTGTACCAAACCAGATGTTGATTCTTCACTTGCCGTAGTAAGCAAATATTAATCCAATCCTGAAGAAACAAAGGAAAGCAGTTAAGAATATAAAAGGATGTTCTTGGAATATGGTAACGGCAGCCTCCTCCAGGAGGCTGTTATCGGTTCAGGCGTTTAAGGTGATCTGGATAACAGAGATACTGTCAAAGTTTTGAGTTTATCCTATTCTGAGGAGCAGTTTATTAGATAGGGTTCCAATAGGGATACTGAGAGAGACATGGTGCAGGATGCTGGTTATGACTCAACGGAGGATACATCCCAAGAAGTTTGTTGGATAAAATTGTTCATTTATGAACTTGATCCCATCATGTATCCAGACAAATTCTTAAGACATGATATCGCTTAGTTCGGGAGATTATTGATTTCTGCGAAGTTGAGACATAGAGAGAGGATGTTGGAATATTATAGTGGGTCCACTCACTGAGGCTATTTTCTAAACATGAATGTTTCACAAACACGATTTGCGAAACTGATTAGTAAAGAAATTGGGTATTCGGTAGCACACAGGATATGGGTATATGATACAGCAATAATTGGTCTTAAGTGCAAGTGGGAGATTGTTGGATATAGTGCCCTCAAGGCAATTATTGTAATTGCAGATATGCGATTATGATAATTGAAGGAGGACCTATACAAGTAGGACAGTCTTACTCGAAATGATAATATGTTATCTGGTTTGTCTTTATCATTGATGTGTATACGTTTTATTTGTTATTACGTGTTGCTAATACATAATGATGAAGCACGTATGATTCTTGCCTGACTACTAGCACTATGATGGTGATCATATACGTGAGAGTTGGATAGTCCATAAGCATATCCTTAAATGTCTCTAGTCGAGAGAGTATCGAGACTGGGTATCGATATTCTAAAGTAAACTAGTGTATACGTTTCTAGACCCCGATGAGGGGCGGTGGCCGGTCTCACAAGCCATTGGTGTTGTGTCATCTAAGATAGTATACAGGTGCTCATTGGAGATGAGTACACCGGACGGACTCGCCGAGAACTTCTAAATGGTATTATATTTATCGTCAGATAGATGTTCTTTAGTAGCATGAGTACAGGTTAGTTTTTTGACCTGAGATCGTCATTTGTCTCATGTGAGTTCCTACTGTACTTAGATTACTACCCTATCACGGCTCAAAAGAGTTGTGCAACTAGGTTTTAGTTAGGTACAGTCCTGAGCCACATGCAGGCAGTAAGCAATTGTCGGAGATTCGTCTCTCCTGATATTAGAAATCGATGCCGCGCTGTGTTCGGTTGGCCATCACCCTAAATCCGTGGCCACGGTGGATGAGATTACTGATAGGGTTTCAGTAGTTTCTCGGTTGGTGATGAGCTTGACTCGGACACGACTTATCGGGTTATTAGGGGTCTGACGTTATCCACCACATAGATCCGGTATGCGATACTTTTAGACGAAGAGATCGGACTGTACAGAAATTGTCACATTCAGGCTCAGTAGGGTACGAACGGACTTGATTGTCGACCACCATTGCGACATATACCTGGGTAGCCGTTACGTACATCTAGTGTCGCTGACGTGCTTGCGGTTATTGATTTATCCAGTAACTTACTTTCAGCGTATTGTCGAGTCTTTAGAATCCCACACAGAGCATTTTCCCGGTTCAGACGATATGATGTAGATGATGTATGTTGATATATACAGGAGTCCGATTAAATACGTGTATATGCTATATGAACTTTAATCGGACGGTTGATAATACTAGCCGGCTTACGATTAAGCCGGATTATTACATCAAGTTTTGATTTAATAATTTATATATGTGTATATTTTTAATATATATATTCTAGTATTATGTTCACTATTCATTTTCTCTCTCTTGGCTATTCGTATTTTTATACGGATACATGTATATGTATTTCAATATATGCATATGTATTTCAATACATATACCGGGTTGTATTCCGTATGGAATACTTTTAGAAGGAGGACACCTCATTATTTGAATTTATTTTTAAAAATTCAATTAGAAATGAGGTGGCGGGTGAGGTGATGCAACACCCTAACACTGTTATACTAATTTTATTTGAGGTATTTCAAATCTTGCGGCAAAAATTCTTTATTATTGCTTTTGGGTTGTGGATAGTGCAATTGATGGTTATGGTTATTATCCGACCCGATCCGCATGGTTGAAACCCATCATGGTCTAAGATTACATTAAATATTTGCTAGTATAGAGTATCCATGCAAATTTAGATATTATACACATACAATATATTTCACATATCTTTTAATAATAAAAAATAAAAATCAAATAACATATTTTGATATCTAGTCTTGCTTGTCATCACACCCATATCATATGGTTACACCCATATATCATGTTCATATCCTAATTGTTAAAACAGACTCGTTTTTTATCGCTAGATCAGTATTTGGGGGTATATAATTTTATTTACAGAATATCACATTATGGTGTAAACTTTTACGAATATTCTCCATGTTGAAAAACTAGAATTTTAGAGGGGCCACGGGTAATATTCGGAGTAATCTGGTCTTAGCTGTAAAATGCTATAATATATATATTATAATATTTTATATAACTAATAGAATAAACTGTTAAGTATATATATAATATATAATATATCAATTTAATTATAAAATCTCGTCTCTCTCTCTCTCTCTAATTTTCCTCCCCCCCCCCCCTCTCTCTCTCTCTCTCTCTCTCTCTCTATATATATATATATATATATATATATATATATATATATAACATGATATATTAATAATTTATATAAAACTCAAACCTTACTCTCTCTCTTCCTCTCTTCTTTTCACGTTCCCGCGAAGCACCAACCCAAAAACCTTTACCCACGCTTGCCACCCCTTGCCACCCCTTGCCGCCGTTCACCTCGTTCTTCCCCTCGTCCTCACCCCCTCACCATCTTCTCCTCCTCACCCCGAGACCTCCTCCTCTGTAGGGTTCCTAGGCATCCTAATGAGGTCTCACATGGCATCAACCATGCCAATTTCAAAAAATCTAGGTGCCGAGAAACCCGACTCCGGATCGTTGGCTAGAATTCTAGGCGAAAAACAATCTAGTTAACAACTTAACTAATGGGATATCGGAAATACAACCTTTGTAGATCCGGTGCTCCACCTCCATAGCTCCGCAACGAAGTCGTCTCCTCTGTCCAAAAGGAATCCGGGCTCTAGAGTCGGCTTCGTCGGAGAAAAAGCGAGCTAGGTCGTCGATGTCCATGCCGAAGATGATCTACGTCAAGGCATCGCTAAATCAAGCTCCACCTTCACCAAGCCCTAAAAACTTGTGAAGAAAACACACTCTACTACTTGGCAAGAGGTAGAGGATGAAGAAATAGGAAGTGGGTAGACTTTAGAATTGGATTTCTCACTCTTTATCATCAATCACCATTGATGACCTTACTTTCTTCACTTGAAGAAAAATGAGGAAGAAGAAGATAATAGTTATGATAAGTTAATTAAAAATGAAATGAATAATCAAACCTTATCATAACAAGACCATGGTTAATTGTAGAGAGTTAACTCAAGTTAGATGAATGGTTAGGGTTTGTATAAGAAGACAAAATGGTTGCTATGGTCAAAGTTCATGAAGCTTCAAAGAATACAAACAAAATAGCATCCATTTTCTCATTTCCTTTTTCCTTTTTCCAAAAAGAAAAAGATTAATAAATGAATAAGGAAATCAAAACCCTAATTATCCACTTAAAACATGGTTTAATTCTTTACATTTAACCAAAATTCATGTATCATCAAACGTGATACAATCTAGTGCACAAAAAACATATCGCATATGTAATGCGCACAACCGAGTGAGAAAATCCATCTTAAGTGAACCGATACTAGTTAATGCAAAGTAATATATCAAATATATAATTATGCATTAAATCATTAAATCAACACTTGATTTAATGATCCGGTCATATTGCATATAACCGACTAATATCAACAGTAACAACTTATCGAATCAACACTTGATCCGATAACCCGGCTATATCACATATAACCGATCAATGTCACATGTCGCGAGAATCGAATACAGTATCACATACTGGTATCATTCTCGGTCCCGCACATATCTCATATGCACTCCTATTTCGTTTCGCTTGAGCCAGGAAACCTCTGTGTAGGACTCTAAAGACTCGTCAATACGCCGGCAGCAGGTGATGATCATATCAAACACCCACAAGCCGCAAGCGGTCTGCTAAACGTAACGGCCACCCGGGTATTGAGCGATCTGAAGATCGACGAGCAAGCCCGCTCACACTCCAGTGAATCTAACCAGTAACACTACCGTACAGTCCGGTCTGATCGTCTGATCTGTCGCATATCTCGCCTAGGGGTGGTAAACGTCAGACCCCAATAGCTCGATAAGTCGTGTCGATATGAGGTCTATAACAATTCGAGAAACTACTGGTAACACTTACCAGTAAATCTCAGCAACCCTGGCCAGGGATTTCCTGTTATAGCCAATCGAACACAGTGCAACATCAACTCCCTATACCGGGAGAGACGAATCCCCTCCTATCGCTCATTGCCTCCATGTGACTCGGGACTGTACCCAAAAACCACCGTTTTGCACGCCCTCTTGGACGTGGTAAGATGGAAATCAAAGCACAGTGGGAACCACACAAGACTCTATGACGATCTCGGGTCAACAGACTACTCTGTACCAGTGTCACCAGAGAACTGCCATCTGACGTGAGGTATAATACCATCTGGGAGTTCTCGGTGAGTCCGTCCAGTGTACCCAGTCTCTACTGAGCACCCGTATATCATCTCTGATGTCAAACACCAATGGATATGGGATCATCCATCGCCCATCTGTATGGGTCGAGAAGGTATACGCTAGTCTACTCTGGTATATCGATACCCCGTCTCGATACACCCTCGACTAGGGACTTTGAAGGATGTACTTACGGACTACCATGTCCCCACTAGTATGATCCGCATCATAGTCCAGGTAGTCAAGTACACATCCTAAGGGCTTTACCAACATGTAACAGAGAGACAATCAGTATACACGTTAAGGTAAAGTGCAACCAGATAGCATACTATCATGTCGAGCAAGAAAGTCCTCCCTATATACGTCCTAGCATCCACTACAATATACATCATATGTACAGTAATGACCTCTAGGGCATACATATAACTAACAATCTCCCACTTGCACTAGGGCCATCTGTAGCAGTGGTTGTAGTATCTCATACTCAACCATCCCATAAAAGTGTCTCTCTCTGGGAACAGGCCTTTGTGAGTGGATCCGCTGTGTTGTCCTCTGAGTCTACTCTCCAAACCTCGATCCCTTGGAGATCAAGCATCTCCATGATCAGGTGACACTGCCTTAGAATTTGTCTGGATCAACTGATTGGACCGGCGTTCCTTGGCATAAGCCACAACTCCATTGTCTCACAATGGTAGGAACGTAGTTCATCTCATGAACCAATATACACCCAGACTGCCTCTTTGGTAGCATCTTAAGTAGCGATGTATCCTGCATTTATCGTCTAGTATGCCACGGTATCTAGCTTGGAACTCTTCCAACATACCGTCCCTTTACTGAGGGAAAAGACAATGCCTGCGACTGACATTCATCGTCATTATCACCCTGGAACCCTTCCAGTGATTTTCCCCAGGGTCGATTGATACCATCTCACTACAACTAGTGAGAGTCCTAACATCCAATTCGATCTATCTCATAGATCCAAAAACCCAGGATTTAGGAGGTATCACTTTGATCCTATATGGAGAATCATTGTGATAAGCGGAGATTGATCGAGCGTAGCATAGGAAACTCCTTCCCTATCAAGAGTATGTCATCCACGTACTCTACGAGGATCGTTACCATACTCCCTACTACCTTTTTGTATATACAAGGTTCATCTACCATTTTGATGATGTCAAACTGTTTGACTTATCCATCAAAACAGATGTTCCAACTCCGCGATGCCTGCTTTATCACATAAAACATCTTGCATACGTTTCCGCTGCTCCCACTGTCTACGAGGCCCTCTGGCTGTGTACTTATAAACGCACTCTTCTAAAACATCATTTAGAAAAGCTGTCATGACACCCAACCACCAGATATCGTAGTCATGGTATGTAGCCGTGGCAAGTAGAATCTGGATGGACTTAAGCATAGATACTTGGAAAAAGTTTCATCATGATCCACACCTGATCAATGATGCAAACCTTTAACAAGTCTAGCTTTGAAAGTCTCAACTTTTCCATGTACACCAAGTAATCTTCTCAAGATATACTTGCTCCTGATGGGGATTTAACCCTTCAGATATAGCAACCAAAGTCCATACTTTGTTGGTGTATAAGGATTCCATCTCAGATCACTAAGCATCCAGCCATTCTTATAGAGTCTTACTCCTGATGGCAAGCTCGAAACTAGTTGGGTCATCATCTCATGATGCAATCCTCGCTCTCACTGTCATAGAGAAACCGAAGTATCTCTCAGGTGGGTGAGGAACCCTACTAGATCGGCGGAGAGGCTGAGGTTCATTGGTAATTATTGAATCCTTTGGTTCTGTCAAATCTTCAGCTGCAGTTTTGTAAAGCTGGAACATTTCCAGTTCTACATGACTGACCTTGCCTCGAGCTTGTCCGGATTTTGCTTTCAGACATAGGCCGGGCAACCCCAAATCTTAACTAACTTAAGATATGGGCTCTTCCCTTTCCATATCACATATGAAGTGGTAGGCAACTGATTTGATTCGAACCCTATTCAATAGGTATGCAACTTCTTAAGTGCATAACACCCAATAGGAAAAAGGTAACTCAGTAGTACTCATCATAGAGCACACCTTATCATATAGGGTGAGATTGCTCCGCCCCGATATACCATCGTGCTATGGTGTATTCGGAGGAGTAATGCTGAGAGAGAATCTCATTCTCCTTTAAAATAGTCCAGGATTTCCGTGCTCAAGTATTCTCCTCCTCGATCTCATCAAAGGACATAATACTTATACCCGTATTTTGGTTCTCTACTTCTCGCTTATATTCTGTGAATATCTCAAAAGGTTCGGACTCATGTTTCAACAGGAACATATGTCTGAATCTAAAGAGATCATCAGAGAACGTAATGAAGTATAAAGAACCAGTCTTGGCATGTGTAGACAGGGGACCTACATACATCAACATGTATCATCCCAAGAGTTCACTAACTCTTTCTCTGTTTCCAGTAAACGGAGCTATGGTCATCTTATCTTTGTGACATGACTAGCGAGTTTCACAAGATGTAAATTCAAACTAATTTAAATATACATCTTTATGTAACTCTAGCCAGTCGGGTCGCATTGATCTGACCCAGTCTACAACACCTCAAGAAGGATTCGTTCATTTCTGAACTATTCCTCTTGTGTGTGTTCTGTATACTAAGAACTGTAGTTTGATTTAGAACATCAACGCTTTTAGATAACGTGCCTGATCCGATCAACTTTTGATATAGGAAATGTTCAAAACATTATCCAACAATACAAAATTTTATCATTTCTTTACTGATAAAGAGACTGATATGATTTTGTATATCAGGTTCGGTATCTAATAGCATTCGTTCAGACTCAATGTATTTGTAATACAGGGTGACAGTGACCAACAGACTTGGCTGCAACACTTGCCCCGTTTTATATCTCATGAAACTTATCACCCGTTCTCAGTTCTCTACCTTTCTGTAGCCCTATGTAACAGATTACATATCTGGGATCCTGATCTGGTATCACATACCCAGGACGTAAAGGATACTGAGAAACAGTTCTCTGTAATGAACACACCCGAAGATGATGCATCAGCATGCACTCTCTTCGTTTGGGTGGCATGGGAATTCTGGTAATCCCCTATTTCCTGCTCTGTCTTATAACATTTATAAGTTGGAGTGGGACCAACGTTCCCCAGCTCAGTATAACAAGCGGGTTCGGTCAATAATCCGTATTATTATCTTGATTAAGGCGTGATATGGTCGCTACCTGGAGAGAGAGAGAAGAAAACACTCAGCGTGCGCTCTTGCAAGAATAGATTGGTTATTATTTTATCTAATCAGGATGGCTCCCACTGCTTTTTATCAAATCTTCCTTCAAACCCTAAAAGGAAAGACTAGCCGGGATTAATTACACACTACAAGTTCGCCAATCTTTCAGCCAGGCCAGTGTCGGTACTTTGAGGGAGGTCCCCCGTGCTTTCGCACGAACCTAATTAATGTAAACTTCGTTTTCCCAGAGGCGTAACCTCGTTGACACCTTTCTAGACACCTACTTGATCGGCTAATTGTAATGTATAAAACTCTCCCAGGAGTAACTCTTACTCGCAGCGGGTATCGGGATCCAACTATCTCATAGAAGGTATGCAATCTCATTGCAAATTTCAACACTTGAAATTCCCGATAATATTTTGCCCCTAGCAGCTATATGACCTTAACATAGTCAACAAATCATAAGTGCTAGTCAAGTTCAACCCGTCATTTCCCGATTGAATTAAACCCACCCGCACGACCCTTAACATAGTCAACAAAGTCGCACGACTACCCTAATCCAATCACATCATATGCTTATGCAGATAAGCACTAATTAGCTACCGCACACTACGCCTTAACATAGTCAACAAACGTAGCACGAATACTAACTAGTACTTATCTGAAATGACGGAGGGCTACGACAGGTTTTTCTGAAAACCTATTGCGTAATGAACTTGATATCGTTGTAGAATCAAATGATTTTAAAATGGAGTGCTTTTGAGGCTTTTCTAGTTTTGCTAAAGGAGTCACTCCCGGTGAAGGGATCGTCGGTCCTTTCCTCGTCGAATGAGGTGCGGGATATATCACATATATCACTGTGCAAAGCAAAAACTCTTAAAAGCAATCAAAAAACAAACCGAGTGTGTAGCATCTGCCAGATATTGCTAAAGGAGTCACTCCCGGTGAAGGGATCTCGGTCCTTTCCTTATCGAATAAGGTGCAGGATATATCGTATATACCGCTGTGCAAAGCAAAAACTGTAGCTACCTGTTTTATTTTGAAATTCGATTCTACAACATCTTAGGTTTCTTTTATTTCATTAATCACATTAATGAAGTCCCATCAATTATGTACCTAAACATCACAGATAAATACGACGTACACTTATGCCATCAGCATTCGCCTCGATGTCCCCTCGTGCACCGTTAGGTTAGGTAACTAACGGCAGAGCAGGGCAGGGCTAGCGCGGGTGTAAAACATAAGTAACGTCTATATAATATATCATATATACTATATACTGTATCTATCACAGAACATCACATGATCACATCACAGATATCGCAGCAGAAGAATCATATGAAATATTGGATATACTAGGACGTCCGTGTTTTCAATACGAGCCAGTATAAAACACGGATTCCACGGTCGTGATGAATAGCCAAACCCACACCCCTAGACCCCTACGAGAGCAGCAAGCAACCCTACCAATTCTAGAGTTAGGAGACCCGGACTCGACTCCTCGAGTTGGTCTCCCACTGGACTCCAGAACCCGGTTACTTGTGTCCTCCTCCTTGGGTCTATCCTAGTGCGGAAAAGTAAATAATATACAAACGGTGACAACTTCCGCAACCTGGAAGTGCCCCAATAAAAGAATATTACATACAAGGTTTTACATGAATGAAAATGAAAAACACTCATCTCACATAAAAAAAACCCGGCTATTCAAACACGACGATCCAATATAACATATCCAGCAACACATAACATCACATGTCATCAACGTAAGTAAATATGCGCATCCCAATTGTCGTTGACATATAGCAACGAAACCGGCGATGTCACATATTACACTTACGGTCACAGAAAAGAAAGTGTAAAACTACAACAGTTGGAATCCGCAACCATCTCAGACATCGCATGCCTGACCAAATGAATTTCTTAGACATCGCATGCCTAACAATTATAAACCCCGCATTTTAGTCTCAAAATCGAAAACTCTTTTCAATATTAAGTCGGGCAATTCAACAAGATTCCCGATATCCTGATCGAATGCTCGTCGCAAACTTTAGTAGGCGGCCGCACCCCTGATACCGTCGACGAAGTGCACCAAGGCGGAACACCGCTACCGCGAGCACCCGAACGGATGCTTTCGGCGACGGGGTTCTCCTACAGTCACTTGGTCGGGGCTATGGAGTGAGGCTGTCTATGAAGTTTACCCGGCGAGTATCCGCGTACGCTACGTGATTGCGACGGACTTTTGATCACATCAAAATTCCGTGGCAACCGATCAAGTGAGACTAAACTGCTATGTTTATAACATTCATTCAGTTATCTCATAACTCATTGTGAATTCCAATTATTGTATCCCATTCCAGATAAATAGAAAATGTTAAACTTTTCGATCGAACAGTCAAACACCCAAGTTTTCCCGATACAGATCAACACATGAAATAAGTCTAACAACATTCCGTTCGTGCCTCAGTACCAACGGTCCAGCCGTAGAAGGGTCAAGCCAACGCCTCACATGTGGCACGCCGTACTGCCCCAAACCCGAAGGTTCAAAGGGCAGTTCAAGACGGTCACATAATCGAGTTAAGGTTTGTTGTCTTCTAGAGGGACCATCGCGTTACTTGCACTACTTAGAACGTCGTTAAACTACGGAAAAATCCAACACTTGGAAATTTCCTGACAGGGGAAAAATTGGGTATTTATATCCGGTCGAACTTTTTAACATATTCTAAAAATTATCCGGAAAGCCACATAGACAAAATTTGATACCCCGATCGAAACACCGAATCCCCAAAACAACTGCAGAAAATTCAACTCTTGGAAAAAAAATTAAAAATTCCCAGAAAAATCATCACTGGAAACTAAGAATTACTGTGCAAAATGATTTAAATACTGGGGCCGTACGGCCACGGATCCGCCGCATGAGCCTTGCTCATGCCGCGGAACCGCGGTGGGAAAGTGGAATTAGGTCCACGAAATTTACAGTAATTCTTAGAAAACCCTGCTTGATTTTCTGCATATTTTTAATTTGGAAAAAGACCAGATTTTAAAAAATGGACAGAGAGCAAGTTTGTGATCGGGTTTCGGGTTCGTTCGGACTTCAAATTCCGTCTAGATTTCGCCTAAGGCTCTAGCTAGGCTCTGATACCACTGTAGGGTTCCTAGGCATCCTAATGAGGTCTCACATGGCATCAACCATGCCAATTTCAAAAAATCTAAGTGCCGAGAAACCCGACTCCGGATCGTTGGCTAGAATTCTAGGCGAAAAACAATCTAGTTAACAACTTAACTAATGGGATATCGGAAATACAACCTTTGTAGATCCGGTGCTCCACCTCCATAGCTCCGCAACGAAGTCGTCTCCTCTGTCCAAAAGGAATCCGGGCTCTAGAGTCGGCTTCGTCGGAGAAAAAGCGAGCTAGGTCGTCGATGTCCATGCCGAAGATGATCTACGTCAAGGCATCGCTAAATCAAGCTCCACCTTCACCAAGCCCTAAAAACTTGTGAAGGAAACACACTCTACTACTTGGCAAGAGGTAAAGGATGAAGAAATAGGAAGTGGGTAGACTTTAGGATTGGATTTCTCACTCTTTATCATCAATCACCATTGATGACCTTGCTTTCTTCACTTGAAGAAAAATGAGGAAGAAGAAGATAATAGTTATGATAAGTTAATTAAAAATGAAATGAATAATCAAACCTTATCATAACAAGACCATGGTTAATTGTAGAGAGTTAACTCAAGTTAGATGAATGGTTAGGGTTTGTATAAGAAGACAAAATGGTTGCTATGGTCAAAGTTCGTGAAGCTTCAAAGAATACAAACAAAATAGCATCCATTTTCTCATTTCCTTTTTCCTTTTTCCAAAAAGAAAAAGATTAATAAATGAATAAGGAAATCAAAACCCTAATTATCCACTTAAAACATGGTTTAATTCTTTACATTTAACCAAAATTCATGTATCATCAAACGTGATACAATCTAGTGCACAAAAAACATATCGCATATGTAATGCGCACAACCGAGTGAGAAAATCCATCTTAAGTGAACCGATATTAGTTAATGCAAAGTAATATATCAAATATATAATTATGCATTAAATCATTAAATCAACACTTGATTTAATGATCCGGTCATATTGCATATAACCGACTAATATCAACAGTAACAACTTATCGAATCAACACTTGATCCGATAACCCGGCTATATCACATATAACCGATCAATGTCACATGTCGCGAGAATCGAATACAGTATCACATACTGGTATCATTCTCGGTCCCGCACATATCTCATATGCACTCCTATTTCGTTTCGCTTGAGCCAGGAAACCTCTGTGTAGGACTCTAAAGACTCGTCAATACGCCGGCAGCAGGTGATGATCATATCAAACACCCACAAGCCGCAAGCGGTCTGCTAAACGTAACGGCCACCCGGGTATTGAGCGATCTGAAGATCGACGAGCAAGCCCGCTCACACTCCAGTGAATCCAACCAGTAACACTACCGTACAGTCCGGTCTGATCGTCTGATCTGTCGCATATCTCGCCTAGGGATGGTAAACGTCAGACCCCAATAGCTCGATAAGTCGTGTTGATATGAGGTCTATAACAATTCGAGAAACTACTGGTAACACTTACCAGTAAATCTCAGCAACCCTGGCCAGGGATTTCCTGTTATAGCCAATCGAACACAGTGCAACATCAACTCCCTATACCGGGAGAGACGAATCCCCTCCTATCGCTCATTGCCTCCATGTGACTCGGGACTGTACCCAAAAACCACCGTTTTGCATGCCCTCTTGGACGTGGTAAGATGGAAATCAAAGCACAGTGGGAACCACACAAGACTCTATGACGATCTCGGGTCAACAGACTACTCTGTACCAGTGTCACCAGAGAACTGCCATCTGACGTGAGGTATAATACCATCTGGGAGTTCTCGGCGAGTCCGTCCAGTGTACCCAGTCTCTACTGAGCACCCGTATATCATCTCTGATGTCAAACACCAATGGATATGGGATCATCCATCGCCCATCTGTATGGGTCGAGAAGGTATACGCTAGTCTACTCTGGTATATCGATGCCCCGTCTCGATACACCCTCGACTAGGGACTTTGAAGGATGTACTTACGGACTACCATGTCCCCACTAGTATGATCCGCATCATAGTCCAGGTAGTCAAGTACACATCCTAAGGGCTTTACCAACATGTAACAGAGAGACAATCAGTATACACGTTAAGGTAAAGTGCAACCAGATAGCATACTATCATGTCGAGCAAGAAAGTCCTCCATATATACGTCCTAGCATCCACTACAATATACATCATATGTACAGTAATGGCCTCTAGGGCATACATATAACTAACATCCTCCTTCTTCTCCTCCTCCCCGACGACACCCTGCACCTTCTTCCCGACCTAAGAAATCCATACCTCGTCGCCGGCAACCCTCGTGACCAGGAAATCTGTCCCCACCGACCACCCTCTTCACCTCCTCGCCTTCCCAGCACCCAAGAACACCACCACCGACCCTGCTTCAATCCCCGATCACCTTCACACCCACACCCCTCCACCTCGCCGTCGGCCATCGTCGCCGTCAACTCCTCTGTCCTCGCCAACCCCATAACCACCAACAGCAACAAGTCATCTCCTGTCTTCTTCTTTTCTTTTCTTTTCTTTTTCTCTTTCTTTTCTTTTTATTTTCTTTTCTTGGCCAGCTGTCTCGCCGGAGTTGCGCACGTCGCCGACGATCTAGACGACCCGTCACCGTCATCACCTAGCTCTGTCACCACGTCACGCAGCTTCTCAGCCAGGTCCAGTCCTGCATGCATCGCGACGTTATTTTGACGTCAGAATTTGACATGCATATCTCGACGTGAGATCCGATCAGGCAAGTTCGAAACTTGCAACATACTATGTTACTATATCAATATTTATTTAATAAATGGTAGTGCATGTGTTTTACTATTCAGCAGAAAATACCGATTTACCGTTTTTAGTATCCGTTTGTATCCGTACCGATATTAGTTTATCTAGTTGCATGTCGGAACGTCACAACGTTATTATATTACAATATTAATTCAATATGTTATCTAGATTGCATCATACATGGTAATGAACGTATAATGGTTATTACAGATAAATACATATGCATCTTGGCATTAATTGTGTTTACCATGTTTCGATGTTGACTACAGTTTTACATTTGGTATCTATTTAGGTTAATATACATTACATTACATGTTTATGACACATTACCAGACTTGTTACTTGGATCTTATTGCTAATGCCAACAATCCTGATTTGTTGTCCTGACGGACGTGACTTGTTGTCTGCATAGACAAAACTTGTACCTGCTTGATCCTGTATTGACATTAGATTTAGATCATAAATAGATGACTTGAACACAAAACCTTGGAGGTAAGGGGAAATCAATAATGAAACCTGACTTGTAACTCAACAGTTCGATACTTATGCTGATCGGTCTTTACAGGCTCGGCCAGCCCCGAATGATGCTGCTGACATCATTCGTTTGTACATAATACATGTTTTTACTGCTTAACGGCACGTCTCAGATTCAGCCCCGAGGGTCTTGACCGTAGTCTCGGGCATACACGGGATACTATTGAGTTATATCGACGATTCTATTAAATTGATTTAAAAGACTTTTAGAATAGACAGTCTAGAGACACAGACTTTAGAATACATATCACATAAATGCAGCTCGCTGTTTTATACCTGAGTTTATTATTCGTACGCATGTTTAATAATAGCATCATATCCTGGTTACTACTATTATTTTGATATTATGACGCACTGACGTATGGGTTTTGCATGGCCCAGTTTCTTTACCTTTATCGCTGGCAGACTTTAGCAATCACGCCAAGCAATGAGGAGTTAGCTATTTAGTTTAGAGACTCTTAGTTTAGTTATTTCAGCAGTTTTACTTCTATTGATGTGAGCCCATATTAGGACGTGATTCAGATATTATTGTTTTATTGGATCTTGGTTCGTTTCCGTTTTATGCATTTTCTTGATTTATTTATTGTGGCAGAGGGACATGTGTTAGCTAGATTATATTTTTACTGTTCTTGATATCTGCTTGGCAGCCGTAATGTGACTGTGTAGGGATGATTTCTAGCCACAGATAGCATGGTTGCTCTGTCACGTGTCGTGTTTACATATTTTGAGAAGCGGGACGTAACATGTGGCTTTGGGTATAGTTGTGAAAATGTAGAGAAAGCTGAGCTTAATTTGTTTATGCTAAAATGGTGGTGATATTTTATTATATGGTTAAAAATTGAAATGAACCCATTCTCTCATTGATTCCATATTTAACTCATTTTTGTGTGTGATGGCTATCTCTTCCTCCTCCTCTTTCTTTTTCATTTGCTCTCTTGAGCTTAAGTTTGAGAGTGGAAATGATAGTAGAAAATTCCTGCATTCTCACTCTCCATTTCTAATATGCTTGAAGCGTCGGTTGCTTCACTAAGTGAAACTGAAGCGTGGATTGGTTCTCTCGGGTAGATCATTTTCGGTAAAGACGGTTGCCTCTCAAACTTGTTCCCAATGACCTACGAGGAGTTTGGAAAAGTCTTCCACAATTGGGTAGATAGGCATCAAAGGTTGTAATCTCTAAAGCTTGCATGCTTATTTGTCTAGTTTAGTGTTTGAATCGATCGGTAGGGATTAGTTTCCAGTGCTTCTCTTAAAATTTTTGTTTTTCGATTCCACATTGGCCGCGGTTGCAGCGGCAAGAGCACTAGGAACTTTCATCTTTTTTAACAAGTGGAAAATATCTAGTTGAGAAAACTATTATGGCAAGAAAATGGTTTGACATAATCCTAGATGACTTGTTGATATCATTCAATCTCTTCTAGCTAGACAGCATAAGTTTAGAGGAAGTAGGGACGATGATATAATTGCTATAAAAAATTATGTTCGGCTACAAGACATGATAAAGCCATGAGCACAAAAGGACACATTTCTATCCAAATTCAAAAAAAATGGTTAGGCAAAAGCTACCTAGAATTTCCTTGTCCAACTAATTCATTGTTGGATGCCAAGAAACAAGCTAGACAACTCTGTGCTCTTCTTTCCAATCTTGCCTCTTAACTCATACAAGATATCAACAATATAATGTTACACCCTCACCGCAATGATATGCAGTTCACCAAAATTGCATTATGTTAATTACATAGTTCTAATGTAGAAGACATATCAGGTGTCCATTACATGAATTTTGGCTTTTTAAAGGGTCCTCCTCCTATAAAAACCAAGGAATGCCAACAGTTGGAAAACCGAGCTGCACTTTTCTAATCTGTCTTAAGTCTATTTGTATCTCTATCCAAAAGAAAGACATGCTATGTACATAATATGTATATGTCTATCTTTTGGATGGAGAAACAGATAGACTCAAGGCTGACAGAAAAAATTACATCCGATAAAACTCCGTACCACCAGCATTGCTGCATTGATGGCAACCACAACCATCACTGCCATGAATGCAGAGCTTGTGGTCCCTTAACAGCCTTCACTAATGCTGATCTCTCAATCCAATACAGGTAGATATATATATATATAGGGACACAAGAGCAGGTACATGCTCTACTTGTGGACACAATGTTCTTCCTATATTTAATCACTGCAATCCATGATGACCGATCGATTGGCGGGACCAGAATCGATCTGTACCTGATCAGAACTCCAGCGAGGCTCGATGTACATCTACATGGATCAACTTCACTATACTTGCTTAAAACTTTATGTATAAAAAAGGGCATGTTCATAAGAAACTTACCATATAATAGCTAGCATTAAAGCTGCATTATCCTATAGTAATAATTAAGTAAAGGAAACAACTTCAGAACAAGTGCGGGAAAAGATAGATAAACTAATCAAGATTTGGGGACCAATCACATACATAAGATAAAATGAAGATGAAGAATGAAATATTAAGCTAACATCATGTGAGGGAAAGGCACATACCATGTGATTAAGACACTAAATTACGATGTTGGAGCTTAATTTATAGGAAGCTTGTCTGAGGATTTTGATTTCTGCAACAAGAGTTTGATATTGTAATTGCGCGCGCGGGACCCGCATCGGTAGGTGGCACGTCGCGATGCTACAACCGTCTGATCTGATCTAGTTCAATGTACAGGAAGTGTAGGTTTTGCATAAACTACCATATATATATATATATATATGTGTGTGTGTGTGTGTGTGTTGATCCTTATTATCTGACGCATAGATACACCAAATTTCAAGTGAATCTAATATCTTTTCACCGTTGATCTAGTGATGTGAAAATTCTAAATATGTTCTTTTATCAGAAAACCGTTAATTTTGCATCGTCTAAATCAACGGTGAAAAAATGTTAGAATCATATGAAATTTGGAGTATTTACATCTTAGATGATGAAGATGATGAAGATGATGAAGATGAGGATGGTTGGTGCCGATCGTCGAAACAAATGGTGGAGATTAGACTTTCTCAGACGCCATAAGAGGAAAAGCCCCTCCTAAAACCTAATTTCTCCATTATTCTTGTATAGATACGGCAATTATAACATGAGAAGATTTGGTGCCTGAATTATTGACATGACAAGAGGTGCATGCTAATCTCCTATGTTATTAGGTAGCAAGGTCACAGCCGTTTGTCTTCATAATTTAAAACAATTTGAGTTCAACTAAACCTCCAAAAGGTCAAACCACATGAGATCAACTAATAAGCTTGTCTCATTCAAGAAGATGTTGTTGATGATTGCAATATAATCAAAATTGGCAGTTGAAGCATATGGTTTCAATGTCAGAAATACGGTGGCATTCATACATACAAAGCTTTCATGCATATTGATTAAACACAAGATATATAGTTACTAAGAACTAGATTTTGATTACTTTGTATTCTTTTCTGCTACTATTTGCATCAAACACTAGCATAAATATGAGCAAATTAAGGACATGTATTCATCATGCACATAAGCTAAGAATCCAAAACAAAGTTGAAACCATGGGGTGTTCCAAATTCATCAACATTTGTTCAAGTGTACAAACACCCTATTTAATTAGAAGCAAGAACTACTGCTTCTCACATAAGACATCAAAACAAAACATGAACAATTAAACACTAACCTGCTTCCATATAACAAACACATCACAATAAAGTTTTCTACTTAGAGAAAGATTGAATATGACATGCCTGAATCACTTCATCTCTTAACACTTCCAGGCCGAAACCGAGCCGAGCTCCCCTCGCTGCCAATACAGAAACAGAGAAGACTGCCTCTTCTCCACATGAAACCCTCTCACTTGCACCCTCTTCAGGAGGCACTCTGCTTGCATCTCCGTGAAGTTGCTGAATTGCCACGGCACGAACCCCAGGGAAGCGAACATCGCCCGCCACGGAGGCATCTTGTCGATCGCCCGATTCCGACCCAACACCGAACCTTCGATCCTAGGCTGAATCAGGAACCGCTCGATCTTGTTCGTGGTATCCGTGTTCGTGCCGGAGGCGTCGATCGAATCGAGAAGGACCATGCAAGCCTGAAACGAATGCACCAAGTGTTGCGCAAAGGGAAGGTCGCTGCGGTCGCACCCTTGATCGACCGAGACCACGATCTTCGGGTTCAGCTGCCTCACCAACTGAAGCAGAGCCGGAAACGGCTGGGCGTAATGCGACCCGACCGGCAGGTTAACCACGATGGATTCGTTGGCCGAAACTATCAGGAAGTCATTCGGGTCGAAGGACTCGACGCCGAGGAAGCTGAACTCGAAGGGGATGTTGAGCTCCGCGGCGAAATGCGTGAGGTTCTCACGAGTGAGGTGGAGCTCAAGGGGATGGAACGCGGAAGCAGAGACCAATGCAGTGATCTTAAGGAAAGGGACGGTCTGTGTCCGGCGGCGATGGGCGAGCTCCTGCATAAAAGATGACCACTGCCCGCCGAACCCGATATCGAAATCCAAGACATGAATGTGCGAATGGCCGCCCACCTCCTCCAGCAGAGCCTGGGTGCAGGTGAAATTGGTGAAATGGAGGATCGGCGAGACCTCGGAGAAGGACTTGTAGGAGCTGAGCTTGAGCACGACGTCCCAAGGATTCGAAATGGGAGAAGGTACCGGATTCAAGCAGCTGGCCGCGAGAGCGGCCAGGACCTCCTTGAAGAGGAATGTGGCTCGGATGATGGGTTTCAGTCCGAGAGGGGAAGGGGAAGTGGGTAGCTGATGATTGAGCCGCGCCAATATCTCACGCGCGCCGAAGGAGTCGCCGTGCTCCAGGAGCTCCGCCGCCTTGAAGAGGCCGTCCACGAGCGCCTGCTGCTGCTGCTGCTGCTGCTGCTGGGCGATGGCCAAGGGAGAAACCGGAGAGGCCATGGCCATCATCGAATGGTGGCGTTTCGGTTTCGGCGGGGGCGGCAAGACCAGCTGGGGGGGTCTCTCATCAATGGGTGGCTCTCGATACAACATTGGGGGTGGGGGTAAATTCAGAGGGGCTGCTGGGTGGTGAGTGTCGAAGGAATGGAAGGGTTCCAAGTCGGAGGCTCCGAAATCGGGTTGTGGGCCCATGATCTCGGCGTTGCCGCCCATGATCCAGCGGAGGAAGGACTGGTCGTGGGTTGGGGAGGAAGGGGGATGCTGGGATTGGGAGAGGATGATGTCCAGATCGTCGAGAGAGGCCCATTCCGAGGGGGCATTTGGGGTGGTGGGGGGTTTGGGGAGCGCCGCCACGGCGGAGGGGGAGGCGGCGCCGGCGAGGGATGAGGAGGAGGTGGTGGGCGGGCTTGGGCTTGGGCTGCCGCCGCTGCCGCTGCCGCTGACTGGGTTGTCCAGTACAGAGCAAGGCTCTATGATCTGCTGCTGCTTCTTGGAATTGTTTGTTGCTGGTGATTCAAAGGAGAGAGGTTGGTGGCCTTGGAAACTGAAGGGCATCCCCTTCATCAATCAGAGATGTTCTTCTTCTTCTTCTTCTTCTTCTTCTTCTAATTTATAGAAGAGCAGCACTTGCATGCGGCTGCAGCAAGAACAAGCTCATCTGAAATGGGTTTTGGATTTGAGGAAGGAGGAGGAGTGGAGGGAGCTGTTGAAGGCTCTGTAATCCTGCTGTTTTTGTTGTTGGTGTTGTGATCTTTCTTTTTCTTTTTCTTTTGTTTTTGCTTTTGTTCTGGCTTGGGGTCTGTTGTCTATCTTTTCTCTGCCATGGCATGGATGCGTGCAACATAAAAAAGGGGTAAAGTTGCTGCTGCCTCCTCCCCTCTCTCTCTCTCTCTCCCCTCTCTCTCTCTCGAATTGCTTTTACCATCAGATTTCCCTTTGCCGCCCTCTCCAACGAGAGTAACTTCTGCCAGTCTCCAAGATCTTTTTTGAGCTAACTTTTTGACTCTATTATTTTCCTTTTAACATAACTTTATGGCCAACTATTTAGTGGACCAAATTGCACTATAATTGATGGAGCTCGAATCTCCTTCGGATGTTGTCCTCAGTCTGTCTGTAACGAGCGTTATTGAACGGATGAGATTTGGCTTGAAAGTTGTCTCCTTGAGCGTGTGGAGCTCAATGGATTGATTTTAGGGTGGAAACCGAGCTATCTGCAAAGAAGTACCGGGATGGGTGACCACCGTAAGACCCTCTGATGATCAAGTTAGCCGAGAAAAATGAGCAGAGTAGCGGCTTATTGGGTTAAAATTGCCTTACCTGAATCGTTTGAGAGAGGGTTTCTTATAGTGGTCGCACAGAGCGAGCAAACGTGAGATCTTCGTCTTCTGTTACGCTTCTGACGTTATGCGCGTGTGAATAATGGGATCCCCCATTAGTGACGGGATACGCTCGTTAATGGGGGGATGCGCTAGTGTAGAACGCGGGACGTCGCCAAGGCGCTAGGGCCCTGCAATCTCGGTTGATCGGGTGATGCCGAAGTAGCTCGGCACACTTGGAGACGAGCGGGAGGCCTAGGAAGCTCGGCATGCTTGGAGCTCGGGGACGAGCTGTTGGTAGTTTTCTAGGAGAAGGTGGAATGTCTTCAGGGAGGTCTCCCGAAAGGTCGGGTGAGCTCGTCCAGGAGGTGCCCCGGGGATTGTCCTCGATGCGGCTCATTCTTTCCACCCCCATAGAGTCCGGGACACGTCAGTAATCAGAGGAGACACCACTTGTGAGCATCATCAATAATCGACTGATGTTCGAAACTTTTTCTACATGTAAATAACTTGATTTTTTTCCCAGTGTTTAAATACCCTGTAATCTTATTCACTAACCTAAAATGGAATATTTTTTAGAACATTCTCATGTGACTAGATCATATTGTAGACCATCCGTTTGTTGTAAAATCTTAAATTAATATAAGAATTTATCCTCAAATCAACATGTACTGAAATAACTCTCTCCTTTCTTCTTCAACCAAGCATTGAAGCATCGCCACTTTAAGAGGCTTAAGGGCTTTGCAATCATGGCCACATCTACAATTTCACTTTCAACCCACCACCATTGCTACTAGACACTTGAATATTAACCGAGGGCTCGAGATATGGCATCTTTATTACTTTAATTTGGGGTAACGAGATTCTTAGGGCAATAAATTGGAGATCTAGGTTTGTTTTATAGAAAAGCTAGGTAAGGAAAGGGAGTTTTAATGGTGAAGTAAATGAATTAGATGAATGCGGTAAATCGTTTGCTGGGCTTGGGGATTTTTTCCCCAATAAAGATGAAGCCGTAAATTCCTGCCTATCATTAGCTCTGTCAATGGAAAAATAGCGAAGAAAACTAAAAGGTATTTAAGTACAGAAAATGAAGCTATTTATGTGCAGAAGTGATGAAACATTGAAGAATTTTAGTGTGATTTAGCCCCGACAATTAAAAAGCTTCATGAGGTTTTAGTTGTATTTGAGACGATATCAAGATTATCTTTCAATTCAAATAATGATATATGTTACTTTAAATGATAGCTTTAAATTTGGTATATGGTCGAAAACCGTTATCATAGAAAAACAATTTATTTTACGTAGAAATTTTTAATTATAAATTCGGCCTAGTGTTCATGGTAATCTCGACAAATTTTAACTTATCCGATCTATGTCAACATTGGATTTTGATAATTGAAGATAAAAAGAGACGCAGAAGACTTATGCGATAATCAACCCAACAATTTCCTGTTGGAAACCGACGCATCAACTCTAAATTTTACATAATTGTTATGTTTGTCATAGTTGAATCAGGCTTGAATTCAACTTATACATATATTACACAGTATTGTGAAATTTAGTAGCCACTTAAGAATTGATTGAAAAACCATAAAATCTAAACTATATACATAAATAAACTCAACCACAAAGTTATTTACAGAAATAAATTCGAATTGCTTATAGAAATAACATAAAATAGAAAAATCTTTTAAAATAGTAAAGTCTCATTAATTTAGCTGTAGTCCCCACAGTGCCCAACTCGGAATCTGCACTACGCTTGTGAAAAGTAACAAAAACGTCGTAAAAAAAGCTGATTACCCTCGAAAAAACTAGCCATCATTACTTCTCACTTTGACCAAAATACCCCTGTCCCCTGCGCACAATTGAGAGGACCCCAATACCCAATTCCGTCATTTCTTCTTCAGCTACTTTCCGAATTAAATGCGCGATCAACCGCCGACACAATGAGAGGGGTGCTTTTGTAATTTGGGATGGTCGATGTGGCACGTCATGCAGGTTTTGCTGTTTGCTGTTTGGGATGAGACAGCGGATGGGACAGGATGAGGGCGCTGCTCCATCACCCCTGAAATTCATTTTTGGAGTAATATTTTGTTAGACATAAACCACAGCTACTGGTTTACTCGAGTTTTTCAAAATTATCCTGTGCTTATTCAAACTCATCATGAAAACCTCTTTGAAACTTTCGGTTCATTGTACAAAAAAACCCATATGGTTTGATTCGTAAAGTTTTTTGGGCACTTAATTGATTATGTTACCCCATATTTGACCAATTCTTCTGGTTTTATCCTAAATTATCAATCATAATCTCATTATATTAACTCTTTTTTCTCTAAATTTCCATTTAATTTCAAATTGACGCTTCTTCTCCAACTTCTCAAAGCTAAAATCTTGTTATCCAAATTATGGCAAACTGTCCAATAAACGGCACTAGCTGTATGGCTTACTTTCAATGCATCTGGAAGATCCGTATTTTTATTAAAATAAGAGGTTCATATTGTAATAAATAACCCTAGGTGGTTTCTACGTAACGAAATCAAAGTTCAGAGGATGGTTTTGGAAAACTCGAGTAAACCACATGATAATTTATATAAAATAAGTCCTAATATTTTCAAACAGAAAATGGGTTTATCCACGATTTATGATATAATGCGATGACCGGAGAGACACAAAGAAAAATCAGGTAAATCAGGTCGTATCTTCAGTAATATTTTTATTGTCTTACCAAATCTGGGAACCTTGTCTATCCCTTGCGGTGCTAAATAAAATGGACGGCTGAGATTGAGGGATGATCCAACAGTGTCTCTGCAGGACACTGACCAGTACAGTACTGTTGATGGGTCCAATCATGAGAAAATGACAGTAGTGCCCTTTTGTTTTGATTACTATTTTCTATGAACTGCTCATTGAAAGTTTGCATTGAACGCGAGGAAACACTTTTTGTGCATGTGCTGGGCACCTCTTAATTCTGGTTCATAAATTATCTTTGCCATTTATAACTCTTTTTTTTTCCTTTTAATTATTATTTTATACCCATTGCCATACATTACCATATAATATAACTTTTCGGAAACATATTTTAATTTATTTAGGCAAAAGGGGTATTGTTGGGAGAGTTTTTTTTTTTAATTCTGGTCAAAAATTCTACTTTTAACGATATTTTTCGATGATGGGAACCGTCCATATTGAATTGCATGAAGTACACCTACACCTATTTTAAGGCTTAAAAATACTTGGATATTTATAATCTCAATATGCCAGACTCTCATGTACCATCATAATTAACTGTTAGCGACAACCGTGCAGATCAAAAGACTGTACCCATACAATCTACCATACGTATAGCTAGACGGTTGGAGCCGAGGAAAAGTCCGCCTCATGGAGAAGGACGACTTTCACCCACAGTCGTCAAATCAGTTAAATAATGAGATATGTACGAAAAACCACTGTGTGGTTTCACACTTTTACGAAAACCACCATGTGGTTTTATTTTTGACAAAAAACCTCCATGTGGTTTGCTCCATTAATGAAAAAAACCCATGTGATTTCGGAAAAGACCTAATACTGTTAATTTTTGGGATATTCTTGCACCATAATCATATATGACATATACACGACTTGTAAAAGTATTTTTATACCCAAAATACTCTTCTCATCTTACGGTTTAGAACAATTACTTTTTTGTTTGCTCATTGTCATAAAGAGGATGAGAAAAGTATTCTGAGTATAAAAATACTTTTACAAATCATGTGCATATCGTATATAGGTATGGTTCAAGAATATCCAAAATAATTAGCGGTATTGGTTTTTTTCCCCTCAAAACCACATGAGCATTTTTCGCTACTGGAGCAAACCACATAGTGCTCGTCAAAAAAAAAAAACATATTGGAGTTATTTTTTTTGTAAAAGTGTGAAACCATAATGTTGTTATATATATATATACAGAGAGAGAGAGAATAATGAAGGAGGAAAGATGCCATAGGAGGGAATTTCCTCCCATGGCGTCGAAAACACACATCCTCCATCGTATTTTCCGACGATCGGAATGCATCATCTTCATCATTATCATCTAAAATATGGGTACACCAAATTTCATGTGATTCTACAACTTTTTCACCATTGAATTAGTGGGTTCAAAATTAACGGTTTACCGACAATAGAACTTTTTACATTGCTAAATGATCAACGGTGAAAAAGTTGTAGAATCACATGAAATTTGGTGTACCCACTTCTTAAATGATAACGAAGAAGATGATTCATTCTGATCGTCGGAAAACATGATGGAGAGTGTGTTTTTTCGACGCCATAGGAGGAAATTCCCTCCTATCGCCTCTTTCCTCCGTTATTCTCATATCTATATCTATATATATACCTCAAATAATCTGAATTTTTAATGTGAAAAGGACACCTCCTAAACTAGTTGAGGCACGAAATCACAAGAGATGCTAAAGAACAAGATATGGAGCTAGGTCAGTCCATGATAAGTCATGTCACACCTTTGGGTTTATTATCTTGGCCAAGCCATGAGAGTGAATACATGGGGTCGATCATATATATTCAATAAGCTAAACATACACCATATATGTTTTTGTTTCCAAGCTTGTCTAATTGGATATTTTTCAGTTATTATAGTTGTAATTAAATTTTGTTATTTTTCTTTGGTTCCAATGGGGTCTCAACTCTCAACCCCAAGACCATGGGAAGCAATATAACAAGAGTCTGAAGATAGAAAGTGGGTCCAATTCAAAGTTGTATCATTGCTCTTTCCTTTGATCACTACAAAACAATATATTTTGAGAAGCTCCAAAGTTTGCATCCGATAAGATTTCTAGTCATTTTTTTTCTTTTGTTTGTTTTATTGATGTGACTAGATAGCTTCATGTGATTGAATGGCTATCATAGTATTTGGTTCCAAGCTTATTGTGACATTCATCGATATCACCAATCTAAGTCGTATTCTATATTTTATGTTATAATTCCATATATTACTTTGCCCTTATGTTAAAGTCGAGTATAATTGAATATAAATGGCGTTTTCACTTTCATTTAACATTTGAATTTCTTGACAGGTATACCCGAAAGTTATAGTACTAGTTTAGTAAATAGAAATCCACGGGTGCTCAATTAATTTGTAAGAGAAGCAATTAACCTTTATATATATAGTCAATATGAAGGTAATCACCGGACTTTTTGCTATAATCATTTTTCATATAGCATCAATGCGATCTGTATATCTTTAGGCTGATGGAAAACGAATGAAAATAAGTTTATCAAGTCTCAAAAAGTGAATGCTTTTAAGATGATGGAAAACTTTACCATGGAGGTAGATATAAATACAAGTAATAAATTATCATCCAAAATTACTATTCTCCATTAACTCTTACATCAAGGAAGATAGGAACCATGGCATCATTAGCTGTGATCCAGTCTTTTGCATTGATGGCCATCTTTCTTTTCACAAAATCTCAAGTGAAGAAGGTTGAGAAAAAAAGGCTTGGAAGAGAACAGGAACATGCAATAAAAGACTCTTTGACCATTGGAAGTCTACAAATTTACCAAATTTGAGTTTTTTTTTTTGCTCTGGTGTCCTTTAATATAATGAAGGATTGGTTTGTTATTAATGGGGAAGATAAGGGAGACAAGGTTAGGTCCAGAGCCGCAGTGGTTTGGGTAAACTATGATTCCGACATGCATGTCAGCCCTAGTTTTATTAGTTTTATGCCAATCCATGTGATCATTTCTTTTCTCGTATATTTATCATGCAATATTATATATATATATATATATATATATATATATATATATATATATAATTGATGGCGGTGACCGAATTGAACAAGTGCTAACAAGTGATTTGAGTGAGCTCCAAACTGGAAGATGTGCTAGTCCAGATAGAATAGCCAAGGTCTAATTTGGATACGGAGCTAAGTCTGACTGTAGTTTATTTTAAAGCGAAGCTAATGGGATACAAACTATGATTTGCAAGTCCGAACGATTCCAAAATAGAGTTTACAAAACTTTGATCCGTTTTCAGCTGAGATTACTGAAGTAGTTATCTAAACTTCAAAATCATTACAAAACAATACAAGGTTAGGATTTTGGAGTTGTTTTGCTAACTTTATAAAACTACATTTTGGAAAACTTAATTCCATTCCTATACATGGCATACTAATTTTCAAGCCTTGGTATATAGAATAAAGGGTAATTTGTCAAAAAGCCTCCGGCCCGGTTAGGAGTTGTCTAAAATTTCCTGATATTTTCAAAATGGTTGGAAAGAGTATATTGTTTAAAATCTTTATGAAAAAACCATGAGCTATGTTTCATTTAGGCCTTGCCTTCTATTTTAAATGCAATCACAAAAATACGCTCCCTCCACTATTCATTTTCATCCTCTCTATCCCTCCAAAACCATTGATCCTTCTTCTTCATCAGCCACTCCTCCGCTGCCATTGCGTTGATATCCCATTTTGATCGATTCGTGCATGTTTTGGATACCGCTATATAGTACGTAAAAATAGCTCAAAATACAATCAAATTGTGCCACGAGCCGCAAAATAATTTTACAAAATTCAGAAACATTTTACAAAAATTTTTCAGGCACTATGGCACACATGCGGACGATCGTCGTTCGCATGCGTGTCATAAGTGAAAAATGAGCTATTTTTGAGTATTGTTCGATTTTTAAAATCATTTAAATCCATAACTAAACTTTTGAGATTAGGAAATTTTAGTTTACGGGTTTTGCACCGGATTCTTATAGAATTTCGAATTTTTAGAAGTAATCTTCATATAAAATCAATTTTTGTAAAACAAAAATGTTAAAGAATCATAGAGATTTTAAAAATTGTAGTCGGTGACGCAGATCGTCCGCATGCGTGTGTTGAATATATGTGCCCTCAAGATAATTATTGTAATTGTAGGAGGACCTATATGGATAGAACAATCTTACTCGAGATGATAGTATACTATATGGTTTGTCTCTATCATTCATATGCATATATTTTACTTGCTGTTATATATCGCTAATACATAATGATAAAATCCATATGATCTTTGCTTGACTACTGGGATTATGATGGGGATCATAATAGTGAGGCCTGCAAAGTCCATAAACACATTCTTAAATGTTACTAGTCGTAGAAGTATCGAAACTGGGCATCTGTACTCAAGATTAGATTAGTGTATACGTTTCCTGACCTGGTTGGAGGGCAATACTTGGTCCACAATTATTGGTGTTTGACCCCGAAAAATTGTATACAGGTGCTTATTGGAGAATGGGTTTCACTGAACGGACTTACCGAGAACTCCTAAATGGTATTATACCTATTGTCAGATAGCAGTTCTCTGGTGATATGAGTACGTATTTTAATCTGAGATTGCTATAGTTTCTTGTGTTTGTTCCCATTGTACTTTGATTACTACCCTACCACGGCTCTAATGAGTCATGCAAACAGATTTTAGTTGGGTACGGTCCAGAAGCACATGGAAGCAGTGAGTGGTTGAAAGGATTCTTCTCTCCCGGTATAGAGAGTCGATATCGTGATATGCAGGATATGACTATAACCAGAAATCCGTGGCTACAGTAGATGAGATAAATTGATAAGTGTTATCAGCTGTATCCTTGATGGTTATGAGTCCAATGTCTGCATAACTTATTTGGTTATTATGGGTTTGACAGATTCCACCCCCAGACCCAGTTTGCCACACTCTCTGACGAAAAGACCGGACTGTACGGTGATTGTCACTGATAGGCTCTGATTGCGTTTGGATGAGTTTGCTTGTCGGCCTTTCTTTTGATTAATACCTGGGTAGCCGTTACGTAAAGCTAGTGCCGCTGACATTCTTGTAGGTTATCGGATATGATCCTAAGTTACTGTCAGCATATTGATTGAGTGTTTAGAGTCCCACGCAGAGGTTTTTGCCGCTCAGGCAAAACGATATAGTATGCGTATGGCGATACGTGTGAGAGTTCGATTATATATGTGTATATAATACATATATGTTAATCGGATATTTTATAATACTATCCAGCTTATGTTTAAACCGGATTATTAAATCAAGTGATGATTATATAATATTATGTTCACATTATATTTTTCTCTCATTTGTATTTTGTATTCGATACAAATACGAGTATATGTATACGATATATATACTTTGTTTATATGATACACAAACTAGAATTTTAATGTATAATGATAGATTAAACATTCTAGAATGAGACACCTCATTTCAATTTTAAGAAAAAGAAAAAGAAAAAAGAAAAGGTGGTATGAAACAATAGTGTAGAGAGTTATGACTTCAAATTTTATATTTTAACAAAAAATGGATGAAGCCTTCTCTCTTCTTTCATTCCAACCATGATACTCTCTCTCTCTCTCTCTCTTCTTTTTCTTCTTCTTCTTGATAGTAGAGTGTGGGAAAATGAGAAGAAAATCATGTTAGTTAACTACAACTCATCATCTCACTCACTTGCAAAGTTTGAGATCATGTTGCTTCACTTGAAGCACTCTTTTGGTGGAGTTGAAGTTTGAGTTGAGGTTTCCACGATGTGGATTATCTTCGGTGAGGCGATTGGCTTGCAAGCTTGATTCGGATACGACGGAGTTTAACCCCGGTCTTCCACGATTAGGTGGACACGGTACAAAGGTTGTAGCCTCCTAAACCCCTATATAGATTTCTTGTTTGTTGCAATATATTAGTAAATGTTTGATCTTGAGTTAGAAATTGGTGCTTTGCCTTGTAAAATTTTTGTTTCATGCTTCCGCCGGGCCCGCAAGTGTTGCGACCCTAGCATCGATTCCCAATATGGTATCAGGGCCGATTATTTACAAGTAATTTCATTTTTTGTGGACAATTGAATTTAACAACCTATTTTTATCAAAATAGTTACTGGTTTTTAAACTGCATAAAAAAACTGCAGGGTTAACCAGCAGGACATCAAGGTTTCGGAAGGCGTCGTCCATACCAATTTCAAATTTTTGCCATGCTAAACAATCCTAACCATAGAATCTTAACTAGAGATTTAGACGAAACAACAATGTAAAAAACTTTACATTTAAGTGAATGAGGAATACAACCTTTATAGACCGGTCCTTCACTTCTAAAGCTCCGTGTAGTAGTCCCTTCGCTCCAAGTAGTGAACACCCGAACTCTAGTAAGGGTTCACATGAAGAAATGAACAAGCTTGCTCGAAATCTTCGAGGCCGAAGATGATCTACATCGAGAAGACTCAAGTTCACGCTACCTTTTCACTAATTGTAGATTAGTGAAGCAAACACCCTAAACTAAATGGCTAATATAATAGAGGATGATGAAGTAGGAATTTTGCTCACTTTAGATTTATTCTTCTCACAATATTTCTTCACCATTTGAAAAGCTGGAAAGCTTTCTCATGAGGAAGGAAAAGATGAAGTGGAGATGAGAATAAAACTCATGAGGTGAAAATAGCAACCATGGGTGAGTTTATGTCATACACTAAATCATGTCGAGACTAAACTATGGCTAAGGATAATAGTTAGGTTAATAAATATCTTAGGTAAAACAAATTAGTGGACTAAGTCAATGGACACAACAAGTTTCTCCAAGCTTCTAGCCATGCCATAATTCCACCAATTTATGAATTACTAAAATAAATAAAAACCTATAATTATCAAGAGTATAGTGTAAGTCTCATACACCCATGAAGCATATGGCATCAAGCATGACACAAATAAAATGTACATTAATATATATCATATATATACTATATGCACACAAGTGAGAAAAAGAAATGTTTAAGTGAGCTAATATTAGTTAATGTAAATTAATATATCACATATATAATTATACATTAAATTATTAAATCTACACTGGATTTAATAATCCGGCTATATCATATATAACCGACTAATATCATATGTACCAACTTATCGAATCAACACTTGATCCGATAACCCGGTTATATCTCATATAATCGACCGATATCACATATCGCGAGAATAGAATGTGGTATCACATACGCGCATTAATATCGGTCCCGCACATATCACATATATGCTCCTACTTCGTTTTGTATGAACCAGAAAACCTCTCTGTAGGACTCTAAAGACCCGTCAATACGCCGGCAGTAGGTGATGATCATATCAAACACCCACAAGCCGCAATCGGTCTGCTAAACGTAACGGCCACCCGAGAATTGAGTGATCAGAAGATCAACAAGCAAGCTTGCTCATACTCCTGTGAATCCAATCAGTAACACTACCGTACAGTCCGATCTCTTCGTCAGATATGTCGCATATCGCAGCCTGGGGTGGTAAAACGTCAGACCCCAATAGCCTGATAAGTCATGCCGATGTGAGGTCCATAACGGTTTGAGAAACTACTGATAACACTTACCAGTAGATCTCAGCAACCCTGACCAGGGATTTCCTGTTATGGCCAATCGAGCATAGCGCAACATCAACCCCCAATACCAGGAGAGACGAATCCCCTCCTATCGCTCATTGCCTCCATGTGACTCGGAACTGTACCCAAAAACCACCGTTTTGCACGATCTCTTGAATGTGGTAAGGTAGAAATCAAAGTACAGTGGGAATCACACAAGACTCTATGATGATCTCGGGTCGACAGACTAACCTGTACCAGTATCACCAGAGAATTGGTATCCGGCGATAGGTATAATACCATCTAGGAGTTCTCGGCGAGTCCGTTCAGTGTACCCAGTCTCCACTGAGCATCCGTATACCATCTCTGATGTCAAACACCAATGGATATGGGATCATCCATCGCCCATCACATGGGTCGAGAAGCGTATACGCTAGTCTACTATGGAATATCGATGCCCCGTCTCGATATTCCCACGACTAGGAACATTTGAAGGATATACTTACCGACTACTTCTGCCCCACTAGTATGATCTGCATCATAATCCTGGTAGTCAAGTACTTATCTTAAGAGCTTTATCAACATGTAATAGAGAGACAATAAGTGTACATGTTAAGATAAAGAGCAACCAGATAGCATACTATCATGTCGAGAAAGAAAGTCCTCCCTATATATGTCCAAGCATCCACTATAATATACATCATATGTATAATAATGGCCTCTAAGACATACATATAACCAACAATCTCCCACTTGCACTAAGGCCGTTTTTTGTAGTATCCCATACTCAACGTCCTATAGAAATCTCTCTAGGGAAAGGCCTTTGTGAGTGGATCCGCCGTGTTATCTTTCGCGTCAACTCTCCTGACCTCGATCCCTGGGAGATCAACTATTTCCCTGATCAGGTGATACTTGCCTTAGAATATGTCTGGAACGCTGATGGGACCGGTGTTCCTAGGCCAAAGCCACAACTCCATTGTTTTCACAATAACAGCTATTGGACGCTCAATAGTAAGAACCATGTTCATCTCATGAACAAGAATTTATTCAGACATCCACTTTGGTAGCATCATTGGTAGCGATGTATTCAGCCTTTATCTTCTAGTTTGCTACTCTAGCTTGGAACTCTTCCAACATACCGTCCCTCCACTGAGGGTAAAGACAAAGCCCGTGACTGACTTTCAGTCGACCTTATCACTCTGGAAGCTCGAATTGCTAAAGGACTTCCACTGGAGTTCACCGTTACCAAACCCCAAGGACATTTCTTTAGTGCTTCTCAAATACTTAAGAATATCCTACAAAGCTATCCAGTGATTCTCCTAAGATACGATTGATTCCTTATCACTACACCTAGTGAGTTAGCTACATCTAGTCTGGTACATAACATCGCATACATGATAGAGCCTACTGCCAAAGCATAGGGTATCCCTTGCACGCAAGCTCTCTCCAAATCAGTCTTGGAAGACATCTTTTTGGAGAGAGTGATTGTTGAGTAAGTAGGCGAATCACCACGCTTAGAATCTTCCATACTAAACCCCTTTAGTATGTGTACTTGGATTTGGGACACTCCCAACATCCATTTAGATCTATCATCATAGATCATAATCCAAAAGATATAGTAGGTAGCATCCAGATATTCCATGGAGAATCCTCGTGATAAGAGGAGCTTGACCGAGTGTAGCATAGGAAGCCATTTCCTATCAAGGGTATGTCATCTACGTACAATACGTGGAAGACAACCTTACTCTCTACAACTTTCTTGTATATACAAGGTTCATTTACCATTTTGACGAAGTCAAACTCTTTGACTGCCGTATCAAAACAGATGTTCCAACTCCGCGATGCGTGCATTGATCCTGATAGACTTAAGCATAGCATCCAGCCTTTTCACAGAGTCCCCACTCGTGATGGCCTGCCTGAATCTAGTTGGGTCATCATCTACCATGATGCAATCCTCGCTCCCACTGTCACTGAGAAGACCGTAGTATCTCTCAGGTTGATGAGGAACCCTACCAGATTCGCGGAGAGGCTGAGTCTCGTTGGAGACTATTGAATCCTTTGGTTTCACCAAATCTTCAGCTGTTAGTTTATCCAGCTGGAACTCCTTCCAGTTCTATCCCATGACCACTAATTTCTTTATAAGAAATTCCTTTTCTAAAATGGTGGCATGCTGAGAAATAAAACACCTTTTGCCCCTCAGTGTGGTAGAAGATATTCCCTTGCGAATGTTCAGGACATCTAACAAACTTATACAGAACTGACCTTGCCTCGAGCTTATCCGGATTTTGCTTTTCAACATAGGCCGGACAACCCCATATCTTAACTCGTTTAAGACATGGTCTTTTCCTATACCATATCTCATATGGAGTGGTATGCACTGATTTGGATGGAACCCCATTCAATAGGTATGCAGCTTCTCAAGTGCATAACACCAAAAGAAAACATGTAACTTAGCAGTACTCATCATAGAGTGCACCATATCTCATAGGGTGCGATACCTCCGCCCCGATATACCATTGTGCTGTGGTATATACGAAGGAGTAAGCTGAGAGAGAATCTCATTCTCCTTATAGAAACTCCAGGAACTCCATGCATAAGTATTCTCCTTCTCGATCACATCGTAGGACTTTAATACTTCTACCCGTCTAGTTCTTAACTTCAAGCTTATATTCCTTGAATTTCTCAAAGTTTCAGACTTGTGTTTCAACAGGAACATATGTCCGAATCCTGAGAGAAGATCAGTGAATATAATGAAGCACGAAGAACCAACCTTGGAATTTGTAGACAAAGGACCGTATACATCATCATGTATCCGTCCCAAGAGTTCAGTAACTCTTTCTCTGTTTCAAGTAAACGGAGTATTGGTCTCTTTACCTTTGTGACAAGACTGGCAAGTATCATAAGATGAAAATTTGAACAGATTCTCATATTCATTCTTATGTAACTTAGCTGGTCGTGTTGCATTGATGACCTAGTCTACAATGCCTCAAGAAGGATTCGTTCATTTCTGAACTACTCCTCTTGTATGTGTTCTATATACTTTGAACTGTGGTTTGATTTAGAACGTATATGCCATTTCATAACGTGCCTGATCCAATAAACTCTTGATTCAGGAAAATTTTCACAACATTATCCTCCACTACAGAATTATATCCTTCTTTAACTTAATAAAGAATCTGATGTAATGTTGTATATCAGGTTCGGTATGTAATAACATTTGTTCAGAATCAATGTATTTACCATTTGGTAATACAAGGTGATATTTGCCAACTGACTTGGCTACAACAATTGCACCATTCTCTGACACTTAGTGACATATCACCCAATCTCAGTTCTCTACCTTTCTGTAACCCATGTAACAAATTACATATGCGGGATCCTGATCCGGTATTTCATACCTAGGACATAGAGGATACTGAGAAACAGTTCTCGGTAATGAACACACCCGAAGAATATGTATCAACATGATTATTCCTCGATTGGGTTGCATGGAAATCATTTCCCTATTTCCTGCTCGGACTTATAACAATTATAAGATTGAGCGGAACCAACGTTTCCCAGCTTAGTATAATAAGCAGGTTCGGTCAATGCATCCATATTATTATCTTGATTAAGGCGTGACATGGTCGCTACCAGGAGAGAGAGAGAGAAGACAAACACTCAGCGTATACTCTTGTAAGATCAGATTGGTTATTATTTTATCTAATCAGGATGGCTACCACTATTTTTTATTAAATCTTCCTTCAAACCCTAAAAAGTAAGACTAGCCGGGATTAATTACACGCTACAAGTTCGCCAATCTTTTGGCCAGGCCAGTGTCGGTACTTTGAGGGAGGTTCCCCGTGGTTTCGCACAGATCTAATTAAAATAAACCTCATTTTTCCAGGGGCGTAATCCCGTTAACACCTTTGTAGACACCTACTTGATCGGCTAATTGTAATGTGTAAAACTCTCTCAGGAGTAACTCTTACTCGCAGTGGGTATCGGGATCCAACTATCTCATAGAAAGTATGCAATCTCATTGCAAATTTCAACACTTGAAATTCCCGATAATATTCCGCCCCTAGCGTCCTATGACCTTGACGGAGGCCAAATTACCAATAGGGTGCTAGTCAAGTACAACCCGTTCATTTCTTGATTGAATTAGACCCACCCGCACGACCCTTGACGGAGGCCAAACAACGCCGTACGAATACCCTAATCCAATCACATCTCATGCTGCAGATAAGTACTAATCAGCTACCGTACACTACGCCTTGACGGAGGCCAAACTACCGTAGCACGAATACTAAATACTACTTATCTGAAATATCGGAGGGATACGACAGGTTTTTATGAAAACCTTTTGCATAATGAACTTGATATCGTTGTAGAATCGAGTGATTTTGAAAAGGTGTGTTTTTGAGGCTTTTGCTAGTTTTGCTAAAGAGGCCACTCTCGGTGAAGGGATCTCGGCTCTTTCCTTTTCGAATAAGGTGCAGGATATTTCATAAATACCACTATGCAAAAAAAAAAACTAGAAAAGCAATCAAAAGACAAAGCCGAGTGGGTTGTAGCATTTGCTAGTTTCGCTAAAGAGGTTACTCCCGGTGAAGGGATCTCAGCTCTTTCCTTATCGAATAAGGTGCCGGATATTCTACAAGGAATACCGCAATGCAAAGCAAGAACTAGAGCTACCAGTTTTTAAAACATGATTCTGCAATATCTTTAGGTTTCTTTTATTTCATTAATCTCATTAATGAAGTCCCATCAATTATGCTTCCTAAGTATCACAGAAGAAACGAAAGTAACAATATTTATTATATATCATATATATAATATAAGCATTCGTCTCAGAATATCAAATGATCACATCACAGAATATCAGCAGCAGAAGAACACATATGAAATATTGGATATACTAGGAATTCCGTGTTTTAAATTAAGCCAGTATAAAACACGGATTCCACAGTCGCGATGAATAGCCAAATCCACATCCCTAGACCCCTACGAGAGCGGCAAGCAACCCTACCAGTTCTATAGTTAGGAGACTCGGTCTCAACTCCTTGAGATAGTCTCCCACTGGACCCCAGAACCCGGTAACTTGTGCTCTCCTTCTTGGGTCTATCCTAATGCGGATAAGTATATAATATACATCAATGGTGACATCATCCTCAACCCGGAAGTGCCCCAATAAAAGAATATTACATACAAGCTTTTACATGAATGAAAATGAAAAACTCTCATCTCACATAAAAAGCTCCGGCTATTCAATACACGACGATCCAATATAATATATCACAGTAACACATAATATCATATGTCATCAATGTAAGTAAATATGCGTATCCCAATTATCGTTGACGTGTAGCAACGAAACCGGTGATACACCACATATTACACTTACGGTCGCAGAAAGAAAGTGAAAAACTACAACAATTGGAATCCGCAACCACCTTAGACATCATAAATCCAATGTATCACATACTTTGGATTTCATGCCTAACCAATTGAATTCCTTAGACATCACATGCCTAACAATTATAAATCCCGCATTTTAGTCTCAATATTGAAAACACTTTCCAATAACCAGTTGGATAATTCAACAAGATTCCCGATAACCTGATCAAATACTCGTCGGAAACTTTAGTAGACGGCCGCACCCCCGATGCCGTCGATGAAGTGCATTAAGGCGGAACACCGCGACCGCGAGCACCTAAACGGATGCTTTTGGCGACGGAGTTCTCCTATAGTCACTTGGTCGGGGCTATGGGTCGTGGCTATCTAGTAAAGTTACCCGGCGAGTATCCGCGTACGCTACGTGATTGCGACGGACTTTTGATCCACGTCAAAATACTGTGGCAACCGATCAAATGAGACTAAATTGCTAGATTTATAAAATTCAAATTAGTTATCACAGAACTAATTTTGTGGATTCCAAATATTATATCACAACCATAGATATTTTCGATCGAATAAATAAACACCCAAAATTTCCCAAAGAGCTCAACACTTGAGCGGAGTTTAAAAAGTACCCAAAACATGCCACAACACCTATGAACCGTCCGTAGAAGGACCGACCCATGCCACACTCATGTCGCCGCGGAATTGCCACAAACCCTAGGGTATGAACGCGGTTTCACGATCCAAAAAGTCGAGTTTGGGTATCGTTATTCCAGAGAGTCCACAGAATCGCTTGCATGATTTTCTGAAGATTTTAAACTTGGAAAAATCCAACTCTTGGAAAATTTCCAGCGAGAGAAAATATGGGTTATTGATATCTGTTCGAACTTTTTAACGTTGTCTAAATAATCCGAAACAATGTTAAAATTACGAATACGAAACACTCCAAATTGCCTTTACACAAAAATAATATCACATGCAAATTTAGGAAAAACAAGCAATACTTAAAATAACAAAACCCAGAGACTGGAACACAGAAAAAATTTGAAGCTAAAAATCCATAAGAAATCTGGCGAGCTCGGATTTTTATCAAAAGTGGCCGGCCAAAATCTGGTGGGAAGGGGTCAAATTTCTATTGTGTTCATGTTACATATCATATAACATTCTGCAGTTGCTTAAAATTTTTTTTGACACTTCAAAAATTTCGACATAAACTAGATTTTTATATCGGGTGTTTCGGAGTTGTTTCGGTTTCGTAATTATACAAACATCGTCTAATTCTCTAGCTTGGCTCTGATACCACTGCAGGGTTAACTAGAAGGACAACAAGGTTTCGGAAGGTATCGTCCATGCCAATTTCAAATTTTTGCCATGCTAAAGAACCCTAACCCTATAATCTTAACTAGAGATTTAGACGAAACAACAATGTAAACAACTTTACATCTAAGTGAATGAGAAATACAACCTTTGTAGACCGGTCCTTCACTTCTAAACCTCCGTGTAGTAGTCCCTTCGCTCCAAGTAGTGAACACCCAAACTCTAGTAAGGGTTTACATGAAGAAATGATCAAGCTTGCTCGAAGTCTTCGAGACCGAAGATGATCTACATCAAGGAGACTCAAGCTCATGCTACCTCTTCACTAATGGTAGATTAGTGAAGCAAACACCCTAAACTAAAAGGCTAATATGGTAGAGGATGATGAAGTAGGAATTTTTCTCACTTTAGATTTATTTTTCTCACAATATTTCTTCACCATTTGAAAAGCTAGAAAGCTTTCTCATGAGGAAGAAGAAGATGAAGTAAAAATGAGAATGAAACTTATGAGGTGAGAATAGCAACCATGGGTGAGTTTATGTCATACACTAACTCATGTAGAAACTAAACTATGGCTAAGGATAATGGTTAGGTTAATAAATATCTTAGATAAAACAAATTAGTGGACTAAGTCAATGGACACAACAAGCTTCTTTAAACTTCTAGCCATGACATAATTCCACCAATTTGTGAATTACTAAAATAAATAAAAACCTATAATTATCAAGAGTATAGTGTAAGTCTCATACACCCATGAAGTATGTGGCATCAAGCATGACACAAATAAAATATACATTAATATATATCACATATATACTATATGCACACAAGTGAGAAAAAGAAATGTTTAAGTGAGCTAATATTAGTTAATGAAAATTAATATATCACATATATAATTATACATTAAATTATTAAATCAACACTTGATTTAATAATCCGGCTATATCACATATAACCGACTAATATCATATGTATCAACTTATCGAATCAACACTTGATCCGATAACCCGGCTATATCTCATATAACCGACCGATATCACATATCGCGAGAATAGAATGCGGTATCACATACGCGCATTAATCTCGGTCCAGCACATATCGCATATGTGCTCCTACTTCGTTTCACATGAACCAGGAAACCTCTGTGTAGGACTCTAAAGACTCGTCAATACGCCGGCAGTAGGTGATGATCATATCAAACACCCACAAGCTGCAAGCGGTCTGCTAAACGTAACGGCCACCCGGGTATTGAGCGATGAGAAGATCAACAAGCAAGCCTTCTCATACTCCTGCGAATCCAATCAGTAACACTACCGTATAGTCCGGTCTCTTCGTCAGATATGTCACATATCGCAGCCTGGTGGTGGTAAAACGTCAGACCCCAATAGCCTTATAAGTCATGCCGATGTGAGGTCCATAACGGTTCGAGAAACTACTGATAACACTTACCAGTAGATCTCAGCAAATCTGGCCAGGGATTTACTGTTATGGCCAATCGAGCATAGCGCAACATCAACCCCCAATACCGGGAGAGATGAATCCCCTCCTATCGCTCATTGCCTCCATGTGACTCGGAACTATACCCAAAAACTACCGTTTTTCATGATCTCTTGAAATGGTAAGGTGGAAATCAAAGCACAGTGGGAATCACACAAGACTCTATGACGATCTCGGGTCGACAGACTAACCTGTACCAGTGTCACCAGAGAACTGGTATCTAACGATAGGTATAATACCATCCAGGAGTTCTCGGCGAGTCCGTTCAGTGTACCCAGTCTCTACTGAGCACCCGTATACCATATCTGATAACACCAATGGATATGGGATCATCTATCGCCCATCACATGGGTCGAGAAGCGTATACGCTAGTCTACTCTGGAATATCGATGCCCCGTCTCTATACTCCCACGACTAGGAACATTTGAAGGATGTACTTACCGACTACCTCTGCCCCACTAGTATGATCTGCATCATAATCCTGGTAGTCAAGTACTTTTCCTAAAGGCTTTATCAACATGTAATAGAGAGACAATAAGTGTACATGTTAAGATAAAGAGCAACCAGATAGCATACTATCATGTCGAGCAAGAAAGTCCTCCCTATACATGTCCAAGCATCCACTATAATATACATCACATGTATAATAATGGCCTCTAGGGCATACATATAACTAACAAAAACAACCACACTTCTAGCTAAATCTCATGCCTCAGGATTCTCTGTTCGGAACGAGAGCCCCATGAGAGCTCGAGGGTGACCCCAGGACTGTCCCCGGGGGCTTGGGTGTGGAACTGGATAGCAAACACCCTGCAGGGTGCTCACTGTCCAGCAGCCAACCCATAGCCATAATTTTTTGGCCATAGGCTGGGGGCCCACGTACAGCCCCTAAGGACCCTTAGAGTTGCGCCTGAGGTATCTCTGGGGTCTCGGGCACTTTTCGGGTCGTTATAGATTCGAAATATGCAAGAAGTGAGAATGTTTTTGGTGTTGGGCTAATCTTGAAATTCAGTTTTTGGAATTTCAAGTGTTCGGCTTTGCGGGTTATGGAATTATTTGGCCGCGGCATTGAATCGAGTTGATCAAAGTATTTGATCGATTCGGTTCAAACACATATAGGGATTTGTGTTAGTAAACGTCGACGAATTGATGTGTGATCAACTCGACGAGGTTGCACATTGTGTGTCTACAATTTTGGTGTGTTTTGTTTGGTTCGGATTGTTGCAATGAATAGCCCTGTGTGTGAATGTTTTTAATGTAAAGTGTTGTATTCATATTCATATATAATGCCAATTGTATATTATTCTTTTTCGGGATACGATCGAGTTGAGATCGTCGTTGCCGCTCGATGTATATGATATTTGGTATGTTATCCCGCGGAGAAGCACTCGAGTCGCCGGATTCTAGAATGCGGTAGGTGGCCATATCTAGGAGTTGAGACCGGGCTGCTTCGTTCTACAATTGGCGGGTTGCTCGCCGTGCTTGTAGGGGTATAGGTATAGACCCGCGGAGGGGTGCTTGAGTCGCCGGGTACTAGAAAGTGATGGGTGGACCCTTCATAGTGTTGAGGAAGGGTTGACCCATTTATAAGATTGGCGGATGGCTCTCCGCGCTTGTAAGGGTCTTGGTTTGGCTATGTACGGGCTATTCATTCGACCGTGGAATGTCGCGTTTCGTTTGCGGCTCAAACGAAATGCGGGATTTCTACGATATCCGGACTATTCCATTTACTTGTTGTTTACCGCATGCGTATAATGTGATTACCTGCCTGTGATGATGATGTGTGTGTGTGTGTATAAGTGTATTTATATATTTTGCATCTGCGCTAGCCCTGCGTCTGCCCTGCCGTATGTTAAGTAACCTTATGGCGAAGACCCGATGCCGTGGCGAATGCGGATGGCATATAAAACATTCTGTTTACCGCCGTAAGACGCGACCGGGACGTTGGGACGTCTGGCCTGAATTTTTGGGGCAGATACTATTTGGTTTTATCCGTCCACCTCTCCGAAGATACCAAGTTGATTTATGGCACCGTGTTTCGGAGGTTTGATCGGATACGGCTATTGTAGCAGACTTCGTTAGATTCCCCCTCGTTTGCGAGGGGTTTTTTGATTATGGGGACGCTCTTCCCTGCAGGCGCAAGCCCTTGCAGTTAATTACGATACCGCGTAGCGATAACCACTTTCTCCTTTTCCAGTTGTTCACTTCGTGTCGTGTGTATTTGTTTTGTTTTAGGTTGCCCGTAAATTGTATACAGAGACTAATTTATGTTGTCGCCCGTAAGGCGGGGATTAGTCCAAATCCGTATTTTCTTAGATTTGGGTTTGGTTTGTTTTAAGGCTCGTTAATCTCGTTTGATAAAGTTCTCACGAATCAACAAAATAGTTCCCAATTCAAGCTTAAACGTTTGTTGAGGATACGTTAGTCTAATTTAGACTAAGATCTACTCAACAAGGTTTTAGGATCATTTAGACCCAAAGAAAGAGCATTAGGGCTCTATTGTTTTAGTTTAGAGACGTTACGGTCCATCGGGTTTAAGGACATCATAGTCCATAGAGTTTAGTTTAGGGACGTTGCGGTCTATTGAGTTTAAGGACATCATAGTCCATGTTTAAGGACATCATAGTCCATAGAGTTTAGTTTAGGGACGTTGCGGTCTATTGGGTTTAAGGACATTATAGTCCATAGAGTTTAGTTTAGGGACATTGCGGTCCATTGGGTTTAAGGACATCATAGTCTATGAGTTTAAGGACCTCATAGTCTGTGTTTAAAGACATCATAGTCTGTAGGGTTTAAAGACATCATAGTCTGTAGGGTTTAAAGACATCATAGTCTGTGTTTAAAGACATCATAGTCAGGGTTTAAAGACATCATAGTTTGTAGGGTTTAAAGACATCATAGTCCGTGTTTAAAGATATCATAGTCTATAGGGTTTTGGTTTAATAGTTTGGGGATGCACCAAAGGTTATTGGTTATTGGGACCCTCCATCTCTCTGAAGACGTTGAAGAATTACAACGACATATACGGGAGGTATGAAGAGATGTACCCTTGAACCAGTGAATATTCATCAAGGATTTGATGATCTTGTTTGGGACTAAGTCCAATTTGAAAGCATATGGGTTGGGTTAATTTGGGATTTGACCAACCTTGGGCTCAGCCCACTTGATTATTTATTTGGGCTTGGTCCCCTTTCTGCATCAGCAGTGTTGAGCATTGAAATGAATTCTGACACCCTTTATTCTTTTTGTTTTATTTGTATTCTTTCGATAGCGCTCATGTGAGGAACGCGTGGAGCGCCAGGCAATGAGCCCCAGGCAATGAGTACTAGGTACTTTTTATTAAGTAGCGCCCACGTGAGGAGCACGTGGAGCGCTCGGTGCTGAGCGCCAAACTTTGAGTGCTAAGCGCTCCTTATTAAATAGCGCCCACGTGAGGGGCACGTGGAGCGCCAGGCACTTTTTTTGTTCTGATCAGTTCGGTGCTCTGATAATTAAATTCTCGTTTGTGAGAGACTTTGTCTCACGGATCTAAGAACTAAATTCTTCTTTTATGAGAAGATGCTATGATCTCTTTTGTTTTTCTTTACTTTGAAGAGAGGCAGTTCTCGCCTTGAATTCTGAAGTTTATGGGGGAGTTCTTCTGTACAAGACTTGAAGTCTTGAGGCCTTTATATAGTGGAGGCTGATTCGTTGATTCAGTTGAGGAAATCTCTCATTGAGAGATTTCTTAATTAATTTGGGGAATTTATTCACCGTTGGATCTTTGATCTAAGGACTTCTGTTTTACAGAAGACATTTTTCTTGTTTTTAACAAGATTGGGAAAATATTTTCCCATACAGAACTTATTTTGTATCTTGGTGATTTTTAATCACCATTGGATCTTTGATCTAACAGTGTTCTGATTTACAGAGCACAATCTTTCTTATTTAGAAAGATTTGAGGAGTATTTTCTCAATCAGAATTTAATTCTGTATCTGATGATTTTTAATCACCATTGGATCTTTGATCCAATGGTGCTCTGATTTACAGAGCACAATCTTTCTTGTTTAGAAAGATTGGGGAAAATATTTCCAAAATAGGGTTCTGATCCATTTTATTTAGAATTTAATTCTATCGGCTCAGAAGGCATTAGAAGCTCTCACGTGCAGCACGTAACCCAATGGCACTAGGGCGGTTTGCCTATATGCAGTAGTCCCAGAGAAGAGCATCACGTGTTGGCACGTGATGCGCCTTCTGGCCTGCTAGTTGTTTTATGAAGGCGCCTATATATTTTTTATATATGTGCTCATGTGTGGCATGTGAGGTCCAACTTCAGTCCCATTTGTTAAGTGTAATGCTTATAATTTTGGCTCCAAGGCGCATCACGTATGGGCACGTGATGCTCCTTTTGGGGAATTTTCCCATTGCTTTTTTATTTTTTATTTATGTTTTTCAAAAGGGAGCAAATGCTCCCACAGCGTTGTTCTCATGTGTCTTGCACGTGAGTGCAACGCTGTCACCTTTACAGCCGTCAGATGGCCTAGGGGAACGGGGAAGTGAACCGTCCTTGTTATGTCTTATAAATGCCCGGGTTTGGCTTTTGGGAAACCACTGTTCTTTCATTTTCATCCTTCTTTGTTTTCTTTGAGAATTTAATTCTCCTCTTCAGAGCTTAGTTCTCTGCCATTGCAGTTCCAGAGTTAAACTCTGTTTGGAAAAAGAGACCCTTTTTAGGTAAAGATCTTGAATATCATAAAAACCCTTTTCTTTAAAGAAAACCTCTGGATTTTAAATCCATCATGAGAGCTTTTCTCTCCTTTGAAACTCATCTCTTAGAGATCCAAATATGTGATCTTTAAGTAATAACTCTCAATGCTTTGGGCATTCCTCTTCTGACCTTTATGGGATTTGATTTCCTCTTTACGGGGGTTTCTGGAATTTAATTCCACCGCATAAAAGGAATTTAATTCCTCACTGAAGAGCTTTGCTCTGAAGATCAATAGGACCCCTCGGGAATTTCCTTCCCTGATGTTCTTGAGCACATTTCATAGGGTTGCACAATTTTTAAATTTGTTGGATGTTTTAACAGATTTTTTATGAGGATGTCAAGAGTTGTTTAAACTCTCGTGTCCGTTTAATAAGAATCTTTTATGTTTTCATAGTGACTGTCCTGTCTCATCATTGATGAGCCGCCATATTGATTTTGTGGGGTCCATTAGTTTTGTAATCAGTGGTCCCAAGGAACAAACTTTTTGTTGTTTCCTCCCATTATTATATATATGTATACACATATATAAATTTTTTTTATTAAAGGCTTTTCCTTCCCCTTTTTCAGGAACAATGGCTTCTCTTCCTTACTTTCCTTTCACTCGCTCAGACGTTGCTATTCCACAATCGCTGTTGGACGAAGAAGCAATGGCGATGATTAGAGCTCATGACAGGGATTGTACAAGTTTGCTCTTGTGAGGAACTTGGTATGGAAATATCATCCGGGGCCACCACAGCTTTATTTGCAAAGTGCCAACAGAGTCTCTTCGTCCAATTTCGCCGATGGAGTATCCGCAGACCGCTTTTGCGGTGGAGGCGACTGATTGGACTCCTATAGGCCGACTTGAGCCGTCGAAAACTAGGATACCCAACCAACCTTTGCCGACCATAGATATCTTGGGGCGTCGCATTTGTCAGGGTGAAGCCCAACCCTGGGGACAAATTTATAAGATAGGGCTTACCCCTCGCCATCCAACGGGCTATCTTCCCTGGGCTCGATATGTTCTATCCGCCCACCGTGCACGATTGCAGAAGGTCGGGCTCTATCAGGCGGTGTATGCGTCCCTTTTTCATTATCAGTCCCCTCATGTCTGGTGGGTTAAGGCTTTTGTGAACTAGTGGAATCTTCCTACCAACACCTCTTGCTAGGGGATCGCGAGGTCTCTATTTCATTGGACGAGTTTCGCGAAGTTTCGGGACTACCAATTAGGGGAGAGCATTATGAAGAGTTGCTGCCTCCCGATGAGTATGTATTTGAGACGATGCCGGCTACGCTTGACGGCTTGATGACTGAAAACGCCGTCCGCCATAAGTACCCTAGCTTAATCAAGGTTTTGGTTATTTTTGAGAAACTGTTCGCAGCGTCGGAAGGGCATGGCGTCACTTTGGAGAGCTTCATTGCCTGCTTTATCCGCGAAGATGCTTTGTCCAAGACGGCTCCAAAGTTTGTGAACATCGACGATCCTTTTGGGTTTGGGCTAGACAAACTGCCGGCCAAAGAGGAAGATCTACCGCAGTTTTATATCCCGATCTTGTCGTCCATGTCTTTTGATTCGATTGCGGCTCCCGGAATGGACGAAGAGACCTTCTTTGTCGGCTTTATCAGCCTTTGGCTCAGTTGGTTTGCCATTCCAACACATCGTCGCTTTATGAGAGCTTCGGTCATCTATCCTGCTCATCGTGTGGCTGAAGGAACACGATTGGCCGTAGGTATCGCGGGGCTATCACACTTATACCATGGGCTGAGCGTTGCGGCCAATACTTCGACCCCGGGTGTAGATGTTGTGAATTTCTCTCTCCACTACTTTAAGTCGTGGATCGAGATGCATGTATTGGGGGCGTTCGCAGCACATTGGAGGCCAGATTTCTATGACGCTTACACCTTCCCGCGGCTCATGAGGTTGGTGGATGTTTCTGCTCCTGATCCAACTCAGCTAGGGGCCCTTCGTGTGTTTCTTAACCCATATGCTAACGAAGGTGGGATGATATTCAACGACTGAGTCCTCTCTGCTCCTTCGGGACCTGTTCAGCAACTATTCGATTTATCGAAAGGGGGATCACCATCCTTAAAGCCTAAGGAGATTATGCATTTATACTTGATTAGGCCGGGTTTCTTGGTATTTCATCAGAGTAATGTGGTTATTTTAATGCGGTATAATCCGCACCGCTTTGCCCAACAGTTGGGTTATGACCAAGGTGTTCTTTTTGAGGCGTTCTTAGTCGAGCCTACTTCATCACTGACGGATATTCGCGACGCTATCCATCATTTTATGCGGCTGAACACTGGTTCCCGTTTCATGATCCCCGAGGCTGATCATCTTCCAATTCGTGTGGGGTCTTTTACGAGTTGGTACCGTCATCGAGTTGGTCCCGTCATTGCCGAGGAGAAGCGGATACTCTTCGGATATAGAACTCCCTCCCCGACTCAAGCTATGGGCGTTCCGCCGCGACCGTGGACAGTGGTTCTCCCACCATTGAGGGGTAACGGTGCCTTACTTATCCCTAAGGCGGCGGATGCGGAATTGACTCCTCCCACAGTTGGTATACTAATGCGCACTAGAGCCCAGGCAAAAGCTTTTGATAAGGCGCCTGCAGTAGTTTCATCAGTTGCGGCATCATCAATGGTGGTGTCATCAATGATAGTACTGCCAGAAGAGGATACTGGAGGCGAAGTTGGCCAACGTCGCGCCAAAGCGCCGAGGGGAAGGAAGCGATCTTCTTCTAGCATTAGCTCCAGCTCAAAAGGAGGAAGAAAACAGTTGCTGGCTTGCTTGACCTTCTGCTGGAATCTGAGCCTATTGTTTAAGACGAAGCAATATCGATGCGAGAGCCGGATGATGGTCTCATTTACCTTGGCTCGTTTACTGAGGAAGCCGCACAATTGGCTGAAGCTTTAAGGTGTTCGCAAGATGAGACCGAGAATGTGCACATCCCGAAAAAGCCCTACCCTTCGGTTATCTTTTACGAAGATCCCCCATCGCTACGGAGAGTACATATGGGTCCTCTGCGAAGGGAAGACGAGATAGCCGTCAAGCAGCCTATCTCAGCAGCTTCCGAAGATGAGCTGGCACTGAAGACCGGTCGCCATGAATATGCTTTCGAAGCCCGGCGAGCATATTTCCTTAGGAAGGAAAGACAGCTTGAAAAAGCCATACTAGAAGCGTCTTGGCGCATCGGTATATATGCTTTCCGTAATTTTTCTTTTGGCAAGTAATTTGTATTGCTTTTATATCTTCTTATCTTTGCGAAAACTTTGCAGGGACTTCAGCAACGACAGAGGATTTGAGCCCAAGTCGCGTCCTGACTGTGGATTCTATAAATGTCTCCGATGAGGCACTGTTAGGTGCGGAGGAGACCGTTATACCTGCTATTCCTGCTGTGGAGCTTCCACTGGTAGCCTCCGTTCCCCCGGTGCCTGTTCTTCCAGAAGAGGTGCCCTTATCAGTCGTAGATCTAATGGATCTTTCTGGTGACGGCTTGGAGATTGTGGAAAGGGTAGTTCAGACCGCCGTCCCTTCATTGGAGCCTGAAGTGGCGGCTGTTGCCCTCAATTGGAAGCTGTCACACCAGCAAATGTCTCCAGTGATGTTCCTAAGGGCATGGAGGAGGCTGCCGAGGCTGCTATCCCTCCGGTTCAAGGCGTGAAGAGCATCGAAGGTAGTCTTCTATACTTTGTTTTTAATAGTTTTTCCATTATCTGAACCTTTCCTTCCTTTCAGAACTATGGGAATTGGCGGTTTCTATTGTGCACCTATCTTCCAGGAAGTCCTTCCAGCGCTTACTTGACATAGGTGCCCTACAGGCGAAATCCCCGCAAAGTATCGTCCTTTCTAACGGGCAAGGTCTGTGTTCTTTGGTCTTTTTGCTTTATTATCACCTTTTTTTAAGATGATGCTAACATGTCCTCTGCAGTTCTCGAAGCTGATGATGAAGTGGAGATCCTTGATGGCCCTGGGGATCTTTCAAACCCCCATTGCATGGCTGTGGGTAAGTAAAACTTTACCCTTGGTATTGTTCTGTTTATTCCATGTTTGCCAGTCTCGCTGACTAGTCATGAACTTTGATAGCTTTGCCAGCTCCGGCTTCGTTAGAATCCCGAATCTTTATGCCACCGGGACCATATGCCCGACGTGCGTCTGAAAGGATGGCGAGACAAAGCATTCACTCCTTGTTGGCCCTCATTAAAGATCTTCGTGCTGGAAGCTCTGTTATGGCCGAAGAATTTGCTGCCGAAACTAATACTTCTTTGCCCTTCCTTGCTACTTACCATGATGAGACATTGGTGCATGCTTGGGTTGAGTATTGTCGTAGAGTAGAGACTTGCTTACATAATCTCGAGTGTATACGCCTTCCTTCCGAGCTCTTAACTTCCAAGGTGTGCTTGCAGGGGTGGATTGAGCGGTGCGCCGCTAATCTTCAGTCTTGCGAAAAGAGGCTCAACCGGAAATTTTCGGAGAGGGAGCTAGTTTCAAATGCTTTGGGGGAATTTCAAGCTCAACTCAATGCTAAGACTACCCGTGCGTACGAACTTTGGCGGGTGCTTCAAGAAGCTATCATGGAGGTGGTACCTATTGATAAAGCCGTTATCTTTACCCGCGAGATGGTTGATGCTCATAAAGTTGCTAAAAAGGAGCTTGAGAGTCGGCTCGCCTCGTATCAGGTTCAACAGTCTCAGGCGGAGACCCATCACGTGGCAATAACAAAACTTGAAGCCGAGGCCCAGCGGAAGAAGGATGAACTGACGAACTTATTACACCGTCCGCCGGCTTAAAGATTTTTTGTATATTCTCCTTTTCTTGTATTCACTCCTGAATAAGAGAATATTTTGCATACCTTTTTGATTCTTTTTATGACATGTATCTTGTATTCATGAATAAAAGACATATATTTTTTTATATCATGTTTGCATGTAACTCTGGTGAATGTGGCCCATATGTAGTTTATCTTGATCTTCTTGTAGGGCAGCGATGGCTTAGGAAACAAGTTCAGGTCTGCTGCCTAAGACTTTTCAACTTTATGAGCCGTGAGGGTCTCACAAAGACTTTTCTCCCTACGAGTCGAGAGGATCTCGTAGGTGTAATTTCTCCTTAGGGAGGACTCCTAAGTGCGTTTTCTCTCGAGAATCGTAAGGATCCCATAAGAGAGTTTTCTTTATGTGCAGGGACACTAATTTCCCCGCAGGCTGAGACGAATCAAGAGATTCTCGCAAAGACACTGATTTCCTTGTGGGCCGAAACGAATCGAGAGGTTCTCGCCGCCAAGGATGCTGATTTCCCTGAATCGAGAGGTTTTGCCAAGGACACTGATTTCCCTGAGGTCGAAATGAATCGAGAGATTCTAACAAAGACACTGATTTCCTTGCGGTTCGAAACGAATCGAGAGGTTCTCGCCAAGGACACTGATTTCCCTGAATCGAGGTTTTTGCCAAGGACACTGATTTCCCTGAGGTCGAAACGAATCGAGAGATTCCTGCAAAGACACTGATTTCCTTGCGGATCGAAACAAGTCGAGAAGTTCTCGCCAAGGACGCTGATTTCCCTGAATCGAGATTTTTGCCAAGGACACTGATTTCCCCAAGGTCGAAATGAATCGAGAGATTCCTACAAAGACACTGATTTTCTTGCGGGTCGAAACGAGTCGAGAAGTTCTCGCCAAGGATGCTGATTTCCCTAAATCGAGATTTTTTCGAAGGACACCGATTTCCCTGAGGTCGAAACGAATCGAGAGATTCCTGCAAAGACACTGATTTCCTTGCGGGTCGAAACGAATCGAGAGGTTCTCGCCAAGGACACTGATTTCCCTGAATCGAGGTTTTTTCCAAGGACACTGATTTCCCTGAGGTCGAAACGAATCAAGAGATTCCTACAAAGACACCGATTTCCTTGCGGGTCGAAACGAATTGAGAGGTTCTCGCCAAGGACGCTGATTTCCCTAAATCGAGATTTTTGCCAAGGACACTGATTTCCCTGAGGTCGAAACGAATCGAGAGATTCCTGCAAAGACACTGCTTTCCTTGCAGGTCGAAACGAGTCGAGAAGTTCTAGCCAAAGACGCTGATTCCCTGAATCGAGATTTTTTCGAAGGACACTGATTTCCCTGAGGTCGAAACGAATCGAGAGATTCCTGCAAAGACACTGATTTCCTTGCGGGTCGAAACGAATCGAGAGGTTCTTGCCAAGGACACTGATTTCCTTGAATCAAGGGGTTCGTGAGTTGACTTGATTCCGAGACGGAGCATTGATCCGACGGGGAGGTCATTGGTTGACTTGTTTCCGATACGGAGAATTGATCCGGCGGGGAGGTCATTGGTTGACTTGTTTCTGAGACGAAGTATTGTTCCGGCGGGGAGGTCATTGGCTGACTTGCTCCGCTTTCTGCGGTGTCTGGGTTGACTTGCTCCGCTTTATGCGGTGTCGGGGTTGACTTGCTCCACTTTCTGCGGTGTCTGGGTTGACTTGCTCCGCTTTCTGCGGTGTCTGGGTTGACTCTAGCTTGTCTGTGAACCATGGAGTCTTAGAACTAGGGACTTTGCCGTGGCTCCGTCTGGTGATGTCGCGTCCGTATCCTGCTGGAATGAGGAGGAACGCCGTTGCTGATCTCTAGGCTGTAGATGTTGCCGTTGAAATCTGGCTTCCCTTTGACAGAGTCTGGTGGGGAAATGTGGTTCCCTTTTCGTTTATGCCCATGGATTGTATACAGGGGTCGATGTGGACTTATCTGCATGGTAAAGGTTTCATTCTTTTTTTTCTTTCCGTGATGCTCTATCATTTCAGCTTTTTATATCGCGAAAGTCGCGATTGCTCAATCATTTCGACTATTTTTCGCGATGCCCAATCATTTCGGCTGTTTTTCTTTTTCTTTACTCGTTGCTTTTTATTGCGAGTTGCCTTATCATTTTGGCTATTTTTATATGCATATATTTTACTTGCTGCTCTTTGTTGCATGTTGCCCTATCATTTCGGCTGTTTCATATGCATTTTTGGCTTGCTGTTTTTTTGCTGCGCGTATGGAACTTGAGATCTGATACCAATTTTAGCATCAGCATCGCTGCGACTGGAATGTGGCCAGGAGCGAATCATCATTTGCCGTGAAAGGTCTTAGAATTTGATACCGATTTAGGTATCAGCATCGCTACAATTGGGAGATTACCAGGAGTGATTCATCATTTTCCTTTGCCTCTATCGAACAAAGGTGGCTTAGTAGACAGGGTTAGGGATCCTGCCGACTAAGTCTCTTGACCTTATGAGCCATAAGGGTCTCATAAAGGTGTTTCTTCCTACGGGTCGTGAGGATCTCATAAGTGCATTTCTCCTTAGGAATCGTGAGGATTCTTAAGTGTATGTTTTCTTATAAGTCGTAAGGATCTTACAAGAGTGTTTTCTCCTTGCAAGTCGAGAGGACCTACAAGTGTTGTTCACCAGATAGAGGAATTTCACACCATTGGTGGAACTGGGTGAGGGAAACATTTATTTGTGCCCGTAGATCATATACAATGGTCAATATTGAACTTCTTGTAGGGCAAACTGGGGAATATGATGGCTTAAGAACAGGTTCAGATCCCTGTAGCTTAAGGCTTTTGAATCCTATGAGCCGTGAGGGTCTCATAAGGGGATTCTTCTTACGAGTCGTGAGGATCTCGTAAGTGTACTTTCTCCTTAGGAATCATGGGGATCCCTAAGTCTGTTGCTCCTTTGTGAGTCGTAAGGATCTCACGCAGGTTTTTTCTCCTTACAAGGTCGAGAGGACCTTGCAAGTGTGCATGAATTTCTTTTACGAGTCTGCGCCCTTCCGTGTTTTCACAAACTTGCCGGTAGCCCTGCTGTTTTTACTCACGGAGCCCTTTCGGGTTCTCATCCGTGCCAATTTCTCTTATGGACGTACCGTTTTTTTATCCACGCTAGTCTAAGGGCGGTTCGTAGTAGTTTAAGGATGTTACGGTCCATTGTTAGTTTAGGGACATTTCGGTCCGTTGTTAGTTTCCACGGCAAAGTTTTGCCGGACATCACTTACAGAGTTTGGTACTCAGGAAGACAGCGAGCGGACACAAGCGTCGTCATATATCATTAACCTGGGCCGTGACTCGTCAGGCATAGTATTTCTTAAGAAATCGGTCGTTTATTGGCCGGAACGGTCTTTCGCCATGCATATACATGAGCAAGTAGGCTCCCCTTGATAGACCTTGTCACATAATCCAAGGATTTTGGCACTGCTCCTACCCCTAGCTCCTCTGTGTTATCTTCTAACGCCGAGTGAGCTTCTTCGTTATTCAGCGACGAATGAGAGATCATGTGGCAACTTGCCACATAATCTTCGGGTTCTTCTGACGAGTCATCTCCCTCATCATTGTCGTTATCTCCACTTTCAAGGATATAGTTGAGAAACTCTTGGAGTGTGACTGGGGTTCGCGCCATCTGGTTGTATTCCTCCAGCGCGTCAATATGCTTTTGCAGATCCGTGCGCTTATCGTCAGGCTGCGCGGGCTTCTTGGTCTTCTTCTTTTTCTTCAAAGACTTTGACGGCTAGGCCTGGGTATTTTGCCTATCGCTACCAACTCTCGATGTTGGGCGCAGTTTCAGCATCTTTTCAATAATCTCTGGCTCTAGCGGGCTTTTCCACCTGATCGCCGGACATGCTTGAAGATCCTTCAGCATTTTTTTGGTCTTAGCCGAAAGAACAACTTCTCATGGAGCTTCCTCTATAAATGAGCATGATGCTCCCGGCGTGTCCACCTTTTTAGGAGCATGCTGTCATGGCGGGTTTACCCTCCAGTTTTCAGACAATGCGAACCTACCCTGTTGGTACTAGTTTTCAACCCAGTTTTTGAAGACGTAGCAATTTTCGATTGGGTGACCCGCTACTCTGTGGTAGGGACAATAGTTAGGATGGTTGATGTCACCAGGTTGCGATGGGTGTCTCGGATCCGGCAGAGTGACGAGCCCGTTGCGCACTACCAGTTCGAACAGTCTCCTTGTTTTATCAAGACGTCTTAACTTCTCATCGAGGGATCGCGGCTTGTTGCTTTGGCGAACAACCGGTCTCGGGTCATTTGGTTGTTGTTGATCGTTGGCGACGCAGGTCGCTTTCCCTTTTCCCTTTTCATTCCGAGGATCCATCTTTGAAGAGGAAGGCCTATGGCCTATCTGGTCCATTTAGGCCAGCTTGTCAATCAAGGCCTGGAAGGCGGTCGGCTTGAAAAACATCATAAATTAGGATATAGTTGCCTGCGGATCAAGGGTCCCCACGAACATGCCCACGGCAGGAACTACTTCTATGCGTTGTTCGCATTTCGACCACTGGTTCTGCCACCGAATTGCATACTGAACCCATGTCTCTCCTGGCTTCATCCTGGTATTGATCAATGCCGTGATCGGGGTGCGCTCGCTAGCGCTTGCGAAACGCTGGGTGAATAGCAACTCCATTTCCGTGAATGTTTTGATGGAGTCATTCAGAAGCTCCGAGTACCATTCGAATGCCGTCTCCGATAAGCTGCAGACAAACTGGCGAAGTAGCAATTTATTGTCACCTCCAGTATTGCCGCAGATAGCCCTGAACTGAGCGACGTGCTGATGGGGGTTGCCTGTTCCCTTATACACATGAAATTTAGGGATCGTATATCCCGGTGGGTACTTAATTTGATCGTACCAGCCTGGATAGGGTCGTCCAGTTCTGACGACTTGGCTGGCAGCTTCGCTTGCCTGATGAGATCGTATTTGTTGAGCTATATAGTCATCAAGCGCAGCTTTCGAGATCGTCTCCTCCCTGGCTGCTGATAGAGCCGGAAGAGAGTTTGATGTCTCCTCTCTGTCGTCTTCAACGATTATTGGGGGATCTTCGGCTGGAGGGTCCGGCTGGATCATCATGCCCACCATATCTTGGAACAGAAGTGCCATTTGTTTTATGTTCGCCGCTTGTTCCGTGGCTTCTTTATCTTTCTTTTCGAGCATTCTTAGTAGGAATTCGGCTTTGGTTTCTTGTTCCTGGCGTTGATCCGACGATACTTCCGGGCTTTCCTTTTGCCCAGTGAGTGTGGCCATCTTTGTCAGTATCTCGTGGAGCTTTTGTTGCTGTTCTTGAGTTTTCGTCACAAAACGTGGAGTGGTCGATGAACCGTAGAAGTACGGCTTTACTCTTTTTCGGAAGCCATGTAGACGTTGTGCACTACCATGCCCCCAGACTTGGGGAATTTGAATTCAGTGCCCTTGAGATTTGTCATAGACACGGGGATCTTCTCCGGCCTTCTCCTTTTATGGGCAGTCGAAGTCGAGGGGGCTGTTGCAGATGATACTTTCCGTGGTACGATGACGGGATGACCCTCCTCTTGCCGGAACTTCATTTTCTTCGATTTGCGGGAGTAGTCTTTGTCGATTACAAAGTCTTGGACTCTTCACCAGACCGTATGGATTTTAGAAGACAGCCGCTGAGAGGGCTACTCCGGCTTCGCTTTAGTGTAACATTTTCAGTGGGTGGAGAAGACCTTTTTAGTATGGCAATTGGAGCATTCTTGCGCACCCTCCTGAGCGGCTCAAAGCTATTCCCAGTTGGAACAACAGAATCGACTTTCACCATTGGAGCTGGTGGGTTAAGTCCAGAAGGGGAACTGCCCCCAGCTATCCTCACTCGGCGCCAGTGACGACGTCGAGCATGTCATGTAACCGGGATCACCTCTTTCGTCGGAGTAACTTCATCATGCCCCTGCTTTGAGGAGAGGTTGTTATTGGCATCAGCCTGTCAAAGACGGACATTCGTTGGGAAGGAATGGACAACCTGTCGAAGGCCGACTTTCGAGTAGGGGAAGTAGTTTGGACGACTTCACCCGCAGCAGGAGTTGGGATAGCCTTCTCCGGTATTGCGAGACTCTTTGTAGGCCTATTTGAGCTTAGGCTCAGTCTGTCGAAGACTGAGGTAGTAGACTTGGATGACCCGTTGAGACGGGCCGCGGTTGTTGCAAGCCGATCGAAGACCGACTTCTTTGGAGCTTCTTGTGACATCACTGGAGCGTCGAAGCTCATTGGCGGGAGCATGGTCCCGAAGAACAACCCAGTGGTGGCCTGTGTCACCTGTTCCACCAGCATTATGAAGTTGGAGGCCGCTTGGGGCCCGTAAGTTACTCCTCCAGACGGGACAGAGCGGGAGTTGTTGTTGCAGTTGGTGCAGCTGGAAGCCATTGCTCCTCTCTTTTTTCTGCGTGGAGCAAGACACCAAATCTTAGTACCTCGAATCTAGGGGCAACCATATTAAACCGCGATTCATTCGCGAACACATCACACGAAGTGTGGAGTGGAAAGAGGAAAAGGTCCCACCGGACGTGCCAGAATCTGTTTACCGCCGAAAGATGCGACCGGGACGTTGGGACGTCTATCCTGAATTTTGGGGGCAGATGCTATTTGGTTTTATCTGTCCACCTCTCCGAAGATGCTAAGTTGATTTATGGAACCGAGCTTCGGAGGTTTGAACGGATGCGGCCGTTGTAGCAGACTTCGTCAGACCCCCCTCGTTTGCGAGGGTTTTTTTGATTGTGGGGACGCTCTTCCCTGCAGGCGTAAGCCCCTGTAGTTAATTACGTTACCGCGTAGAGATAACCACTTTCTCCTTCTCCAGATGTTCACTTCGTGTCGTGTGTATTTGTTTTGTTTTAGGTTGCCCGTGGATTGTATACGGAGACTAATTTATGTTGTCGCCCGTAGGGCGGGGATTAGTCCAAATCCGTATTTTCTTAGATCTGGGTTTGGTTTGTTTTAAGGCTCGTTAATCTCATTTGAGATTAAGATCAACTTAAACGTTTGTTCAGGATACATTAGTCTAATTTAGACTAAGATCTACTCAATGAGGTTTTAGGATCATTTAGATCCAAAGAAAGAGCATTTGTGCTCTATCGTTTTAGTTTAGATACGTTAAGGTCCATCGGGTTTAAGGACATCATAGTCCATAGAGTTAAGTTTAGGGACGTTGCGGTCCATTGGGTTTAAGGACATCATAGTCCATGTTTAAGGACATCATAGTCCATAGAGTTTAGTTTAGGGATGTTGCGGTCCATTGGGTTTAAGGACATCATAGTCCATAGAGTTTAGTTTAGGGACATTGCGGTCCATTGGGTTTAAGGACATCATAGTCCATGAGTTTAAGGACCTCACAGTCCATGTTTAAAGACATCATAGTCCGTGTTTAAAGACATCATAGTCTGTAGGGTTTTAAGACATCATAGTATGTAGGGTTTAAAGACACCATAGTCTGTGTTTAAAGACATCATAGTCTGTAGGGTTTAAAGACATCATAGTCTGTGTTTAAAGACATCATAGTCTGTAGGGTTTAAAGACATCATAGTATGTGTTTAAAGACATCATAGTCTGTGTTTAAAGACATCATAGTTTGTAGGGTTTAAAGACATCATAGTCTGTGTTTAAAGACATCATAGTCTGTAGGGTTTTGGTTTAACAGTTTGGGGATGCACCAAAAGTTATTGGTTATTGGGACCCTCCATCTCTCTCGAGACGTTGAAGAATTACAACGACATATATCAGAGGTATGAAGAGATGTACCCTTAAACCAGTGAATATCATCAAAGATTTGATGATCTTGTTTCGAATTAAGTCCAATTTGAAAGCATATGGGTTGGGTTAATTTAGGATTTGACCAACCTTGGGCTCAGCCCACTTGATTATCTATTTGGGCTTGGTCCCCTTTCTTCATCAGCAGTGCTGAGCATTGAAATGGATTCTAAAACTCTTTATTCCTTTTGTTTTATTTGTATTCTTTTATATGGAGTGTTAAACACTCGATAGCGCTCACGTGAGGAACACGTGGAGCGCTTGGCGCTGAGCGCCAGGCAATGAGTACTAGGTACTTTTTTATTAAGTAGCGCCCACGTGAGAAGCACGCGGAGCGCTCGGCACTGAGCGCCAAACTTTGAGTGCTAAGCGCTCCTTATTAAATAGCGCCCACGTGAGGAGCATGTAGAGCGCTCGGCGCTGAGCGCCAAACTTTGAGTGCTAAGCGCTCCTTATTAAATAGCGCCCACGTGAGGGGTACGTGGAGCGCTCGGTGCTGAGCGCCAGACACTTTTTTTGTTCTGATCAGTTCGGTGCTCTGAGAATTAAATTCTCGTTTGTGAGAGACTTTGTCTCAGGGATCTAAGAACTAAGTTCTTCTTTTATGAGGAGATGCTATGATCTCTTTTGTTTTTCTTTACCTTGAAGAGAGGTAGTTCTCGCCTTGAATTCTGAAGTTTATGGGGGAGTTCTTCTGTACAAGACTTGAAGTCTTGGGGCCTTTATATAGTGGAGGCTGATTTGTTGATTCAGTTGAGGAAATTTCTCTTTGAGAGATTTATTAATTGATTTGGGGAATTTATCCACCGTTGGATCTTTGATCCAAGAACTTCTGTTTTACATAAGACATTTTTCTTGTTTTTAACAAGATTGGGAAAATATTTTCCCATACAGAACTTATTCCGTATCTTGGTGATTTTTAATCACCATTGGATCTTTGATCCAACGGTGCTCTGATTTACATAGCACAATCTTTCTTGTTTAGAAAGATTTGAGGAGTATTTCCTCAATCAGAATTTAATTCTGTATCTTGGTGATTTTTAATCACCATTGGATCTTTGATCCAACGGTGCTCTGATTTATAGAGCACACTCTTTCTTGTTTAGAAAGATTGGGGAAAATATTTCCAAAATAGGGTTCTGACCCCTTTTATTTAGAATTTAATTCTATCGGCTCAGAAGGCATTAGAAGCCCTCATGTGCAGCACGTGACCCAATGTCACTAGGGCAGTTTGCCTATATGTAGCAGTCCCAGAGAAGAGTATCACGTGTTGGCACGTGATGCGACTTCTGGCTTGCTAGTTGTTTTATGAAGACGCCTATATACTTGCTATATAGGTGCTCACGTGTGGCACATGAGGCCCAACTTCTATCCCATTTCTTAAGCATAATGCTTGTAATTTTGGTTCCAAGGAGCATCACGTGTAGGCACATTGATGCTCCTTTTGGGGAATTTTCCCATTGCTTTTTTTATTTTTTATTTTTTATTTTCAAAAGGGAACACATTCTATTTTCTTTTCATATCATGTTTTTCTGGTGTGAGAAGATGCTAGATAATAAATGTTATTATCTAAATGATGGGGTTGCGTTAATATGACTAATGCAAAGAAAATAAACCTAAGACGTTGTACGAACCAAATTTTCAAAAGAAACTATAGCTATATATTTTCGCTTTGAATAGAGGTATTCAATTAAGAATATATTGTACCTCATTCGATGAGAAAAGTGCCTTGATCCCTTCACGAGAAATTCGACTCTTGAGCAAAAAATTATGTTACTATAAACTTTCAAAATCACTCGGTTTCGTCAATGATATCATGTTCATTACGTTAGTAGTTTTCTTCAAAACCAGTTATATAGCCCTCTGTCATTTTAGAAAGTAGAGTACTTAGTATTCATGCTGCGTTTGTTGGCCTTCGTCAAGGTGTTGTGTACGGTAGCTAACTGATGTCTTCCTGCTTTCATATGATGCGATTAGTTAGGACAGTCGCATAACCTTGTTGGCCTTCGTCAAGGGTTTATGCGGGTGGGTCAAAATTAATCACGAAATAACGGGTTGAACTTGACTAGCGGCTTATGGTTTGTTGACCTTCGTCAAGGTTATAAGCCATTAGGGATAAAAACCATATCGGGAGTTTCAAGTATTGAAACTTACAATGTGATTGCATACTATTCTATATGATAGTTTGGATCTCGATTCCCACTGTAAGTAATAGTTACTTCCGAGAGATTTTCACTTCACAATTAGCTAACTTATTAGGTGTATAAAAAGGTGTTTATGAGGTTACGATTCTAAGGAAATTGGGTTATTAAATTGGGTCCGTGGGAGAGCACTGGGGACCCCCCTCGAAATACTTACACTGGCTTAGCCGAATGGTTAGCGAACTTGTGGGGCGTACATGATCCCGGCTGGTTCTGAATTTAAGGTTTGAAGGAGGATTTGACGAAATAGTAGAAGCCATTCTAATTTGATTAATTAATAAACCAATTTAATCTTGTAAGAGCGCACACCGAGTGTTTCTTTTCTCTCTCTACTGGCAGCGACCATGACTGATCTTAAACTAAAAATCATAAAACTAAATTAACCGAAACTTCTTACTAATCATTGGCTTTTGAATGTTATAATCCACGATCAAGTTTCATATGTCCTTACTTTTTCTACTTTCCCTTTACCTTCTCCAGAACATTCCGTATTAATATGTAGATCTATATTGCTTGGAAGGTCGTCTCGTATAGTTAAATACGAACTCGAAGAAGTTGTTTCAGTCTGAAAATGGCCACTGATTCTGGAGAAGATGAATTGTATACTGATATAATTCAATTGTCTCTTCTCCCTACCTTCTCTCTTGTTGAGAGTTTCTTGAATAAGGAGAATACAAAAGTTACGCTTGTTGGATAGTTTTCTTCCAAAGCTTAGGCTAAAGCTGAAAGGAAGGAAAAGAAGAAAACCAACCAGCCTAAATATGGTGTATAGAAGATAAGACGAAGAAACAATTAAAAGGGTTGCAGTTAAAGGAAAGGAGATTGCAACTACGGTCTTGATTGTCCTATTTCATGACAAAGTCGCATATGTCCTAACCGTTAATACTTCCTATTTTTTTCTCCTGAACCCTTTGTGTCAGACACAGAGATCCATATTTCTTGGAAGGCCATCTCGTATAGTTACATACGAACTCAAAAAAATTGTTTCAGGCCGAGAATGGCAACTAGTTTTGGAGAAAATGAATTGTATATTGATATAATTCAATTGTCTCTTTTTTCTACCTTCTCTCAAATTGAGAGCTCCTTTTATTAGAAGAGTACACCAGTTACGCTTGTTGGATAGTCATCTTCCAAACCTTAGGCTGAAGATGAAACGAAGGGAAGGAAGAAAACAAACTAGCCTAAATATGGTGTACAAAAGGTAAGATGAAGAGACCAATAAAGGGGTTACAGTTAAAGGAAAGAAGATTGCAACTACGGTCATGAACCTGGGCAGTGAAAGAGGTATTACTGGGAATACCTGGCTACCCCTTGAAGCATGATAACGCTTCATCTTCTGGTGTGTTATTTGAAAACTGTTTCTCAATAAACTCTGGCTCCTAGGTATATGGATACCGGATTAGAATCCTACACCTGTAAGGTGTTACAGATATTGAGAAGGAGTAGAGTATTGGAAAATGGTGATTTGATCCTCAAAGTCAAAAATCGGAGCAAATGTTGCTATTGGGGACTGTTACCTGGTTTTTCCTAACAGCAAACTTTTGGTTTTGAATTACCGTTGTTATACACCAATTTTTAAAAATGATATATCCGACTCTTTATTTGATAAAGAAAGATATAAATTTTGAAAATTATGTTATGAACATTTATCTTCATCAAGTGTTGATTAGGTAAGGTGCATAGAATAATGGTATATACATTTTAAACCAAAATACAGTTTTCAACTTATAACATACAGAGTAAGAGTTATTGAACTCTTTGGACTTATACATAGTGATGTGTGTGGTCCGATGTCCATACGGACAAGGGGTAGGTACTCATACTTCATTCCGTTTACTTATGAGTTCTCTGGTTTGAGACACACATTCTCGTTGAAATGCAAAGTCCAAAGATTATGAGAAGTTCATAAAGTATAAGAATAAAATAGAGAACCAGACGTCGGAAGTATCATGATTCTTCGATGCGATCGAGGATGTGGATACTTTAGCTCGGTATTCTATAGTTGCCTAATTGAGAATGTGATTCTCTTTTAGATTAATCCTCCGATTGTACTATAGCACTATGGATTATCTGAGAGAATGATACGCTTCCTATGGGTTATGGTGCGCTCCTATGATGAGTATTACTGAGCTGCCTCTTTCATTATGAAGGTATACACTGGAAAAAACTATGTACCAATTGAATATGGTTCTGTCTAAATCTGTGCCTATGATTCTATATGTGATATAGAATGAGAGCATATCTTAAGGTTGTTAAAATATGAAGTTATCCGGCCTATATTGAAAGCACAATCTGGACCAACTCAATGTATGTTTCAGTAATAAGCAGTTTGTAGGTCATCCTAAGTATACGAAAGGGTTTAACTTCTACCATTTTCAAGATCAAAAGTTATTTTGTTCTTGACACGCCACCTTTTCTAGAAAGGGAATTTCTTGCAAAATAAATTAGTGGGAATATGATAGAACAGTAAGTATTTCAGAACCACAAAACGGTTACTAAAAATTTAGTAGAATCTGAGAATACAATTGGGCTCGACAAACCTTAGCCGCTCTGCAGATCTAGTAGGTGACCTCTGCCACCTAAGAGGTACTACAGTTTCCTCTTAGATGGTGACAGGGAGCTTTGCATCATGATTGATGGTGACCCTACTAATTATCAACATGTCATAAGAAGCAATGACTTCCGACTGATGGCTCGATACAAGATATCCAAGTTAGACTCCATGCACTCCAGCAAATTATGGACTTTGCTGGATGCTCTTGAAAGGGTAAAACCCATTAAGAGCAAGTAGTTCGAAGAGAAGATAAGTGCAAATGGAAAGGTAGTTACTTAATAAGGTTAGAATTGTAGAAAAGGTTTTCGTCAAATATCCGGTATGGATTGTGATGAAACTTTTTCTTCAGTGTCTATGCTGAAGTCCATCCGGATATAACTTGCCACTGCTCGTTTCATGACTACGAGATTTGATAGGTGGAAGTCAATAACGTCTTTCCAAATAGAGATTTAGAAGTGAATGTGTATATGACTCTGCCATGGTGCCTTGAAGTCAGTAGGAGCAGCTAAAAGGTGAGTAAGTTACTTAAGTCCATTTATGGACTGAAGCAGGCATCACGGAGACAGATCTTCTGTTTTGATGTGACAGTCAAAGTGTTTTACTTCATCAAAATTGTGGATGAACCTAGTATTTGTAAGAAGGAAGTAAGGAGTATTGTCGTATTTCTCATATTGTATATGGAAGATATCCTCCTAATAAGAAATGATGTTCCTATGCTATAATTCGGTCAAACTATGGTTGTCACAGATATTTCTCGACATAGGATTTGAGCAATATATCAATTGATCTGGGAACTAGATCTATAGAGATAGATATAGAAGGATTTTAGGATTATTCCAATCTGGGTACTCTGACACCATTTTAAAGAGGTTTAGAATGGACGACTCCTAGAGCGGTAATGTACCCACATGTTATAGTCACCCTCTCTAAAGAGATGAATTTTGGATTCATGAGGAGAGGGACTCGCGTGAATAACATTCTACATATTTCGGTAGTAGGATCAATCATGCGATGTCATTTACTAGACCAGATGTTACTTATACACTTACTGTAATAAGAAGATATTAGTTCAATCATGGAGAAAGATAGGATAACTGTGAAGAACATATGTGAATGTTCTTGGTGTATGGTAATGGCAGCCTCTAATTGAAGACGGTTACCAATTCCTGCTTCCAAGGTGACATGGATGACAGAGTGTCTTTCGCCGTTGATAAGTTTACACTCTTCTAAGGAGCAGTATATTGGAAAGGGTTCCAAGCAGGATACTAAGATAGTCATGATGCTGGGTGCTGAGTATGACTTAGCAGAAGATATAACCCAAGAAGTTGTTTGGATTGTAGGGATGGTTGTGCTCTCTAGTAGGCTAGGCGGAAGCGATGAATATGCACAACAAAATTTTTCCTACAAGAACAAACATCCTTAAACACAAGATCATGCCAAAACACTAAATCTCGCAACCTAAAGAGAGCAAATGAAAAACTAGAGAGGGTAAATTCTTGCTACAACCTTTGTAGCGTGTCTACCTAATTGTAGAAGACCCCTTCTAGACACTATCAGCATAGGAATGAGCTTGCAAGTCGACTTCATCACCGAAGATGATCCATATCAAAGATAACCCAGTCCAAACTCTAGCTTCATCAAAAGACCAATACTTGTGAAGCAACATGCTTTCACAAATTGCTAGAAGGTGAGAGGAAGAGATGTAGATCTCACTCTCTACTTTATCTCTCAATTTTTCATTCTCTCTCTCAAAGAAATGAAGAGAGATAAAGAGGATGATGGAATGATCAAGAAGAAAAGAGAGAGTTGCCATTTTAAAACAAAAGGGTTTTCTAAAACATGCTTGGAAATTCTAGTTTTCTCTACTCTTTTCTTTCTTTTCTTCTCTCTTTTCCTCATTTATTTTATCAATAAAAAGAAATAATGCATTTCTTTTAATTGATAATAAGAAAAAAGGTGTTCCTTCTAGATAAATATGTATCATATATATAAATATAAACTAGTATATGTATCATATACACATATCCGTATTTGTATCACATATAAATACAAAATGAGAGATAAATAGAAAGTGAACATAATACTAGAATATATATATATATATATATATATATATATATATATATATAAAATAAAACTAATCAGTTTATCTCAACCGGTTTAATAATCCGGTTTCAACAAGAATCGGCTAGTATTATGTAAACGTCCGATTAATATACGTGTATCAAATACACGTGTTTAATTGAACTTCTGCACGTATCACTATACGTACCCTACATAATTTTACCTGAGCCTTGAACCCCTCTGCATGAGACTCTAAAGACTCAACAATATGTTGGAAGTAGGTTTGGATCATATTCGATTGATCTAAAACACTTTCAGATCAATCACCTCACGGGTAAACCTACAAGCATGTCAACGGTACTAGCTGCACGTAACGTCTATCTAGATATTGATCAAAAGGTAAGTCGACATGCAAGATCATTCATATCTAACATAGCCTATCGGTGCAAATCACTGTACAGTCCAGTCTCTTCGTTTACGAATGTCGCATATCGAGTCTGGGGGGTTGAATCTGTCAGACCCCTAATAACCCGATAAGTTGTGCTGATGTAAAACTCATAACCACATGAGATACAACAGATAATACTTATCAGTTTATCTCAACCGCCTCGGCCAAGGACTTTTGGTTATGGTTAATCAAGCACAGCGTGACATCAACTCCCTATATCGAGGAGAGACAAATTCCTTCGACCGCTCACTCCCTCCATGTGCTTTGGGACCATACCCAACTAAAACCTGTTTGCATGACTCTTTAAAATCGTGGTAGCGTAGTAATCAAAGTACAGTAGGAACACACATAAGATACTATGGAGATCTAAGGTTTAGAGACTACCCTGTACTCATGTCACCAGAGAACTACTATATGACATTAGGTATAATACCATGTAGGAGTTCTCGTTGAGTTCGTCCAGTGAAACTCATTCTCCAATAAGCACCTGTATACAATCTTCGGTGTCAAATAACAATGGCCATGGGATCAACCATCGACCCGGTCGAGACCAAGAAATGTATATACTATTCTAATATGGAGCTCCGATGTCCAGTCTCGATACTCCTACGACTAGGAACATTTAACGATGTGCTTATGAAATACCCAGGCCCCACTAGTATGATCCCTATCATAATCCTGATAGTCAAACAAAAATTCTACGGGTTTTATCAACATGTATTAGAGATATGTAATTACGAGTAAAACGTATACACGTGTTAAGATAAATAAAACCAGATAGCATACTATCATCTCGAGCAATACTGTTCTCCGTATAGGTCCTCTTCAATTAAGTAATTGCCATCCCATAATCACAATAATTGCCTTGAGGGCACTATATCCAACATGGATAAATTAGTTCATTTATGAACTTGGTCCCATCAGCTATCCAGACAAATTCTAAGGCAGGTATCAACTTGATTCAGAAGATAGTTGATCTTCGCGAGATTAAGATAAAGAGAGAAGAAGTTAGAAACATTGCAACAGATCCACTCACCGAGGCTGTCTCTCCAATACGGTTTGTGAAACTGTTATTAGAGAAGTTGGGTATGTTATACCGCAATAATTGGCCTTAAGTACAAGTGGGAGATTGTTGGATATATGTACCCTCAAGACAATTATTATAATTGTAGGAGGATCTATATGGATAGAACAATTTTTCTCGAAATGATAGAATGCTATCTGGTTTATCTGTATCATTCATGTGTATATATTTTACTTATTGTTACGTATCACTAATACATAATGATAAAGCCCTTATGATATTTTCTTGACTACTAGGATTATGATGGGGATCATAATAGTGGGGCATGGATAGTCCATAAGCACATCCTTAAATGTTCATAGTCGTAAGAGTATCGAGACCGGGGTTCGGTACTCTAGACTAGACTAGTGTATACGTTTCCTGACCCAGTTTGAGGGCGATAGCTGGTCTTACAGCTATTAGTGTTTGACACCGAGAATTATATACAGGTGCTCATTGGAGAATGAGTTTCACTAAACGGTCCCTCTGAGAACTCCTAGATGGGATTATATCTATTGTCAGTTAGTAGTTCTCTTGTGACATGAGTACATGGTATTCTTTTGACCTAAGATCGCCATAATTTCTTATGTGTGTTCCCACTGTACTTTGATTACTAATCTACCACGGCTCTAATGAGTCATGCAAACAGGTTTTAGTTGGATACAGTTCCAAAGCACATGGAGACAGTTGTTCCTGCCAAAATTTTTGGCTCAGAGCTTTTTGTTCCCTTATAAAAATAAAGGGAAGCCCTCGCATGTTAAATACGTGTGCACCCACATGCAAATCATATGAGTTCCTTTTCAGATAGGATCAAATCCTATATTGGTTTCCACGTGTTAAACACATGAGCGTCACACGTGATATCCACGTGAGCGCTAGTGCAACCTCTTGGCAATGCGCGTCACGTGATATGTAAGTGAACGCACATCCTAGAATCTTAGCAGCGCCTCACGTGTTAAACATGTGAGCGTCTCACATGATATCCACATGAGTGCTAGGCCAGTATCTTGGCAGCGTCTCACGTAATATCCATGTGAGCGCTAGTGCAGCCGCTTAGCAGCTCTCACGTGATGTCCACGTGAGTGCTTTGGGCCAATGTCTGATGTGAAAAGAATGTGGCACACTTGCAACCCATTGGGCAACGTCTCACGTGCAATGCATGTGAGTGTTCTTTTTGATAAAATTAAATTCTATATAGAATTAAATTCTATGTGGGAAATATTTCCCTGATCTTTCTTAAACAAGAAAGATCTTCTTTGTTAAATAGAGAACTCTTGGATCAAAAATCCAACGAAGACTATAAAATCACCATTTGATTATATGATAGAATTAAATTCTATCTAAGGAAAATATTTTTCTAATCTTGTTAAACAAACAAGAATGATCTTCTCTGTTAAACAGAGAGCCTTTGGATTAAAAATCCAACGGTGAATAAAATTCACTGGTTGATCTTTAAGATTATTTCGATTGATTATGAAATTAATCATGATCTCTCAAAATAGTGATTTTCTCAAAAATATTGATATTTCTCTTCTCTTATAAATAGGAGCAAAGAAATTAAATCTTAGATAGAGGAGATCCCCCATAAGCTTCTGTAAATTTACAGAAGGCTCTCCAAAAGTTTCGGCAATAGAGAATTTAATTTTTTTCAAAAAAGAAGATCTTTCTCCTCTCAAACCCTAGTTAAAGAAAATACAGAGATAAAAATATCTCCACTTTACTCATCGTATCATATCTAAGGGTTTAACCCTTCACAAGAACTATGTTCTTCTTCTGGATCTGAGATCCACAAGATAGATCTCCTAAAAGAGAATTTAATTCTCGTAGGAAAGATCATATTCTTGAGAATCAAAGATTCATGGGAAAACAAGGTTGAAAAGAACATGAGATAAAAGAACATGAGATAAAAGAACATGAAAAACATCTCCAGGAACTTAGTTCCCAAACATAATAAGAACTTAGTTCTTAAAGAATATGATCCCAGATCCTCAAAATATTGATCTTGGTTATCGTTAAATACCATCAACAGAAATTTAACTTCTCTAAAAACATGAACAAAAATTAAATTTTTAAGGACTCAGCGTCTCACGTGATATCCACGTCAGCACCTGAGATTGAACGCCTCACGTGATATGCACATGAGTACTCAAAAGCTATGAAGACAGTGTCTCACATGATATCCACGTGAATGCTTAGATGCTGCAGACATAGCGCCTTACGTGCTATACACGTGAGTGTCTGATTATGAGCGCCTCACATGATGCACACGTGAGCACTATATGTTTGAGTGCTTAGCACTGCTGGGTGACATAGAAGCCTAATCTTTAGCCCCAAATTGGCTAAGTATGTGAAGTGAAAACTTCTTTGACCCCATATGCTCACATGTTTAAATTGATCATAATCTAAAATAAGATTAATGATCATCAATCATATTTCCAAGTTGATTTTAGTCGGATACATGACAAAAGATCTTTCATCAATTTGATCTTAATCTTTTATACGATTAATGATCGACCACCCAAATTTATCTTAGTCCCGTATACGACTAATGATCGACCACCCAAATTGATCTTAGTCCTGTTTACGATTAATGATCTTTATCTTAGTCTCATATAAGACTAACGATCCTCAGTTTCGACATGATCTTTTCCCTCATGTACGAGATTTGGTTCAAGGGTACAACATTCCACACTTTTGATATACGTTGTTGTAATTACTCAACATCTTCAGAGAGGTGGCGAGTCCCAATAACCAACAACTCTTTTCTCGTCCCAACTTGATGAAAAATATAAAATTTTATCAAGGCAAGAAATGTTCTATCTTTCATATTGACAGGCATCCCATATAGATGCGCATCTCACGTTGAGGTTCGACTTTATACATATATGTATATGTATATCTTTGAAGGGAATATAAATGCCTCCAAAATGAATCACACCCCAATATTGGGTGCACTCCATGTTACCATCGTTCACTTCGCCACGTGATATACACGTCTGTGTAAGATGAAAGATAAATCGAAATGTCCCTAAACTAATATTAGACCGCGATGTCTTTAAATTAATATGTTTTGCCCTGTGGACTCTCTCCATATTGACTACCATATATTATTAATGGGCTATTCATATATGATCTGATGATCAGTTGAGCCCATATGCGCGCTAATCCTAAGTCGATCTTAGTCCGATATATGACTAACGAGCCTTACATCAAACCTATATATCCTATGAACTGATGGAACTCATTTACATGAGATCTGTATTCTAAGTTCAAAATCCTAAATCTAATATACAAATTTGGACGAATCCACGCCTTACGGGTGATGATATATTAGTCTCCGTACAAAATCCAAGGGCAACCATATATAAACAAACATAACACGATACGAAGTGACCTACTAGAGCAGGTGAAAGTTGTTATCGCTGTTGGGTTTCGGTACCCGCGCTGCGGAAGCCGCGACCGAGGCGGAAGTGAAAACAAAAATTTACCCGAGCACCGAACACCCGTAAAACCAAGGATATGATCCAATAACCTAAATTAGCTAAATAGAAATGCAAGGGTTGAGAAACTACAACCTTTGTCGTGTGTCCACCCAATTGTGGAAGACCCCTCTAAGCTCATAACCGTCTGGATCGTGCTTGAAAATTGACCACCCTCGTCGAAGACGATCCACCTGAGGGAAACCGGAGGAGACTCTAACCGGTGATCCAAATTCGCTAGGTGTGGATGGTCGAGGATGTAGGAATATATCGCTAAACTTTTTCTCTCTTTTTCTGAAGCTCAAGTGAGCAAGAGGAAGAAGAAGGAGAAGAAGCCACATTGCAAAACTTTCTCCGCCGTTTTCCTTGGACCAAAATGACCGCCACATGCCTAATCATTGCAGAAAAAAATACACTCTTGAACTCATTATTAGGGACACATCGGCGAATCATCTGATCGGGACAATACTTAAACAAATAGGGTTCGTCCCAGTAAAAGTGTTTTACTTGGGATAGAAATCTGTGATTGTCTTGTTTTGACCATTCGCTGGGTAGAAGTCCCGTTGCTAAATAATTCACAATATCCGTGAACCAAGGTTCGCTAGATATGGTTAAGAGCCGGTCGTCCGGAAAGGAATCGTTTTTTTGGCAAGGTTAACGTTGGCGAAGAAGAAAGTCGTGAAAAATGGTCGGTTACGATGTTTTCACATCCACTCTTATCTTAAATTACAAGATCAAATTCTTGTAGCAAAAGGATCCAACATATTAGCCTAGACTTATCATCCTTCTTTGAGAAAAGATGTCTTAAGGCAGAATGATCGGTATAAACTACAACTGGAGAGCCAATTAAGTAGGGCCTAAATTTTTCTAATGCAAATACAACTGCCAATGGTTCTTTCTCGGTGGTTGTATAATTCATTTAGGCATCGTTCGAGGTCCTACTTGCATAGTAAATTATATATGGCATCTTATCAATTTGCTGTCCTAAGACTGCACCAATAGAAAAATCGGACGCATCACACATAAGCTCAAAATGGTGATTCAAGTCTAGAGATGACAGAACAGGGGCTGTAGTGAGGGAACGTTTAAGTGATTCAAAAGCAGCCACGCAATCCGATTCGAAGTGAAATGTTGTATCCTTGGCCAAGAGAAGAGTTAAGGGTCTAGCAATTTTGCTAAAGTCCTTAATTAATCGTCTATAAAACCCAGCATGACCAAGAAATGATCGTATATCTTCGACGCATTTGGGAGGAGGAAGGTTTGAAATGACATCTATTTTAGATTTTTCTACCTCAATACCTTTTCGTGAAATGATATGCCCTAAGACAATACCTTCTTAAATCATAAAATGATATTTTTCTCAATTCAAAATTAAATTCTTATCCTTACAGCGGGTAAGAACAGCGTCAAGATGATATAAGTATTTCTCGAAGGAGTCCCCAAATATAGAGAAATCGTCCATAAATATCTCCAGAAAATTCTCAAGCATGTCTGAGAATATCCCCATCATACACTGCTGAAATGTAACATGAGCATTGCATAACCCAAATGGTATACGTCTATAAGCAAAAGTACCGAAAGGACAAGTAAAAGTTGTCTTATCTTGATCCTTTTTGGCGATGGGAATCTGGTTATAACCTGGGTATCCATCCAAAAAATAGTAGTACTCATACCCGGCAAAACGTTCCAACATCTAGTCAATGAAAGGTAGAGGGAGGTGATCCTTTTTCATCGCGGCATTAAGTTTTCTATAATCAATACATACCTGCCACCTAGTTTGGGTGCGTGTTTGGATCAACTCATTAGCTTCATTACTTATGACCGTGATGCTAGACTTTTTAGGGACCACATGAATAGGACTTACCCATTAGCTATCAGATATTGGGTAAATTATACCATTATCTAGGCATTTGACGATTTCTTTCTTCACTGCCTCCTTCATGATGGGATTCAACCATCTTTGTGGGTCTCGGGCTGGTTTGGCTTCATCCATCAAATGTATATGATTTTCCACAATTAAGGGACTAATTCTTTTGATGTCCGCCACTGTCCAACCAAAAACTTGCCGATTCAGTCTCAAGACCGACATGAGAGCTCTCTCTTACTCTAAAACTAGAGAAGCTGATATGATAACGGGCAATGACTCATTCTCACCTAAATATGTATATTTAAGACGAGATGGCAGCGGCTTGAGATCTAGTGTCTCTAAAAGAGGTAGGGTAAAGGAATGATACTCGGTCTCCAAAAGAGGTTCATAGCTGAGCTAAGATTTCAGACCTGAGCTAATACCTGCACAATATCTCAAATCAAATTGTTAGTAGCATTTGGTATTTTTGAGACATTATTCCAACCATTTATATGATATAATATCTTAAAAATATTGATTAGGAATATTTGATATGATATGCATATTTTAATTAATAATATTTCATTTAAATATGTAACGTTTTTAAAAATCGTTTAGGATAATTATATGTTAATTAGTGATAACATGTGTTTTTCTATAAAAAAAACTAGTTATAATTATTTTTCCACATCGGTATAATATTCTCATTTACTTACGTAATTGGTATTTAATTAGTTACTTATTTCTTTCTTTAATCTTTAACTATAAAAAAATAATAATAATATTTTAAGCTTGCACACTAATCTAGTGTTAAAGCATAGGTTACTATAGATTGTTACATGTTTATGCAACTATGGCAACCAATAACAACTTGGTTAACATGTTTATCTTTGTTATATATTGTATGGCTCTTTCTTTTCTTTCTTTTTTGGAAAAGATAATTCAAAATGAAAAGAAAATGAGGTATGGTGCTTTAAAAAGGCTTGGGTGTGCCATGGCTTGAGACATCCTCTCTCTCTATCTCTCTCTTGGCAGATATTTTCTCCCCTTTTCTTTCTCTCCCTTTTCTCTCTTTCTAAAATCTTTCTACCTCATCTAATAACCCCACAAATTTAACACAAATCCTTTTAAAATCACTTCAAAATCCTAACTATCTTTCTAAAACCTTTTTAGGAGTTCTTGAAGCAAGTTTTCTTTTGGTGGAAAGATCTGGTTAAGAAGTGTCATATACAAATCTTTTAAGGTATGAAAACCAAGTTTTAATTTAGTTTGTTGATCCTTACTTTAATTGCTCTTAATTAAAGTGTTTAGGTAGTTTTATTGCAAGTTTAGAGTTTTAAAGAGAGGGTTAGGTTAAGTTTTAGGTTTTTATGTCTTACTAGGGTAATTAAGTGTAGTTAGTGATTAATATTCTTACTAATCCACTAAGTTTGTACTAAAACACCATATTATTTTAGATTAGTGTTAAATACGGTTTTTAGTTAAGTTTAGTGATATTTGTGATCTGCTATATTTTCGTTGATCTGCAATAAAATCTAACAACATAGTAGTATAGTGATTAAGCCCTGTGTTTATCCTAGAAAACCCGGACCCAAACCCATACAGTAAAACCGGCGAGAATCCATCTTTTCCCGGCGCCGCCAGTTCTGTTTATCGCCTAAAACAGGGATGAATCGGGATGGATCGTCTTGCCTGAATTTGGGCGAAGATGCTATTTGGATTTATCCGTCCACCTCTCCGAAGATGCCAAGTTGATTTATGACACCGTGTATCAGAGGTTTGGACGGATTCAGCAGTTGTAGCAGACTTCGTCAGATTCCCACTCGTTTCTGAAGGGTTTTTAATTGTGGGGACGCTCTTCCCTGCAGGCGCAAGCCCCTGCAGTTAATTACGTTACCGCGTAGTGATAAACACTTTCTCCTATTCCAGAAGGTCACTTCGTGTCGTGTGTGTTTGTTTTATTTTTGGTTGCCCGTGGATTGTATACGGAGACTAATTTATGTTGTCGCCCGTAGGGCGTGGATTAGTCCAAATCCGTATATTCTTAGATTTGGGTTTGGGTTGATTTTAAGGATCGTTAATCTCGTTTGAGATTAAGATCAATTTAAATGTTTGTTGAGAATACGTTAGTGTAATTTTAGACTAAGATCTACTCAACAGGATTTTGGGATCATTCAGACCCAACAAAAGAGCATTTGGACTCTATTGCTTTGGTTTAAGAACATTACGGTCCATCGTTAGTTTAAGGACGTTGTGGTTCGTAGCTAGTTTAAAGGACGTTGCGGTTCGTTGGGATGTGCTCATCGGTTTGGGAGTGCACTAAGAGTTGTCGGTTGTCGGGACCCTCCATTTCTTTGAAGACGTTGAAGAATTACAATGACATATATCAGAAGTGTGAGGAGATGTACCCTTGAACCAATGTCCGTTGGGAGAGCTGTAGTCGTGTTTGGGACTAAGACCAATTTGGAAAATGATGAGCACATGGGCTTGGTTGATCTGAATTGGGGATTCGGTCAACTTAGACTCAACCCACTCAGTCTTCAAATAAAGTGATAAACACTTGCTTGGGCCCAGTCCCTTTTCTGTGCAAATAATGCTGAGCATTCATATGGGTTCTGACACTCATACTTTGCTTTACTTTCCCCTCTCTTTTTTTCCTTTTATTTTTATGGAGTGTTAAACACTTTTTATGGCGCCCACGTGTGGAGCACGTGAGACACTTGGCGCTGAGCGCCAACCCCTGAGTGCTAGGCATTTCTTATTAAGCAGCGCCCACGTGAGGGACACGTGAGGCGCTTGGCACTGAGCGCTAACCATTGAGTGCCAAGCACTCTTTATTGAGCAGCGCCCACGTGAGGAGCACGTGAGGCGCTTGGCGCCGAGCGCCAACCATTGAGTGCTAAGCACTCTTTATTGAGCAGCGTCCACGTGAGGGACACGTGAGGCGCTTGGCGCTGAGTGCTAACCATTGAGTGCTAAGCACTCTTTATTGAGCAGCGCCCACGTGAGGGACCCGTGAGGCGCTTGCCGCTAGGTTTTCTTCGTGTATTCTGTTCTGAAGAGTTCAATTCTATGTTCTTTTCTGGATCTTTGATCCCCAAGAACAAGTTCATCCCCATGAGAATTAAATTCTCATTTGTGGGAGACTTGTCTCATGGATCTCAGATCCAGGGAAAGAACTAAATTCTTTTATGAAAGTTAAACCCTTGGATTTGCAGATAAGATACTTTGATCTCTATTATTATTTTTATTTACCTCGAAGAGAGGTATTCTTCTTTCTTCCCTCTTAAAACTTTCTTCTTACTTGTTCTAAAGCTTATGGGGGGTTTCTCTCTTGAAGACTTGAATTCTTGGGTCTTTTTTATAGTAGAAGCTCATCTGTTGATTTAGTTAAAGAAATCTCTCGTTGAGAGATCCTGATTGATTTGAAGATTTTATCCACCGGTGGATCTTTGATCCAAGAACTTCTGTTTTATAGAAGATATTTTTCTTGTTTTTAACAAGATTAGGGAAATATTTTCCCATACAGAATTTTTTTGTATATAGGTGATTTTTAATCACCATTGGATTTTTTAATCCAACGGTGCCCTGTTTTACAGAGCGTAATCTTTCTTGTTAAGAAAGATTTGAGGAATCTTTTCCTCAGCAGAATTTAATTCTGCACTTTGATGATTTATCATCTCCGTTGGATCTTTGATCCAATGACTTTGTTTAACAGAGAGCTTTTAATTCTGGCGCTGGCGCCCTTGTGCGAGGCACGTGAGGCGCTGCCTCAGAGTTTTTAACTCTTGGTGCTGCCGCCCTCATGCAAGGCACGTGAGGCGCTGCCTCAGAGTTTTTAACTCTTGGCGCTGCCTTTCAAATTTTGAATAGAGCTTTGCTCTTTTATTGGGAAACAAATGCCCCCACCGTTGCATCCATGTGGCTCACACGTGAGTGCAGCAGTGGCAGGTTTTCCACCGTTGGATTTTCTTGGAAGTTGAATCGACTTCCAGTGCCTATAAGTAGGGCCTTTGGCCCTTGAGATGACTGCTGTTCATCTTCTTTTGTTCTTCTTTTTTCTGAGAATTTAATTCTCTTTTCAGAGCTTAGATCTCTGCCCAAAGAAATCCCTTTTAGAGTTAGAACTCTGCCCAAAAATTTGGTAAGAATCATAATCGAACCCATTAACAGAGCTTTGTTCTTCTTAGATCGTAGATCTTAAGATGTATTTTAGGGCAGCTTAATCCATTAATTAGAACACTGTTCATCTTCCATGAAGAACTCTTAGAGTTTGTTTTGCAGATCTTAAAGATCTTGGGGTTTTACCCTGTTAAAAAGCTTTGCTTTTGAGGGTTCTGGTAGATTATCCCATTGTTTTTTACAGAGCATAGCTTTTAGAAAATTTTGGGGGAATTTTATTCCCCTCTTAATTAAAGTTGACAGATGTGAAATCTGTTTGCAGAGCACAGCTCTCGAGGGAGTTTAACTCCTTAGCCCAATGAGGTTTCTCATTAAATGAGAATCCTCTTACGATTTCATCCTTAATGAGTGACTACCCCATCAATGATGGGACGTCACCTTAATATTGTGGGTCCCCCTTTTGTCCCTTTATTCTTCATTACAATGTGATACAATTTTTAAGTACCAAGTGTCAGAGTTCAGAACATAGCGTTGATAACTAACCCTCGTCTCTCTTTGTGTAGGTAATACAGATTCCAACTGTTCTTTCCCTTTTTGTACGTTCAAAGAGTACCTTTGCCGACGCGCCCGTGGATCGGGAAGTCTTTGCGCTTATTAAAGATCATGACCCAGAGTAGAAATCTCTTCACCTATAGGGGTCGTGGTACAATCAGATTATCCAGAGTCGGCGCAGTTTTTCTTGTGCAGTGCCCTCAGAGCCCATTTCAGTAATTCATTATGCTGATTCATCTCAAGTGGATTATGCTGTAGAAGATGTCAACTGAACTTTGGAGGGTCGCCTTCAGCCTTCTATAGCGTCAATACCCATACAGCCGCCGATGGCTTTAGATATTTTGGGGCGGCGCATATGTCAAGGCGAGTCGCACCCTTGGGGACAAGTCTATATGGTAGGGTTAACTCCTCGCCAATCAGCCGGCTACCTGCAGTGGGCCCGGTATATCTTGTCGGCTAAGAAGTCCCTGCTGCTAAAGCTTGGGCTATGTCCTGCCATATATGCTTCCCTCTTCCAATATCCCGCGCTTCATGTTTGGTGGGTTAAGACTTTTCTGGAACAGTGGAACATCCCAACCCACACATTTCTTCTGTTGGACCGGGAATTCTCTATTTCCTTGGAGGAGTTTGCGGAAATTTTAGGCCTAACTGTTAGAAGGGAACATTACGAGAAGATACTTCCCCCTGATGAGTACATCTTTGCCACCAAATCAGTGGTAATGGGCCTCACTCCGGAGAATACCATTCAACACCGGTTCCCGAGCCTAATCAAAGTGTTGAACATTTATGAGAGTCTGTTTTTAGAGTCTGGAGGGCACGGAGTCGGCTTCATGGATTTCATCGCCCGCTTTCTTCACCCTGAAGTCTTGTCAAAACAAGCCGCAAAATTTGCCAAGCTTGACGACCCATTTGGTTTCGGTTTGGATAACCAGCCAACAGAGGAAGCGGATCTAAAAAATTTCTTTATTCCAGACACCCCGGTCGTCCCTTTTGCAGAACTTGCTGCTTCAGACGTCGATGAAGAGACGTTCTTTCTGGGGTTCATCGGCCTGTGGTTGAGCTGGTTTGTGCTTCCGATGCACCCTCTCTACATGAGGCCGTCTATTTTTTATCCTGCCTACTGCATGGTCATAGAGACGCGTGTAGCCGTCGGGATTGCAGGGCTAGCTCATCTATATCATGCCCTGAGCTTAGCTGCAGATACCACATAGCCAGGGGTAAAACCTGTACATCTTCCGTTGCACTACTTCATGTCCTGGGTTGAGATGTACGTGCTGGGTGCTTTCGGTATTCACAAATGACCCCACTTCTATGACAGCTACAACTTTCCCCGTGTCATATTTCTAGTTGATGCTTCTGCATTAGATCCAGCCTAGCAAGAGGCTCGACGTTTGGTCCTTCGCCCGCGTATGGTCGGGGATAGTATGACTTTTGTCGATAGAGTCTTAACTATCAGCAAGGAATCTATCAAGGCAGTGCAACCGCTGCATGATACTTTCAAAGATGGGGCTCCTACGTTGAAGGCTCGGGAAATCCTGCAATTGTATTCTATTAGGCCGGGCTTTTTAGTGTTCAGGCAAAACACCTCGGTACTGTTTATGAGGTATAACCCGCACCGCTTCGCTCAACAGTCGGGCTATAATCAGGGTTTTTCCCTCGAGGCGTTCTTAGCCGAGCTGGTTGCTATGGAAGAGGGCATTCGCAGCGCGCTGCACCACTTTATGCGACTAAATACGGGGTCCAACTTTCTCATCAGCGAACCAAGCTACGTGCCAAAAGCTTCGAACTCCTACGTGGCGTGGTACCAGCATGCGACGGGTGCTGTTATTAGGGAAGAGAGGCGGCTATTACTTGATCATAAGGATGTTGTCCTGGCTGGTAACCCGGCAATCCCTTTGAAGCGACGGACCGTCGTTCGTCCCTTCTAAGAGAAGTCACTACGGTTGTGGTCCCGCGTGCCTTCCCTGAGAAGCCTTAACCCAGTGATCCCATAACTGCGGTAGCCATGGCGTCCCCAGAACCTGGTGCTGGAATGGAAATCGGGACCCGCCGCCCGAAAATGCCTGTCAAGCGCAAAATCTTGTCATCGGCCGCCGATGTCCGCTCACAGGAAAAGAAGAAGGCGCTATTTTCTGCCGATGTCATATTTGGCCAGGAGATACATGCACCCTACAATAAGGGCTTGTGCAAATACGGTACCAACGAGGGTTTGTTCGACACGCCCGCGACCGATACTGATCTTCAGGCTGCCCTCGCAGCTTCCGAGCGACTGGCTCTCGAGGAATCGGCATTGATCTCCCTCGCAAAATCAGGTATACTGCAGTTATAATCTTCTGCGTCTATCCCTTTCTCGTTATTATGCCTTTACTAATGCTCTCTTCTTCAACAGGCATCTCTGCCGAAGAGTCTCTCGTGGCTTCCCCCAGGACGTTGGAAGAGGAAGAGAGGCTCCGCACTTCTTTGGGTCTTGGTATAAGTTGCTTCATCACACCTTTATTCTTTTTATTCATGCTTTGACCCTCCCTTTTACTTTATTGCAGAGACTACCTCAACTCGGGTTATTCCAAGTGCAGTGCCAATCCCAAGTGGCGATGCGGCAAAAATTCTAGAGCCAGCTACTATAGCCACGACCATCCTAAAGTCATCGCAGGAGGTTTTGCTGAAGCAGCCTGTGATGGACACCGGAGCGGCTCCGGAGGCAGAGCTCGGTTCGGACAGCGACGTTCCCCTGTTGAAAGTCTTAGGGAGATCAATTCTCACTGCTCAGACTAACAGGAAGCGTAAGGAGCGCGCGGCGAGGGATCGCGATGTCTTTTTGGCCGTAGGTGCAGGCTCAAGCAGTATCCCGCCTGCTGACACTCCTTCGGTGGATGTTCCTTCTGCCCTGTCTACCGGCTATAGACAGGTTGCACGCGCAGCTCGGGAAGAAACTGAAAAGATACTCCAAGGTAACATAACGTTCAGTCTTATATTAGAATTCGGTCCTCGAATTCTGACATACGCATTTTCTTTCACGCAGGGCCGAGTCCTGGCGATGGTATGGCAGGTGAACGTTGACGATTATAGAGCCCGAAGTGGCTACTCTTTCTCGGGAATCTGGGACTGTCCAGACCGCTGATCTTTCTCCCTGTAGCTCCTTGGTATGGGTGGGCGTCACAAGATTTACGACGGCCCTCGTCGAGTCGGGGGATGAGTCTATGGGCACAGAATCTATATCCTCTGAGAGAGAGTGAAAAAGCCGTTACACCTGGTGACGTCTCCGTCACGGTTTTGGTCCATGATCCATCAGGTAGTCATTGGGTCACTATTTTCGAGTTTTTCAGTCCTGTTCAGCCCTTCTGATGACATTTTGTTTTTCTTGAGCATAGGCGCGGTGAACCCTGAGGCTATACCGTCTGAAGAAGTGTCGCTGGTAGCTGCTCTGATGGTCGCTGTCCCATCGCCTTCTTCTGTGCCCTCTAAATTATTGGATGGTATGGGTTTGTGACTTATTTGTTTCACTGTGGGTACCATCCTCCTTGTATTGACAGTATATTGTCGCAACACTGCAGGAGTCCTTTTCGACCACTTATACCAGGTGTTGAACCCGCATTTTTCCTTTCAGTCGGAAATCGTTCCACCTTCTGGTATTGGTTAGTATATTCTTTAGTTAATGTCCCTCCTTTATTTTATGGATAGACGTGTTGTTTCTAAGTTTTCTTCATATTGATCATAGCGTCATAGGTTGGAGGAGGAGACGAGAGAATGGCCGTGCCTCCGGTACTCCCCGTCCTGTCGCCTATCATAGCCAGCCGGTATAATAGAATCCATCCCTCATATGTTTTCTTTATCTCCCGAGTCGACATTTGACCATAATTTATTTTGCAGCAATTGCACCGGCTCCAGCTCCTTTTAAGTCTCGCATTCCAATGCCTGCAGGGCCCTTCACTAAACGCATATCTTCCATGGGTGCCGTAAATAGCCGGCGAATGTTGAGCGAATTTATCGAAGATCTCAATGCCGAGGCCCTCAGTTCTGCTAAAGATTTTGCCGTTGAAGTCAATCCAATGCTGGCGACACTCGTGAACTTCCATGATGAAGATCTCTTTGGCTCTTGGGTTGATTACTGCAGAAAGATCGAGGCTTGCTTGCACGAGATTGAGCTCAAGAGTCTCGCTCCTAAGGTGTTGGCTTCGAACTCCCAGTGGGCTGCGTCGGTCGAGCATAGTGTTCCTTTCATTCGCCATTTTGAACAAGTGGCGACCCTGAGACGAAAGGAACATGAGGTGGCTTCGAGCGAATCTATCCGATTGCACGCCCAGGTTGAAGCGAATGCTACACAGTTAAAAGCTGTTTTCGACAACCTCCAGCGATGTATTTCGGATGGGTTGACACTGAGGCGGACGCTTGACTTCTCCGGGCGGGGCATGCAGGGCTGCGAAGCTGCCATGCTAGAAACCGATGAAAATCTTTCGTCCTCTTTGCGGCAACGAACTCAAGTTGAAGCAGAATTGGCTGCGGTAGCTGACCACGAGAAAGTATTGAGAGGAGCGTGCGAGCGGCTTGCCGATTTGCTGAAGACGCCTCCTCCTTAATAACCGTCTTTGTACCTTTGTGTACCGACTGTAAACTTGTGATTCATGAATAACATGTATTCATTTTGATTCTTTTATGAAATGTATCTTGTATTCACTTGAATTCATGCATAAAAGACATATTTTATTTCATATTGGCATGTAACTCTAGCAAATGTGGCCCGTAGATAGTCCATCTTGGCCTCCTTGTAGGGAAGCGATGGCTTAGGAAACAGGTTCAGATCTGCCGCCTAAGACTTTTCAACTTTATGAGCCGTGAGGGTCTCATAAAGACTTTTTTCCCTACGAGTCGAGAGGATCCCGCAGGTATATTTTCTCCTTAGAAGTCGTGAGGATCTCCTAAGTGCATTTTCTCTTGAGAGTCGTAAGGATCTCACAAGAGAATTTTCCCCTTTACAAGTCGAGAGGACTCGTAAGTGGTTTTTTTCCTCCTTATAGATATTCGACTTTAGAGAGTGTGGCCCGTGGATAGTATACAATAGTCCATCTTGGACCTACTTGCAGGGCCCCAGTGCTTAGGAAACAAGTTGATATCCCCGTTGCCTAAGGCTCTTTCCCTACGAGTCGAGACGAGTCAAGAAGTTCTCGTAGGAACATTGTTTTCCCTACGAGTCGAGACGAATCGAGAAGTTCTCGCAAGAATTTCCTAACGTCACAGTTAACCTCTGCTGATAGAAGTCCGTTAGGGTCTATGTTACTAGGGTTTTTGTCTGTCGTACCGTTGCGTTGGCCGATATATTACCCGATATGCAATCTGGCTATTCGAGTAGCCCCACGACTGTCGTGTCTCTGATCCTTTTGGGGGCTGGACAAGACGTCTTCAAGTAATCTCCCAGGTCATATTACCGTTGGAAGAGCAAGCGTTAGGGGTTTTCCATGCCGCTTTTTACTTGAGGTTAGGCTCAATTTGGAAGCCCCGATGAGTCATAACCACTCCGTGCTGGTATGGGATGATCTCCGATAGTCTTTATGGTTTTATTTGAGTCGCCGTCAAGACCCTGAATGTAACGTTTTGGAAATCATTTAGGCGATTTTCCGTTTTTAGGTAAAATAGTCGGTGTTTTCCGTAAAAACCTAGAAGCGATCTTTTTGCAGTATAGAATTCACTGCACCTAATTTAGCTAGAAAATTGCTAGTCTGCGGGTTTTTGTAAGCCACTTGTAAATTTTATGCAGCGAGAGCCGAGGTTAGAGTTGACTCGTGTGGGACGAGGACTGACCAGGATGGCACGCTCGTTGCACAGGAGCAGATGGATCCGCCTTCGATAGATCGTATCGCTAGGCTTGAGGCAGAGATACAGGACTTGCGCCAGACGATGAGGTCTTTGGTTGAGGCCAGTCGAGCGTAGCTACAGGAGGTTGCCACCCCTGTTACCCAGTTATTCCTTGCGATCAGCATACAGCATTGTGTTACTTACACAGCACCAGTGGACGTAGCCCTATTTGACGAGGAGTGTCTTTCCGAGACTTTGGGAGTTCGAAGACAGAGGAGGGCTCGTACAGGTGTATCGGCCCAGAGACAGAGGTTCAGTTGCCGTGACAGGTTTCGTGCACGTCGTGGGAGTAGCAGAGGCTTGGGACGAGGAGAGTCGTGTTAGCTAGATCAGCCATTTGTTATGTTAATTTCTGTCAGCGATTCTTTTGTTGCACGACACTTGTTTCGGTCGTGTGCCAATCGGATAGGAGATAGAGATTCATCCGTCGTTTTGATCCTTGTAGAGATGTTGGATTTGACGTTCTCCTGGGCACGGACTGGTTAGCTGCATGCTATGCGTCTGTGGACCGCCGCGAGAAAACAGTCAGGATTTGTTTTCCTGGTGAGTCAGTTCATATTGTGCAGAGGGACGGTGGTGTCGCCCTCACAGCTTGAATTCAGCCTTTTTCGCTGGTCGGCTTTTGAGGAGAGGATGTCGAGGATTATTGGCTTTCATTCGTGATACCGGAGCCACAATGGGTTTGTTGGATCGGGTTCCTATCGTGCGGGAGTTTCCGACTTTGTTCCAGATGAGCCGGCGGAGCTAGGGAGCTTAAGGATCAGCTGCAGAGTTGCTAGATAAGGGGTACTTGTACATCCAAGCGTTTTGATTTGGGGAGCTCCTATTCTGTTCGTCAGGGAGAAAGACGGCATTTTGAGGTTGTGTGTTGATTGATCGTCAATTGAACCGAGTTATGGTGCAAATAGGTATCCTTTACCTCGCATTGACGATTTGTTTGACTTGCTCCAGAGTGCGAGACATTTTCTTAGTTTGTTTGGGATCAGGTCATCATTGGTTGCGGGTTCGGAATGATGACATTCCAAAGACTGCTTTTTTGCGTGCTACAGGAAGTATGAGTTTTGGTGGTGTCGTTGGACTCGCCGATGCCCTAGCAGCGTTCGTGGATGTGATGAACCAGATTTCTTCAGGCCGTTCCTCGACCAGTTGATTATTGTGTTATTGATGACTTTCTGGTCTTTTACAAGAGTCGCAAGGAACATGTGCAACACTTAAGGATTTTCTTTGCAGACATTAGGAGAGCACCAGCTGTTTGCTAAATTCTCGAAGTGTTCCTTCAGGCTTGATTGTGTCGACTCCTGGGTCTTGTAGTTACGGGACATGGTATTTGTATGGACCCGAGGAAGATCGAGGTCGTACAGCTTGGCCCAGACTTGCAACGGGGACAGTTGTCCACAGTTTTGGGCTTAGCAAGTTTTTACCGCCGTTTTGTGCAGGATTGTTGTGTATCGCTGCACCGTTGACTGGACTGACCGGGAAGGAGGTTCCTTTTCTTGGACCGAGGCATGCGTGCGGAGTTTTCAGCAGTTGAAGACTCGGTTGACAACTACACTAGTTCTTTCTTTGCTTTCTGGATCGGGCGACTTTGTTGTTTAACTGTGATGTTTCACGAGCGGGGCTCGATTTTGCATTGACGAGGCATTTTAGAGTTATCGATTTTGCTTCCCGACAGTTGGAGGAAGTACGAGCAGGATATCACACTCATGATCTGGGGATGGCCGCGGTGGTCGTGCGTTGATGATTTGGGACACTACTTGTGTGGAGAGTCGTGTCAGATTTTCACGGACAACCAGAGCTTAATGTACATCTTCCTGCAGTGGGTTTTAATTGTTGAGATAGCACCGTTGGATGGAGCTTGTAAAGGATTGTGATTGTGAGATCCTTCATTTCCCATGGCAGGGCGATTATATAGCTGATGCTTGAGTCATAGGCCCGGGGGTAGTTGTTCCAGTTGTGCGCAGTTCAGAGACAGTCTTCTGCAGATTTGCAGTTCTTATGCGATCATGGATTACAGCTTAGGTTCACCTTTACTAGGGGACAGCTTGCTCATGTCCACGCCCGTCCACTTTTAGTTAATCGTTTCATGAGGCACAGCCCACTGATGCTCGTTTGTTTGAGATTCTTGAGCATGTTCGGCTGGGTAAAGATTCGGAGTTCTTAATTAATGACCAGGGTGTGCTACGTTTAGGGACGCGTTTGCGTGTACCGATACTGATTGGGTAGAGACGCGAGGTCCCAGAGCAGACACATCGGTCAGCTTTCCGTGTTCATCCAAGTGCCACCGAGATGTAACGTGACTTGAGAGTTGGTTACTAGTGGGCAGGGGTGAAGAATGAAGTTTTGGATTTCGTTTCAAGTGTCTGGCTTGTTGCGAGCTAAGATTGGGCATTTAAGACCGGCTGGAGAGTTGCAACCTTTTTACCATTCCAGTGTGGGAATGGGAGCAGATCTCCATGATTTTCGTTGTGGTGTCTACCCAGGTCTAGACATGGTGTGACTCAATTTGGGTGTTGTTGTCCGGTTATGCTCAGTTTGTTCAGTAGTTCTTTGTTAAGTTTGTGCATTTGCACGGAGTTCCTTCATGTGTTGTATCCAATAGAGGCATCGGTTCGCTTGCCGTCTTTTGCAGAAGCTTCAGGAAGACTTGGGTACTGGATGAGCTTTAGCTCCGCTTTCCATCTGTAGGCTGATGGTCAGTTAGACCGGGCTATACAGAATCTGGACGATATGCTTGTGCGTACGTACTAATTGTTTGTTGGCTGTTAGGATCGTCACTTTCCATTGTTAGGATTCTCCTTCGATAGCAGTTATCAGGAGACATTCCAAATGGCAACCTTTAGGTTTTGTTTGGTAGGTTGTGTCGATCGCCAGTCTGTTTTACTGACTCTGCGAGAGTAGGATTTTTGGACCCCAGCTAGTCGAGAGGCTTCGGAGATGATCCAGTTGATTCAGGTCAGGATGAGAGTAGCCCGGTGCAAACAGAAGTCTTATGCCGACCGTGGTGGTCGCAGACTTGAGTTAGCAGTAGGAGATCATGTATTCCATCGGGTTTTTCCGGTGAATGGCGTGTTGTGTTTTGGGAAGCTTAGTCCCAGATTGTAGGTTCTTTTGAGATCCTAGAAGCGAGTTAGTACCGTTTCATATAATTTGGCGTTTTCACCCAGATTTCTGAGTATTCACCCCGTATTCCTTGTGTCGATACTTCGCAAATACCTTCTTGACCTTTTTCACATGATTCAGCATCAGACCATTTAGTTTGGACGCGATCTTTTCGTTCACCGGCAGCCGATAGTGTTAGTGGATCGGCAGGTGGAGAAATTTCGGTCAATGGTCTTGCCATCTGTGGAGGTTTCTTTGGCGTAGCCGTGTAGTGAGGTGATCACTTGGGAGGCTGCGAGCGAGATTTGGGAGTTTTGCACCCATCTCTTTGAAGGTGCGCATGGTAAGAATTTTTAATTCGGGGATCAAATTTCTTTAAGGGGGAAAATTGTAACGTTTTGGAAATTGTTTAGGCGATTTTCCGTTTTTAGGTAAAATAGCCGGTGTTTTCCGTAAAAACCTAGAAGCGATATTTTTGCAGTATAGAATTCACTGCACCTAGTTTAGCTAGAAAATTGCTAGTTTGCGGGTTTTTGTAAGCCACTTGTAAATTTTGTGTATTTTAATAATTTTCCTTAATTAAAATATTATTTTAAGTTGTTATTTATGCACTTAATTAGTGGTAATTACATTTTTTGCTTGGGTTAATTATTATTAACGTGAATCTATGCTAAGTTAATCACTAGTTTAAGCTTAATTCTTTCCATCCAAAATATCTAGATATTTGTGTAATTAAAATGAATTAATAATGAAAAGGTATTAAGAGGTGGCATTTGTAATAAAGCTTTTATTATGTTTTTCTTCTAGAATTTGCTACACAATTCCAAACCTCCTCATTTTTCTCTTGGTTTGGCCGACCCCCGTGGCTGTCCTCTCAATTCCTCACCTCAATTTCATCTCTTCTAGCTTCATAAAATCATCAAAAATCCTAAATAAATTCTACAAACTCATAATTAAATGAATACCCATTTTTCTTCAACCTTAATCTTGCTCGGATATTCAAGAAAGACATCATTTTGGAGGATTAAATTTTGGAGTTTGTTGCTAATTTGTGTTCTTGAGGAGGTATAAAATTCTAACCCTAATTTTTAATTGTGGTGTTAATACTTTAAACTAGCATATAAGATGTTTAATTAAAGCTTGTAATTGCATATTTAGAATTTCTAGCAAGAGTTTTTGTTGTTTAAGTTAGGGTTTTGTTTAGTGAATGGTTAAGTATGAAGTTTTGTTTAGTAAAGATATGAGTGGTTTAATCATGCCTTTTGGTGATGTTTGTGATTTCTAGTTTTGGTAAAACTTATAGTTTTGAGCTAAATATGATATAAGTTGCGTACTAGATTTCCGGATAATTTATGCGTGGGTTTCTTTTGACGTTGCGACGTTATTTGTATTAAATTCCACATTATTTATTGTGTTGTGAATGCGCGATCGGTACGACCAGGGTCTAGGCTTGATGGTTGTGTCGTTTAATGTTCCTAATTAGGGTTGTGCCGATGTCATTCGTGTTTTTATGGAGTTTTTGCTCTTGAGTTGGTTTCGTAGTGTCGCTACGCGCGTTAGCCACTAGACGGACACTTGAGAGTATGTTGGAGTTGGTGTGTCGGTCAAACGTAGTTTGTACGTGTTATTGGTCGATTGCTAATATACACTTGTTATATTGTTATATGCTTTCAGGATCGCAGGCGGGGACTTCGGGCGCTGCAAAGAAGGAAAAGCGAGTGGTTGGTTTTACTTAGCCAGGATTGTAGTGAGTAGATTTAATATCTACAGGGAAATCGCCCGCATGTCGTTATGCGTCTGGGCTAGATTAAATTATATGACTATTAGTTAGATGTATATGGACATTGATTGTGCATGTGTACCTTTGTTGCATATCTCATTTCCTATTGCGCATGGACTTAGTATTAATGAGACATAACACCATTATTGACGGTTCGTATTTCACGAGCACCAATTGTGTACTACACACACACCATCGATAATTGCCATGACACGCACAACAGCTATACATATGTGATATTGTATTATTTAGGGACATTGAGACATGATCCTTATTTCCTTTTGTGCATATGACATATAGCATACCTGTATACCTACATGCTTACACATATGTCTTGATATGCTCACATGCTAGTTACCTATATACCGATAAGGTATTGTACCATTAGTGATAGGTATATACACATATGAGATATAGCTACAGGTACATCTTGCATATATGTTTACACATATACCTATAGGGTATTACATCATTATGGATAGGTAGATACACATATCTTGCTATACCGACATGGTTACGCACACCTGGCTATAGCTACATGTTCACCTTTATTTGATGTTATATGGACTCGGAGATATTAGGAATCGCATGATATATATTAACTTGTTGCAGTTAAATAGCGGCTTTTCCTTTATATGCTCACATTACAGTTTTATATTGCATATATTATATTTCATGGATTTCGCATTGATAGATGGTTTTCATATGATATCCTCTAATATTTTTACTCTTAAGTATATATAATAGTGGAATGGGACGCTATTATATATGCATATATATATATATATTTATATATTAGTGGAATGTGACGCTAATATATATGTATACATGTCTAATTTATATATATCATCATAATGATTCATGCAAATATACTTATTCATTACTTGATGTTTTCTGGATTTGAGGACCGTGGTAGTTTCATGAAATTATGCATTATTTGAAAAACCCGGTTTCTCTTGATATGATATTTCAGCTTCCACCATAAGATTTCTCGGTTCTGAGCTTATATATTACCCCATGCGAGGAGTGAGTGGGCCGTGTGCGGGTACATGGTGGAACCCGGTTGGTTCTCCAGGGCAAGAAGATCGACGGTACATGCCGATGAGCCTGGCTGGGGGCGTGTGCCAACCGGTGATAGTATTTGGACTCGACGGATATCTGAGGGATACCGATCGAGGTTATGTACGCACATGCCTTGTCGATTTCGGGTGGTGCACACTCAGGTTCTATAGGATGTACGTACATGACGTAGGAGGGCCCGTCCCAGGTGACGGCGCCTCAGAGATGAGTATTTATGCGTCGATGCTAGACACTTGTTTTCATGATGTTTTTGGGTGTAGATATTGGATACTTAGGTTTCATGAGACTTACTCGATATTGGATACTGGTTATATGAGATTTACTTGATATTGGACACTCAGGATATATGAGACTTACAGGATATGAGGGCCAATTTGGGGGCTGATTTGAGAAAATTTGTGATTTAGATTGTCTTGATGGACTTTGGTCCTGCCACGAGGTCAGGATTCCGTGAGGATGACATGTTTTATCTTATACTTTGCATTTATTTTATATTCATTGCTTCATGTATTAGTAGTTCCTGATAGAGTACCTTTCATACTGTTGCACACATATTGCATTTATTGCTGTTAGCTTGCATGTGATAGATTCGCGCAGTACCTGCATACTTGCGATTACCTGCATATGTTATTTTCTATTCACGAGTTGGCAACTCATCCCGTTGTGCCACCGGGTTTGTAGGTTATTCATCAGAGTAGTCAAGGCAGGGTTTCTACCTATCATATCATCTTTTGCAGTGGATACCGCTTCAGCTGACTGCGTGCAGTTTTGCTATAGGTGGGTTTTGCGGTTATCCGATGATGCTCTTTGTATATCTTTGTATCTTGTACTCTCCATCTACCACTTTTATGTATTGACTTAGAGACGAGATGTGAGAAAGATATTGCATATTTTTGGATGCAGGATGTCTTTTATGCAGTTTTATTTATATCGTCTTTTATTTCTTCGCTATGGCGTCATATATCTGTTATGGTGGTTGTTTCCGCCTTTGGGCGTGGATTTTTCTCCCGTTTGGGATGCTTTACTTATATTTTTGTTGTACCCATTTTTGGGGTTAGTTTTTACAAAGGAGGTGCTACCGAAATTTTAAACGAAATAAAGTTGAACTTTAAAGAATTTGGTTTGAGATTTCAAAAGTTTTGAAAATGCTATTATAACTTACTACTTTTGATGGTTTGGATTGCTGGGTTTTCGGCTTACTTAAATTGCGTTACGCCTGTAGACGTTACATAGTTTAAGGACCGTCACGTGCCAATTTTGGGTCGTGACACTGAAGCTAGCGATCTCCCTTTGCTTCGCTTGTTGACATTGTGTCTTCTATATTGCGACGAATGTCGAGATTGTCTCTAGATTGTCTGTGAACCGTCGAGGCTTGGATCTAGGGACTTTTCCTATCACGACCCGAAATATTAGCTCGTGACCAGCACTTGAATCACGCAACGTCTAAAGACGTAACGGAATTCAAGTAAGCTGAAACCCAGAAATCTAAACCTTTTAAGAAAAATAAAGGAGGTGAAGTTTTGAAATAAATGTATAATGAAATCAAGTTTTCTTAATGCATAGAAAAAGGAACATGAATGATGCAAGTGAAATTTACTAGTTTGAAAACATGTTTCGTCTTTTAAAAATTTTGGCTGCACCCCCTTTGTATATTTTGATCCAAAACCACAAATACAAAATAATGATATAGGCATCCCCAAGCGGGAGCTAGCTCTTCGCCAAACGGCGGATCACAACCACGCAATACAGTAAATATAAGTATACGACGCCCAATGGCGAAGTTCACCACAAAAAATATAGAAATGAGCAAGACATAACCCCAAAAGTGAATACAAATCCCATCGCTCAAATCTCGCAACTACACGTCTCACTAAGTCTCATTACTTATAAAAATTACTAATTTTAATTTATTGATGGAGTTAACTAGATACAATATAAAAAATAATACAAGAGTGGGTACGATACAATGTCCCACTTACCACTGCAAAACATCCAAATGAAGTTGTGTGCCAGCGATGCCGCTACTGATCCAAGCGGTCAACCTGCAAGAGCTGTGGCACAACGGGGGTGAGTTGCCAACTCGTGAATAGAAATATATCGACAAGCAGAAATCGAATAAATAACGACTCCTAGGACAACTATATCAAAAGGTAATACTATGATATCACGGTTAACCGGGTCGGTATATGTGCCAACAAGGTAGTCAAACCTATATGCATGCGGATAACATCCAACAGTAATAATCAATGCATGTATTTGGATCTCGTCCAACCATAATCAAGGTATGCATGCATGTGGATCTCGTCCACCCAAAATCAGTGTCTGTATGCACGTAAATATCATAAAGGAGTGTGCATGAAAGTATGAGGATATATATATCAACGGTGTCCCTCCAGATACATCAAAATCATGGAACCTGAGTGCCTAGTATCGACACTCGAAAACATGATGAAAACCGTGCCCAGAAGAGGCACGTAAATCCTCATATATCGGGCTCTGTCAGTCCGGATCGGCCCACGGGCTCCGTCAGTCCGGATCGGCCCATATCATCTCTCGACTCCGGTCGGTATCCTCAGGATATCCGTCGAGCCCAAATACTATCACCGGTAGGTAGTGCTCCCCTGCCAGGCTCACCGTCTACTGCACAGCGATCCGTTCTTGCCCCGGGGTACCATACCGGATCCACCATGTACCCGCAATCGGCCTCATCTGCCTCCTCGAATCGGGTTTCACATATCGCTCTCAGAACCGAGAAAACACATGGTGGACGCGCTGAAATATCATATCAAAAGAAACCGAGTTTTTAAAACAACACATAATCTCTTTTGAAATGTCCACGGTTCTTAAATCCTGAAATCTCATGAAAACAGTATTTCTCAATGCGTAAAATAATAGAGCATGATGTATGCGACATATAAGAGAAATGCGAGCATATCCGTGTATCATGCAACATGGAATAGTGATATGACATATTAAGGGAAAACCGCTCTTTTAAAATGATTCCAGTTTTTAAAATATAACTCGCGATTCCCAATTTCCCAATAAAACCAGTTATCTATGTAGGCACAATATGCATATGCGCAAGTATAGAGGTACCAATGTGTACATGTGCCAATATGGGTATGCAATGTGCATATGCGCAAGTATGGATGTATCCATGTATATGTGCACTAATATGGATATACAAATGTGTATATCCGCAAGTATGAATGTATCAATGTATATGTGCACCAATATGGATATACAAATGTGTATATCCGTAAGTATGAATGTATCAATGTATATGTCATGATGCAGCAACCCTACTGTGTAGTGACATGGCAATTATCGATAATGAAGTGTGTGAGCAGGCAAATCTGTGTACGTGTAACATACTCATCATCGATAATGGTGCAAGTGTACTAGCACAGGTATAAGCAATGCGATGGAAATATTATGAATGCAGCATAAGGTAAATCATGAGCTTAAAGCTAAAAGCTATAAGGTATACATAACTATCATATGTCCGAGTCGGTGAATCTATCAATCGGCATCCAGCCTCACAGCATCACGTACGGTATAATCCATCGTACGGCATCCTCTAGTCAAGGGTATGGATCAAACATCAGGTCAAACTTATCACGCACGGAAAATCATCGTACGGCGGCATCAAACCAATAGGGATCCTATCATTCTATAAGACAAATGAGGGTAGATCCTAATATCACGCACGGCCAATCATCCATGATTCACAACATTCTATATATATATATATATCTATATACCTATGTCCCAGGTCACATCCGCAATAATCTCATATCAGGGGACCGGCAGGGTATAAATCATCTCGATTGACTCGCATCCGTATACCATCATATCATCATATCATCATCTCATCATATCAGTCTTATACTATCTCATCGCATTTATATCACACATCAAATTGAATTTACATAAACAGTCAATCTCTACTAAGTATAAGTATCTAATCTAACATATCCACCCGAACCATACAATCAGATTTTTAAAGAAGTGAATCGTAGTTTTTGAAAATAGGGGTTACGGTGTTTTTAAGGAAAAGATATCATTTGAAGATCCGTAACATCCCTCAAAGTATATATATTCAAAATACATACGATTCTTCGGTTTAGAAAAATGTATGGTTCGGATGACGCATCTACAACGACTATCTAGTCCTAACAGTACCCTAAACGGCAATATCGCTAAACGCCATCCTATGATAGTAGTAACATAACACTTCTAACTATCCTCTAGTTTCTAATACGGTTTCATAGCTATCTTCATTCTAACCCTAGTTTTCTAATCTAGGTTTCCTTAACCATATTCTATAAATCAATTATCCATCAAAACTTTGCGGGGGTGCTATACGCCATCCACCCGACTTCTCCGGTAGATATAGATCTACTCACCTGGTCTTCGCTTGCCGAAATCGATTACGTCATGCTCCGTCGCCTCGGAATCCATGCGAGGGTACCTACAATAATAAACAATCGCAATACGTGTTAAAATCAAGGCGGAAAACCAAAACGGCACGCGCATTGCTCATAGGTTAGAACCTATAGCTTATGCGTACAAAGTCAGCCAAACAACCCTTGTTGTTGATGCATGAACATCCAACAACCAAAAACGAATCCAAATATCATAACTCATCATTTAAAATACGGAAAACGTATCCTAAATCACACACAAGTGTTCCCAGACTTTGACTCAGGTCAAATAAATCTAAGCAAACAAGTTTAGGGTGATGTATAAGGTATATATGAGCAACTGGACCAACCTAGGCTCCTACATCCACCAAGTGGCTGGCCCCTATACCCAAAATTCCGAGCTCGCCGGCCAGGGGGTCTCTGTTAGGGTTCATCAGGTCAGAGTGGTCTCCTAGTAGTATATCTAGGCCCCTAGTATTGTTTGGTTGTCTCAGAAAGTCCCCAGGTCATCCCAGAGTTCACAGTAGGCACACTAAAAGTCACAAAACCAATACGGAACAATTCCTAAGTTCGTGCATCGGGTTCAGGTCTATGGCTCAGGTCAGGAATCGTGTCACCATGTCATGTAAACACTCCTAACCGCTCCTAGATTTTACCTATAGTCACAACAGAAAAATCTAGTAGGACCAAATACCTCTAAACAGCTTCAGGCAACTACCCTAAGAAATCCAATCCCTAACTCCCCTACATACCCGGGGTCGCCGGATTTTCCTCAATAGCCGCCGGCCAAAACCGATGGGAAGGGTCTCGTTCTTCAGGTGGTCACTTAGGGTTACGAGCACAACATTACCCCACCGTTTGTTTTTCCAGTGAATGCTCGGGGTCACAGCAGGTCAGCGACATCACAAAACGACATCTAAAACACGATGTCTCACAAAACTAATCTAAAGGGAAGAAATTATACCTTAATAAGGCCACTTAAGAAAACCCTAGCTCCCCAACATCGTCAAAATTCCATTTTGCTCAGTTCAACGTGTAGAGGAAGAGATGGGGATTATTTTTTGTGAAAGGGGTTTTGGGGTTTGGGGATTTATTGGAGGTGGATCTAGGGTTTGAAGTGGAGGGTTGTGGAGTTGAGGAAGATGAAGAGAAAATGAATGGAGAAATGAACTATGGCAGCAGCCCCCTCCCTCTCTTTCATATAAACACACACACTCTCTCTCTTTCCAAAAGTCTACCCTAATCATTATGTCCCCTCTTTGACTTTTCTTTTTCCCATTTCTTTTTCTCACCAAAAATACATACACCCATATAAAACCACAAATGAAATAACATGTAACCAAATGAAACATGTCATGGTGCACTAACTATGAAAACTGTAGAAACACAGATTTGACTTAATCGCGATTAGCAGTGCACTAATCGGGTTTTTATCAAAACTGCGTATAATAATTTTTAAAATTGCCAAATCCGTTAAATATATTTTTAAATGAATAAATCATTTTAATTTCCATTTATTTCACAATTATTGGTATATATTTATACCCTTTTTTGAAAACCCCAATTTCGCAAATCGGGCAGTTTTCGGGAAAAATATTATTTTAATATTAAATTCCAAAAATAATATTTTATGTTTTCTGAAATGTTACAATCTTCCCCCCTTAAAGAAATTCGGTCTTCGAATTTAAATTTAAACCCCCAAAATCTAAAACATTTCAATAATCAGCTCAAATCAACGGGGCTCCGAAATCATGGAAAACGCAGAAATAACACAGCGCACCAAGTGCGCATGAAAACGAGTATTAAACTCAAAATCGAACTCCGTCAAGCATCACGCAAATCATCGGATTTACACGCATATCCTCGGAGTGACAATAAAGACACAGATCTCGAAATCCACTACTGAAATCCAATATACACTAGTCAAATATTATAATACGTGTATAGTACGCATCTTTGGAAAACTTTCAGGAACTAAATAAAACTCATGCAAAAATCCTTTCTAAATCGCCGTGTGATGCGTAACTCACGGCCTAAGTGACGGACGCTTATTTTAAAATAATAATATATGTCCATATATATTTTGCTAGTTATACGTTCCGTCGTTTTGAAAATATCCCAAAAAGGTTTTCCTTTATAAACGTTCGCGTCGCTCACGGACACGTAGGAAATAGAGAGACTATAGCTCTTTTGAAAACCTCTTGGTAAGCTTTTAATGCATGCAAAGTACTCATGTACTGTCCTCAGATCAGTCCTGTTCGGCTACTATATACTATATATAGTACCTATCATGAAAACAAAATGCTCAAAAAGCAGAATCATCCTCAAAGGCGTATCCGACAATCACATGCGTCTGGTGCGCACGGAAATCAAATCCAAGCACAGGTGCCACAATATGCACAAAAGCCAAAACTATGTGCAACGGGTGTGCACGAAAGCATCTGTTCAGTGCAACGGGTGTGCACGACAACAATATCGGATGCATCTAAAATGCACTAAAATCTCAATCCAATGCATCCGGTGTGCACAGAATCGCATCTCATATCATGCGCGAAAATCCAAATCAGTGCATATGTCCCGCACGAATGAAATCGCATCCAATATGCACGGAAGAAATCTATATCAAGAGCATCCGACATGCACGAGTAAAACCTCACTCAAGTGCACCCGATGCGCACAAAATCCAAAATCGAGCGCCTAATATGCGCAAAAATCCAACCAAAGCGCGTCGGATCCGTAAAAGCATATAGTGCAGTAGCATGCACGAAAACGAAAGGCAAGTGCCAACGCGCACGAAAATACAACTCTGGTAAAATGAATGCTCAAGGATATAAATTGGGTGCAACCAAGATACGGAGTATAAATCCAGTGCGACAAACGCATAGATACCCGTCCAGTGCAACAAATGCAAGAAATACAATCTAGTGCAACCAATGTACGAAATACGAATCTGGTTCAGCAAATGTACGAAATATAATTCAATAACTCAAACACATAAAAAGCAACACCGAGTACACCAAGGTGTATAAAATCGTAAACGTGTGCAACTGCGTGCACAAAATACAAATCAATGCACTGCAAGCACATATAAGCTATACCGAGTGCAAAATCAAATCGAGTGCGTACCACACTCACAAAATTGAATCAACTGTATGAAATCCACGAAATCATAAACACATGCTACGAAGGTACAAAATCGACCTCAAACGCAATAGGTATGCACAAATCGCAAATCAACACAACGGTGTATATAAAATATGAATCAGGTGCGATAACTATGCGCAAAATATAAATACCCAGTAGGTGCAACCATGGTGTACGAAATCAATATCAGGAAACTCAAAACTCAAATCGCGACAAAGGACATTGAGGTACACCCCCTACAATGTTGAAAAATGAATCGGTGCGCCTAAAACCGGCAGAACAAGAATAGCCGCTCACCTCCTGCTCACGGTCTGGCATCTTCTGTCTCTGGGTCTTCTTTTTCTCTGTGGATTACTACTATCGCAATCCATCGGCTCATCGACCCTGTCAGGTGTGCTAACGGGGACGATTCCGTTCTGGCACTTCTCTGGTCATCTCTCGGTCAATCATCACGACCACGCGTAAGGCAGCATGTCACTGGCGTCGGCCTCTGGCCCTCTGAATACTCGCGACACAACTGATCCTGGGTGCAAATCTCATTGCAGCAGTGTCCTGAAAGGAATCCTGCCCAAGGCCTCTTCCTATCTCGCCTATGCCGAACTGTACGGAGGCAGGTACTCCCACATAATCCTTTCGCGTTTTCTGGACATCTGCGCTTCAACACAACGTTTCCTCGGGAATTGGCCGTATCCCAACGCCTCTGTGTGCATATCAGATCTCTAATCTCGACGGGGAGTAGCAACAGCTCGTCAGCATCACGCATGAACCTCTGGCTCCATTCGCCTTTGTCATCGTCCGCCTCGACGTCACGTCTTGCTATCTGCGTACTGCTACTGTTCTCGGCCACGGTCAATACGAAGTCTCTCACACGGACTCGAAATCGCGTACTCTGTATCTTCATCGCTCTGTAGAAGATATCCGGTTGAACGCGTTCTCGGGAACTCGCCCCAACCATCGGAGGAATACTCTATATTCGCCCGCTCTCGATCAACTCACAACGCATCTGGGTGATGTCTCTTATCCGAAGCTGGTCAGCTTGCTGATCTCTTATCACATGGTATCTTGACGACGTCAAACTTTTCGATCGAGTCATCAAGGTCCCAAAATTTCCCGAAGGCTCAACACATGAGCGCAGTTTAAAAATATCTGGTATATACTACAGCACCTCTGGACCAGCCGTAGAAGGGCAAACCCAAGCTTCACTGATGGCACCGCTAAACTGCCACAAACCCTAAGGTTCAAAGCGGTTCTATGGTCATCATGTTGAGTTAGGGTTTCATTCTTCTAGAGGGTCCACAGAATTACCTGCATGTTCCTCCGAACATTTTAAACTTGGGAAAATGGGTTTCTGACACTCGTCCGAACTTTTTAGCTTCGCCTATACAACATGTGAATATTCTCCCCCCGCATGCTAAGCAATGCCTCAATCCTCCAGGAAAGGCGATATATCGACGGTCATCTCTGGATCGGTCTTCTCTAGATCTGAGTAAGACTCTCCACACTGAAAATCTTCAACTCAACTGGGCCTGCGTCGGCGCATCAATCTGACGAATCACCTTCGTCTCTCAAATTGGGGTAGACCGGCTATCATCTGTCGCATTCTGCCTGGAAGCTCCGGCGATCTCAGCTTGTAAAATTTGGAAGCAACATCCTATCATCTTAGCAACAGATGGGTCACCTGTCTGCACGGTAGGCGACATCAAAATCTCTGAGGTATACTGTACCTCAACAGTCCTCTCGCAACTGGCAGCTTTATCGATGGCCTGATCATCCGGTACAAAGACAAACACCCGCCTCAATAGGAGGTCACAACACAACACTACATCAAGACGTTCCTATGTCACCAGAAAACACAATGGTCAGCCCTCGTACCAGACGAGCTCGTCCTGACCACAACACTAGCAGAAGCTCAATCTGCGCTCACATATGGTGACAGGAACCTCAATCGAGTATCGAAGAAAGCAGATCAATGGCATGAGAGGAAACGACAGATCCAGAATGGATACATGATCATAAGAAGGAACAGTATCAATAAGAGTATGATCATGGAAATGAAAAGAATCAAGGATCTCAAATAGATGTATAATCATGGGCATGAAGAGAATCATAAGTCTAAAAAATAAGTACATCCTAAGGTTTCTTAAGTGGAGTATCGTATCGTAAATATGCCACGGAACATACGTACGGTACGTCACTCTACTCAAGCTACCTACTCCATCAATCAAGGCCAGCCTATGAAACGAAAGTTCGGGTCTAATACCCCCCGTTCAAGTCTATGTTCTGTAAGGTCAAGCCTTGGTTCCGAAATATATACCCGCCCTAGACTCCGCATAGTCAAACATAGATTCGAACAAAGGTTAAACATAACGCTCTGATACCAACTTTGTCACAACCCAAAATATTAGCTCGTGACCAGCACTTGAATCACGCAACGTCTAAAGGCGTAACGGAATTCAAGTAAGTTGAAACCCAGAAATCTAAACCTTTTAAGAAAAATAAAGGAGGTGAAGTTTTGAAATAAAGGTATAATGAAATCAAGTTTTCTTAATGGATAGAAAAAGGAACATGAATGATGCAAGTGAAATTTACTAGTTTGAAAACATGTTTCGTCTTTTAAAAATTTTGGCAGCACCTCCTTTGTATATTTTGATCCAAAACCACAAATACATAATAATGATAAAGGTATCCCCAAGTGGGAGCTAGCTCTTCGCCAATCGGAGGATCACAACTACGCAATACAGTAAATATAAGTATACGACGCCCAACGGTGAAGTTCAGCACAAAAGATAAAGAAATGAGCAAGACATAACCCCAAAAGTGAATATAAAGCCCATCGCTCAAATCTCGCAACTACACTTCTCACTAAGTCTCATTACTTATACAAATTACTAATTTTGATTGATCGATGGAGTTAACTAGATACAATATGAAAAATAATACAAGAGTGGGTACGATACAATGTCCCACCTACCACTGCAAAACATCTAAATGAAGCTGTGTGCCAGCGATGCAGCTACTGATCCAAGCGGTCAACCTGCAAGAACTGTGGCACAATGGGGGTGAGTTGCCAACTCCTGAATAGAAATATATCGACAAGTAGAAATCGAATAAATAACGACTCCTAGGTCAACTATATCAAAAGGTAATACTATGATATTTAGGGTGACCGGGTCGGTATATGTGCCAACAAGGTAGTCAAACCTATATGCATGCGGATAACATCCAACGGTAATAATCAATGCATGTATTTGGATCTCGTCTAACCATAATCAAGGTATGCATGCATGCGGATCTTGTCCACCCAAAATCAGTGTCTGTATGCACGTAAATATCATAAATGAGTGTGCATGAAAATATGAGGATATATATATCAACGGTGTCCCTCCCGACACATCAAAATCATGGAACTTGAGTGCCTAACATGGACACTCGAAAATATCGTGAAAACTGTGCCCAGCAGCGGCACGTAAATCCTCATATATTGGGCTCCATCAGTCCGGATCGGCCCACGGGCTCTGTCGGTCCGGATCGGCCCATATCATCTATCGACTCCGGTCGGTATCCTCCGGATATCCGCCGAGCCCAAATACTATCACCGGTAGGTAGTGCTCCCCTGCCAGGCTCACCGTCTACTGCACAGCGATCCGTTCTTACCCCGGGGTACCATACCGGGTCCACCATGTACCCGCAATCGGCCTCATCCGCCTCCTCGAATCGGGTTTCACATGTCGCTCTCAGAACCGAGAAAACACATGGTGGACGCACTGAAATATCATATCAAGAGAAACCGGGTTTTTAAAACAACACATAATCTCTTTTGAAATGGTCACGGTTCTCAAATCCAGAAATCTCATGAAAACAGCATATCTCAATGCGTAAAATAATAGAGCATGATGTATGCGACATATAAGAGAAATGCGAGCATATCCGTGTATCATGCAACATGGAACAGTGATATGACATATTAAGGAAAAACCGCTCTTTTAAAATGATTCCAGTTTTTAAAATATAACTTGCGGTTCCCAATTTCCTAATAAAACCTGTTATCTATGTTGGCACAATATGCATATGCGCAAGTATAGAGGTACCAATGTGTATATGTGCCAATATGGGTATGCAATGTGCATATGCGCAAGTATGGATGTATTCATGTATATGCACACCAATATGGATATACAAATATGTATATCCGCAAGTATGAATGTATCAATGTATATGTGCACCAATATGGATATACAAATGTATATATCCTCAAGTATGAATGTATGAATGTATATGTCATGATGCAGCAACCCTACTGTGTAATGACATGGCAATTATCGATGATGAAGTGTGTAAGCCGGCAAATCTGTGTACGTATAACATACGCATCATCGATAATGGTGCAAGTGTACTAGCACAGGTATAAGCAATGTGATGGAAATATTATGAATGCACCATAAGGTAAATCATCAGCTAAAAGCTAAAAGCTATAAGGTACACGTAACTATCATATGTCCGAGTCGGTGAATCTATCAATCGGCATCTAGCCTCACAGCATCACGTACGGTATAATCCATCGTATGGCATCCTGTAGTCAAGGGTATGGATCAAATATCAAGTCAAACTCATCACGCACGGAAAATTATCGTACGACGGCATCAAACCAATAGGGATTCTATCTTCCTATAAGACAAATGGGGGTACAGCCTAATATCATACAACGCCTATCATGCATGATGGACAACATTCTATATATATGTATATACCTATATACCTATGTCCTAGGTCACATCCGCAATAATCTCATATCAGGGGACCGGCAGGGTATAAATCTTCTCGATTGATTCGCATCCGTATACCATCATATCAACATCTCATCATCTCATCATATCAGTATTATATTATCTCATCGCATTTATATCACACATCAAATCGAATTTACATAAACAGTCTATCTCTACTAAGTATAAGTATCTAATCTAACATACCCACCCGAACCATACAATCAGATTTTTAAAGAAGTGAATCGTAGTTTTTGAAAATAGGGGTTACGGTGTTTTTAAGGAAAAGATATCATTTGAAGATCCGTAACATCCCTCAAAGTATATATATTTAAAATACATACGATTCTTCGGTTTAGAAAAAGGTATGGTTCGGATGACGCATCTACAACGACTATCTAGTCCTACAGTACCCTAACCGGCAATATCGCTAAACGTCATCCTATGATAGTAGTAACATAACACTTCTAACTATTCTCTAGTTTCTAATACGGTTTCATAGCTATCTTCATTCTAACCCTAGTTTCCTAATCTAGGTTTCCTTAACCATATTCTATAAATCAGTTATCCATCAAAACTTTGCGGGGGTGCTATACGCCATCCACCCGACTTTCCCGGTAGATATAGATCTACTCACCTGGTCTTCGCTTGCCGAAATCGATGACGTCACACTCCGTCGTCTCGGAATCCATACGAGGGTACCTACAATAATAAACAATCGCAATACGTGTTAAAATCAAGGCGGAAAACCAAAACGGCACGCGCATTCCTCATAGGTTAGAACCTATAGCTTATGCGTACAAAATCAGCCAAACAACCCTTGTTGTTGATGCATGAACATCCAACAACCAAAAACGAATCCAAATATTAAAACTCATCATTTAAAATACGGAATACGTATCCTAAATCACACACAAGTGTTCCCAGATTTTGACTCAGGTCAAATAAATCTAAGCAAACAAGTCTAGGGTGATGTATAAGGTATATATGAGCTACTGGACCAACCTAGGCTCCTACATCCATCAAGTGGCCGGCCCCTATACCCAAAATTCTGAGCTTGCCGGCTAGGGGGTCTCTGTTAGAGTTCATCAGGTCAGAGTGGTCTCCTAGTAGTATATCTAGGCCCCTAGTATTGTTTGGTTGTCTCAGAAAGTCCCCAGGTCATCCCAGATTTCACTGTAGGCACACTAAAAGTCACAAAACCAATACGGAACAATTCCTAAGTTCATGCATCGGGTTCAGGTCAGGAATCGTGTCACCATGTCATGTAAACACTCCTAACCGCTCCTAGATTTTACCTATAGTCATAACAGAAAAATCTAGTAGGACCAAACACCTCTAAACAGCTTCAGGCAACTATCCTAAGAAATCCAATCCCTAACTCCTCTACATACCCGGGGTCGCCGGATTTTCCTCAATAGCCGCCGGCCAGAACCGATGGGAAGGGTCTCGTTCTTCAGGTGGTCACTTAGGGTTACGAGCACAACATTACCCCACTATTTGTTTTCCCAGTGAATGCTCGGGGTCACAGCAGGTCAGCGACATCATAAAACGACATCTAAAACATGATATCTCACAAAACTAATCTAAAGGGAAGAAATTATACCTTAATAAGGCCACTTAAGAAAACCCTAGCTCCCCAACATCGTCAAAATTCCACTTTGCTCGGTTCAACGTGTAGAGGAAGAGATGGGGATTAATTTTTGTGAAAGGGGTTTAGGGTTTTGGGGATTTATTGGAGGTGGATCTTGGGTTTGAAGTGGAGGGCTGTGGAGTTGAGGAAGATGAAGAGGAAATGAAGGGAGAAATGAACTATGGCAGCATCCCCCTCCCTCTCTCTCATATAAACACATACACACACACACTCTCTCTCCAAAAGTCTACCCTAATCATTATGTCCCCTCTTTGACTTTTCTTTTTCCCATTTATTTTTCTCACCAAAAATACATACACCCATATAAAACCACAAATGAAACATGTCATGGTGCACTAACTATGAAAACTGTAGAAACACGGATTTGGCTTAATCGCGATTAGCAGTGCACTAATCGGGTTTTTATCAAAACTGCGTATAATAATTTTTAAAATTGCCAAATCCGTTAAATATATTTTTAAATGAATAAATCATTTTAATTTCCATTTATTTCACAATTATTGGTATATATTTATACCCTTTTTTGAAAACCCCAATTTCGCAAATCGGGCAGTTTTCGGGAAAAATATTATTTTAATATTAAATTCCAAAAATAATAATTTATGTTTTCTGAAATGTTTCATTTCCATGGCTCCGTTGTTTTGCCCCTAGGGTCAATTGTATACGTTGCGTCTGCATCCTGCTGGAGTGAGAAGAAACGCCGTTGTTGATCTCTGAGCTGTCGATGAACCGTCGAGATTTGACTCTCCCTTTTGACAGAGCCCAGTGGGAAAATGTGGTTCCCTTTTTGTTTATGCCCATGAATTGTATACAGGGATGGATGTGGACTCACCTGCAGGGCATAAGTTTTATCATTCTTTTTATTTTTTTCCGCGATGCTCTATCGTTTCAGCTTTTATATCGCGAAATTCGTGATTGCCCAATCATTTCGGCTTTTTATCGCGGTGCCCTATCATTTCGGCTATTTTTTTTTCTTTTTTACTAGCTTATTTTTATTGCGAGTTGCCCAAACATTTCGGCTATTTCATATGCATTTTTTTGTTGATTTTTGTTGCGAGTATAGAACTCAAGATCTGATAGCAATCTTGGCATCAGTATCGCTGCGACTGGAATATTGCCAGGAGCGAATCATCATTTTCCGTGAAAGGACTTGGAATTTGATACCGATTTAGGTATCAGTATCGCTACCACTGGAATACTGCCAGGAGCGAATCATCATTTGCCTTTGCTAATTTGAACGAAGGTGGCTTAGCAAGTAGGGTTAGGATCCTGTAGACTAAGGCTTTGCGACTTTATGAGCCGTAAGGATCTCATAAAGGTATTTTCTCCCTATGAGTCGTGAGGATCCCGCAGGTGTATTTTCTCCTTAGGAATCGTGGGGATCCCCAAGTGTGTGTTCTCTTATAAGTCATAAGGATCTCATAAGAGTATTTTCTCCTTACAAGTCGAGAGGACTTACAAGTGTCGTTCACCATATGAGGACATTCCTCGTGATTGGTGGAACTTGGTGGGGGAAACGTTTATTTGTGCCCATGGATTGTATACAGGGGCTAGTATTGTACCGCCTGTAGGGCAACTTGGGGAGTGTGATGGCTTAAGAACAGGTTCAGGTCCCTGTATCTTAAGGCTTTTGAATTCTATGAGCCGTGAGGGTCTCATAAGGGGAACTCTCCTTATGAGTCATGAGGATTATGTAAGTGTAATTTCTCTTTAGGAATCGTGGGGATCCCTAAGTGTGTTGGTCCCTTGTGAGTCATAAGGATCTTACGCAGGTGTTTTCTCCTTACAAGGTCGAGAGGCCCTTGCAGGTGTTTTTATTTTAACGAGATCGCGCCCTTTCGGGTTTTAACAAACTCGTTGGTAGCCCTGCTGATTTTACTCACGAATCCCTTTCGGGTTTTCATCCGTTCCCATTTCTCTTGTGGAAGTACCATTTTTTTTCTTTTTTTTATTTTTATGGAGATCACGGTGGGACTTCGCCACTGGGGTTGTTGTGTAGCCAGCGGGATTTGCGTTAAAGTCTTTGCCGCTGGGATCTGTGGACTTGAATTCCACTATCGCCGTGTTTGAGGCGACGTATTTATTTTAGGGACATCTCGGTCCATTGTTAGTTTAGCGATATCTCGATCCATTGTTAGTTTAGGGACATCTCGGTCCAGTGTTTCCATTTTGGAGGCAACGTTTAGTTTAAGGACATTTCGGTCCATTGTTAGTTTGAGGTCGTCTCGGTCCATTTTTAGGCCTCCGGCCAAAGTTTTGCCGGATACTACTTATAGAGTTTGGACTCAAGAAGACAGCGAGCGGATACGAGCGTCGTCATCTATCATTAACCTGAGTTATGACTTGTCAAGTGTAGTATTTCTTAAGGAATCGGCCGTTTATTGGCTGGAAAGGTCTTTCGCCATGCATATTCATGAGCAAGTAGGCCCCACCTTGGTAGACCTTATCTATGATGTTTGGACCCTCATAGTTTAGCTCGAATTTCCCCCGCTTTGCACGGTTGGGGATCATAGGTCTTTTTACGACTAGCACGAGTTCGCCTTGGCGGAGTGTTCTCGGTATAGTCAGTCTTTTGTATGAGCACGCCATCCTTGCTTTGTAAGTTTCCAGGTTTTGCTGCGCCATGAGACGAGTTTCATCGAGGGCATCAAGCTTCTCAAGCCGAAGATGGGCATTTTCTTCATCCGTCAGCTCGTATCGAACTGCCACTCATAAAGAGGGTAGTTCCACCTCCAAGGGAAGTACCGCTTCTGTGCCGAATAACAACGCGAATGGCGTTGTATTCGTGGCCATTTAGAACGTGGTTCGATAAGCCCAGAGTGCTTCATGCAGCCTCTCATGCCAGTCTTTTTTATTTCTGGAGACCGTTTTCTTTATGATCTTCGTCAAGATCTTGTTGAAAGCTTCAGCTAAACCGTTAGCTCGGAGATTATAGACCGAAGAATATCTCCAATCTATTTTATGCTGCTATGCAAAGCGACTGATTTTATGGCTTCTGTAGGCTGGCCCATTATCGGAGATAATCCATCGCGGAGTGTCGAACCGATAAATGATGTGAGTTCTGAAGAAATGGAGGATGTTCTCCATCTTCATCTCCCTTAGCGGTACCGCCTCTGTCCACTTAGAGAAGTAATCAGTTGTTGCCAATATGAACCAATGTCCCTTGGACGATGCTGGTTAGATGGGCCCGATTATATCGGTTCCCCATATTTCGAACGACTAGCTAGCCATTGTTGGGTGTAGCGGATTTGGATGCTGGTGGATGAAGTCCCCGTGAATTTGGCACGAGTGACACTGCTTTGCATATTCGAGGCAGTCCTGAATCATCATGGGCCAATAGAAACCCATTCTTTTGATCTTCAGCTTTATCTTTGGTCCGACTTGATGAGAACCGCAGAGTCCGTCATGAGTTTCTTGGACGACTCTCCTTACTTCTTTTAGACCCAGGCATCTTAACCATAGATAGTCAAATGATCTCTTATATAGAGTATCATTGACGAAGGCGAAAGATAGAGCTCATTTCATGAGCTGCTGTCTTGACGACGCGTCTTCGGGTGTTCGATGGGATTTGAAGTAGTCTATGAAGATTTCCCTCCAGTCCTTGACCCTTTCTTCGTCTTTTATTTGGAGGACCACTTGTCTGGTCACTTCTTTTCTTTCAGACGACTCCGGAGATATTTCTGCTGGCGCGAGAATCTGGTGGCTTTGCACAATGATCCTTACGTCTTCAATATTTTCATCAGCCAGTTCTTTAGCGAGTTTGGCTAATACATCCGCCTTGCTATTTTCCGCCCGCGGTATGCTTTTCAGGATATAGGAAGGGATTTGCATCAGCAGTTGCTGCACTCTTTCACCATATCTGATCAGTTCTGGCTTGCACGTCTGATAATCGCCATTTACTTGGCTAATGACCAGCTAGGAGTCTCCATATATGAGGAGGTCTTCGATTCCTATGTCAATAGCGATCTTAAGACCCGCTATCAAAGCTTCATACTCAGCCTCATTGTTCGTTCTCGGCTTTGTTAATGAAAGGGCGAAACGCATTATCCTTCCTTGCGGAGTCACGAAGATAAGGCCCACCCCGACTTTAATCATGGGGTTGTTTTTCTTTCGCTTTTTCATGGAAGATGCTCCATCGAAGTAGAGTTCCCATCGGGCATTATTTCCTTCCTCCTCCCTGTCGATTGCATCGAACGCGTGTTCATTTGGCGGTTCGCAATTTAAGGGAGAGTCAGCTGGTGTTGGATGTTCAGCGAGAAAGTCGGCGATGGCCTGGCCTTTCACTACCTTGAGGGGCCGATACGTTATTGAGAATTCCATTAAGAGGAGGGCCCATTTGGCAAGCCTTCCCGTTAGTATGGCTCTTGATATCAGATATTTGAGAGGATCCACTTTTAATATGAGATGGACCTCATGTGCCAAGGCATAATGTCGAAACTTCGTTATTGCGAAGATCAGTGCCAGGCAATGCTTTTCAATAGGGGAGTAGTTGTTTTCTGCCCCCAGAAGAACTCGACTCAAATAGTAGAGAGCTCTCTCTTTTCCCTGATCATTCTCCTGTGCCCATAGCACGCCTAGAGAACCTTCGAGAGCTGTTGTGTACAAGATAAGGGACTTTCCCTTGACCGGAGCAGTCAGTACCGGCGGGTTCAGTAAATATTGCTTGATTTCGTCCAGTGCATTTTGACATTTACGATCCCAAACGAACGGGTTCCCCTTCTTCATTAGATGGCTGTAGGGGCGGGATTTTCCAGAGAGGTTGGCTATGAACTGCTGGATATACGTGAGCTTTCCTTGGAGAGACCGCAATTTCTTGAGATTTCTTGGCGGGGGCATTTCCATAATCGCCTTGATCTTTGATGGATCTATTTCGATGCCTCGGTATCGTACGATGAATCCTAGGAATTTGCCTGAAGAGACTCCAAACGCGCATTTCAGGGGGTTCATCTTCAGATTATATTTCCGAAGGTGCTGGAACACTATTTTCAAATGCTTTCAGTGCTCCTCGTACGATTTTCTTTTCACTATGAGGTCGTCGATATAACATTCGACAATCTCGTGTATGTGGTCATCAAAGATCTTCGTCATGGACCTCTGGTAGGTAGCGCTAGTTTTCTTCAGACCGAAGGGCATCACTTTATAGCAGAATATGCCCAACAGAGTCCGGAAAGTAGTGTGCTTTTGGTGTTCAGGATGAATCTTTATTTGATTATACCCCAAAGATCCATCCATGAAGGAGAAGAATTCATGGGTGGATGTGTTGTCGATCATCAGCTTAGTAACCGGTACGGGGAAGTCATCCTTCGGGCAAGCTTTATTGAAGTCTCGATAGTCCATGCAGACGCACACCGTCCCATTTTTCTTTATCACTGGGATGATGTTGGCGATCCAGTCAGGATATTGAACTTCTTGGATGAAGCCAGAGTCAATTAGCTTCTTGAATTTGGTATTGATACTCATCTCAAGTTCGAGCCGCATTCTTCTTGGCGCCTGTTTGACTGGATTGACGTCCAGTGATATCGTCAGTTTATGCACAGCTATCTCCAGATCTAATCTCGGCATCTCGGAATAGTTCCATGCGAAGCAGTCTTTATACTGCATAAGCACGTATTTTAGTGTAGCCACCTGCTCTTCGGACAGCAGCTCACTGACAAACGTTGGCCTCGGATCGTTTGTCGTCCCCAAGTCGATTTTCCTCAGATTGTCCGCCGTGGTATATATCCCATCCTCCATCTCTTTTGGTGCCGGTGGAAATTCTGAGATCGCATCGTCCTCATCTTCATTTGCGAAGCACTGGGAGAGGTTGTCTACATTTTCAAGCTCTCTCTCTTTCGACAGTGTTATCATGTGGTAGGTACAAGCTCGTTTCCAAGCTCGATGTTGATCTGGACTTAGCCTCACAATGTAGGTTGCTTTTGGCTCATACTTCCGTGGTGGGGCTATCCTCCAACTGTCGGATAGAGCAAACCTGCCTTACCGATACTGGTCTTCAACCCAGTCTTTGAAGGTGAAGCAGTTCTCGAGAGAATGTCCTATTGCTCGGTGGGAGGAGCAATAATCCGGGTGATGGACGTCGTTTACTTGTTCGGGGTGCCGGGACTCCGAGAGTGCCATCATTTGATGTTTCATGACAAGGTCGAAGATTTTTCTTGTCCTGTCTTGAGGGAAAGAGTACTCCCGACCCATCTTCTTCATGAAAGACAGATTCCAGCTGACTTTTTCTCGATCGCGTGGCTTCTTAGATCCACTTCGCTGTTTTTGAATGTCAATCCCGTTCTTCACCTTGTTGTTGCTTGTACGTCGGGCTTTTTTCTTGCCGTAAGAGCGCACATCGGGCTGAGGGTGAAGAGCATCGTCATCCTCCGAAGCCTGCTGAATGAGACGTTGCATTCTGGCTTTATCGTAAATGGCCATTTCATGGTTGTGGTCATCCCGAACCTTTTGACCCGCCTCCTTTATTAGCTTGTCAATTTGTTCTTCGAATGATGGGCTTGGCATTCTTACGGCGGGGTTTCGCTCTGGTTCGATATCAGCGCTATCTGAAAATGCATTCGCTTCTCCACCGGAATTATTTATAACATGGCAGCTATGGAATCGTTCTCGTTTCTTGGACTGAACGTATCCAAGACCGGTTGTCTCCATCTTCCCGTTGGGCATCTTTCGCTGAGTCCCGAGAACGTCCCAAATCTTGTTGTAGAACTGGGCTTGTCGAGCGGTTTGTTTAAAAGGTATGCATTGGCATCTTAATAGCCTTTTCAATCTCTCTGCGTAATATCTGGGAAGACGGATTGGTTGAGGCCTGTCAAGCATAAGATCGGCACCATGCCAGACTTCTTTCTCCACTTTGATCTCCGTGGATTGATAGAAGAGGATCATCTTTTCACCTCTTCGCCTGGAAGGGATGTAAAAGGTCTGCAGCTCTTGTACGCTGAATGTATCAAACGCATCGAGTTCTTTATAATGCCGCTGCAGAACCATGGTAATTTGTAAACTCTGATCAGCTTCAATGAAGGTTTGCATTGACGGGCGGACGGAGAACACTGCATTGGCCTCGTCCTCAGAATCCCTGCCAAAGACCAAAATAGGAGTAGATGGTCCTGGCCTGCTGCCTTGGGGTTGCCCTGAGTAAACCATCTCTTCATCCTTCTCGGTATCACTCCCGAAGACCGGGATAGTAGCGACGGCTTTTTGCTTATTCTCTGGCTCATGATATCTTTCCGTGTCTTCAAAGTCTGTTAGGAAGTACTTTGCGTCTTCATATTTTCGGACTTCATTTACGGAGAATGGATTTAGTTCCCCCGTCACGGTGTACTCGAGGTCAATTTTGAAATACTTCATACACTGATGTTATGTAGAAGGGATGACGTTGTACTCGTGCAACCAAGGCCTGCCGAGAAAAAAGTTATAGCAAGTCTTGGCGTCATTGATATGAAATTTAATGTCTGTGATGAGCTGCCCGAAGCGTAGCATCAGTATTACAGACCCGAGCGTTCGTAATGACTAGGAGTCAAACCCGGAGATGGTAATTTTATCCCGAGCCAGGTGCTGAACGTTCATGCAAATCTCCTTCAACACCCTCACATTGAGAAGGTTGACGGAGCACCCGTTGTCAACCAGGATCTTCCCTATCTTAATGTCATGAAAGTACCCGGTCACATATAACGGACGGTTGTGCTCGCACGTTCCAAGAAGGAGGTCTTCATCGCTGAAGGTGATGTCAGCAGTGTGAACTTCTTCCAGCGCGTCTTTCATCTTTTCTTCTGCAAGGAAGGCTTGAAACAGATCGGGCTCTTGCAATGCATTGATTAGAGAATATCGTGCCTCTTTGGAAAGGAGGAGAGCATCCAGTATGCTCAGTTGCGCGGGTATCTTCCTTAGGTGTGCCAGGACATTGTAATCTACCTTGTTCGTTTTATGCGGGTCTTTGGCTGTAAGATCCTTGACGAATCCATCATCGAGGCCAATTTCCTCAGGGACTTTTTCCTTCCCCTTGTCTCTTTTTCTTGAACCTTTGTTTGTGGGTCCGAGAATCTTTTCAAGAAACGTACGGTTACGCATCTGAATGTTCTCATAGTCCTTCACCTCTTCTTCTTTTCCAGAGGTGGATTCCTTAAAGAGAGGGCCGAGAGTTATTTCTTCCTCAGAATCGCTCCCGAATGTGAGAACTTGAGTTTTTGCTTTTGTCGAAATGGTATCAACCGTATGACAGTTGCCGGTCGTTTTTCCGGGCTCATCTGTCGCACTTTTTCGCTGTCGACGAGCTTCGCGCTTTAACCGCTTAAAGTATTGTCGGTGGGCAACGTATCCCTGCCACCATTTCTTGAAGGCATTGCACTCTTCGGTAGGGTGTATGACCCTCGATGGTATAAGCAGTATTTCGGATGTATATCCGCTTTGTCAAGGCACGAACTCCCGAGTGTATTTCCTTCGAAAGGTGGCACCTTCATTCCTATTGATAGGGCTTTGGCGAACCTTTTTCCCGTCTTAAACTTGCTTTTGTCTGCCGTGGGTATGCTTCGATCTAGTTGGAGTACTTTGTGACTCTTCCTTATCGCGGCTTCTTCATCCTGATGCCGACGCTTGGACTTTTCGTATATAGCCGTTTCACGTTCTTGGTCGGCTTTGCTCTTTTGAAGGGCTTCGTTTAACATCCTGTCAATCAAGTCATCTGACGGATCTAGGGCTTTTTACTCCGGTCTTGCTCCCAGTTTCTTCACATTGTTCTCCGACACCGAGGGAGTTTCTTCGTCTTTTAATGACAAATGAGAAACGATGTGGCAACTCACTACATAATCCTCGGATTCTTCTGACGAGTTATTCCCCTCATCACTGTTGCTGTCTCCGTTCTCAAGGATATGGTTGAGAAACTCTTCGAGGGTGACTGGGGTCTGCACTTTCTGGTTGTATTCCTCCAGCGCGTCAATGTATTTTTGCAGGTCCGTACGCTCGTCGTCAAGCTGCACGGGCTTCTTGGTCTTCTTCTTTTTTTTCCCGAAGACTTTGAAGGCTTGACCTGGGTGTTTTGCCCATTGCTACCAAATTTCGGTGTAGAGCACGGTTTAAGCATCCCCTCAATGACCTCAGGCTCCATCGGGCTTTTCCATTTGATCGCCGGGCATGCTTGAAGATCCTTCAGCATTCTTTTAGTTTTAGCCGATAGGACAATTTCCCTCGAAGCTTCCTCTACAAATGAGCACGATGCCCCCGGCGTATCCACCTTTTTAGGAGCGTGCTGCTGTGGCGGGCTTACTTTCCAGTTTTCGGATAGCACGAATTTGCCTTATTGGTATTGGTCCTCAACCCAGTTTTTGAAGACGTAGCAATATTCGATTGGGTGACCCATTGCTCTATGGTAGGGGCAGTAGTTGGGACTGTTGACATCGCCTGGCTGCAGTGGGCGTCTCCGACCCGGCAGAGTGATGAGCCTGTTGCGCACCGCTAGTTCGAACAGTCTCCTCGTTTTATCCTTGGGAAACGAGTAAGGACATCTCAACTTCTCTTCGAGGGATAGTGGTTTGTTGTTTTGGCGAGCAACCGGTTTCGGGTCACTCGGTTATTGTTGAGCGTTGGCAACGAAGGTCGCCTTCCCTTTGCCCTTTTCATTCCGCAGATCCGTTTTTGAAGAGGACGACCTATGGCCCATCTGGTCCATTTGGGCCAGCTTATCAATCAAGGTCTGGAAGGTGGTCGGCTTGAAGAACATCATAAATTGGGATATAGTTGCCTGAGGATCAAGAGTCCCCATGAACATGCCCACGGCAGGAGCTTTTTTTATGCGTTGTTCGCATTTTGACCATAGGTTCCGCCACCGAATTGCGTATTGAACCCAGGTTTCTCCCAGCTTCACCCTGGCATTGATTAATGCCGTGATTGGGGTGCGCTCGCTTGCGCTAGTGAAACGCTGTGTGAATAGTAATTCCATCTCTGTGAATGTTTTGATAGAATCATTTGGGAGCTTGGAGTACCATTCAAATGCCGTCTCCGACAAGCTGCTAACAAACTGGCGAAACAGCAGTTTGTCATCGCCTCCAATATTACCGCACAGAGCTCTGAATTGAGCAACATGCTGGTGTGGATTGCCCGTTCCCTTATATACATGGAACTTAGGGATCGTATATCCTGGCGGGTACTTGATTTGATCATACTAGCCTGGATAAGGTCGCCCAGTTCTGACGACTTGGCCTGCCGCTTCACTCGCTTGATGAGCTCGTATTTGTTGAGCTATGTAGTCATCAAGGGCAGCCTTGGAAATTGTCTCTTCCTATGCCGTTGAGACGGCCGGAGGAGGGTTTGACGATTCCCCTCTGTCGTCTTCGATGATTATTGGAGGGTCTTCGGCTGGAGATTCCGGCTGGATCATCATCCTAACCATGCCTTGGAACAGAAGCGCCATCAGTTTTATATTAGCGGCCTGTTTTGCGGCCTCCTTATCCTTCCTTTCCAGTACCCTTCATAAGAACTCCGTATCAATCTTCTGCTCCCGGCGCTGTTCAGTCGTTACTTCTGGGCTTTCTTTTTGCCCAGTGAGTGTTGACATCTTCATTAGCATTTCTTGGACACTGCAGTTAATTACATTACCGCGTACCAATAACCACTTTCTCCTACTCCAAAAGGTCACTTTGTGTCATGTGTGTTTGTTTTATTTTTGGTTGCCTGTGGATTGTATACGGAGACTAATTTATTTTGTTACCCGTAGGGCGTGGATTACTCAAAATCCGTATATTCTTAGATTTGGGTTTGGGTTGATTTTAAGGATCGTTAATCTTGTTTGAGATTAAGATCAACTTAAATGTTTGTTGATGATACGTTAGTCTAATTTTTGACTAAGATCTACTCAACAGGATTTTGGGATCATTCAGACCCAACAAAAGAGCATTTAGGCTCTATGCTTTAGTTTAAGGACGTTACGGTCCATCGTTAGTTTTAGGACGTTGCAGTCCGTAGCTAGTTTAAGGACATTGCGGTCCGTTGGGATGTGCTCATCGATTTGGGAGTGAACTAAGAGTTGTCGGTTGTCGGGACCCTCCACCTCTCTGAAAATGCTGAAAAATTACAATGACATGTATTAGAGGTATGGGGAGATGTACCCTTGAACCAATGTCCGTTGGGAGAATTACAACGACACGTGAGGCGCTTGGCGCTAAGCACCAACTATTGAGTGCTAAGCACTCTTTATTGAGCAGCATCCACGTGAGGAGCACGTGAGGCGCTTGGCGCTGAGCGCCAACCATTGAGTGCTAAGCACTCTTTATTGAGCAACGCCTGCGTGAGGGACACGTGAGGCGCTTGGCGCTGAGCGCTAACCATTGAGTGCTAATCACTCTTTATTGAGCAGCGCCCACGTGAGGGACCCATGAGGCGCTTGCCGCTAGGTTTTCTTCGTGTATTCTGTTCTGAATAGTTCAATTCTCTGTTCTTTTCTGGATATTTGATCCCCAAGAACAAGTTCATCCCCATGAGAATTAAATTCTCATTTGTAGGAGACTTGTCTCATGGATCTCAGATCCAGGGAAAGAACTAAGTTCTTTTATGAAGGTTAAACCCTTGGATATGCAGATGAGATGCTCTGATCTTTATTATTATTTTTATTTATCTCGAAGAGAGGTATTCTTCTTTCTTCCCTCTTAAAACTTTCTTCTTGCTTGCTCTAAAGCTTATGGGGGGTTTCTCCCTTGAAGACTTGAAGTCTTGGGTCCTTTTTGTAGTAGAGGCACATCTGTTGATTTAGTTAAAGAAATCTCTCGTTGAGAGATCCTGATTGATTTGGGGATTTTATCCACCGTTGGATCTTTGATCCTAGGACTTCTGTTTTGCAGAAGATATTTTTCTTTTTTTTTAACAAGATTAGGGAAATATTTTCCCATATTGAATATTTCTGTATATAGGTGATTTTTAATCACTTTTGGATTTTTAATCCAGCGGTGCTTTGTTTTACAGAGCGAAATCTTTCTTGTTTAGAAAGATTTGAGAATATTTCCTCAGCAGAATTTAATTCTGCACTTTGATGATTTATCATCTCCGTTGGATTTTTGATCCAATGGCTCTGTTTAACAGAGAGCTTTTAGTTCTTGCGCTAGCGCCCTTGTGCGAGGCACGTGAGGCGTGATTGTTTGGTATTTTGTGCGTGCTTATGCGCTTTCGAAAGATGATTCAAAGAATATTAACCGCAATCAAGAACGGCGTCGCTTGGTAGCTAGCCGGTGAGTACGGGTCGGTCCACAGGGATTTTGTGTATTTTCTATTTGTTCTTACGAGTTAATTCCAATTGTGGTTGGATTGATTATCACTAAAAACTGAAATGAATTTGATTAGGATTAAAACCATGCTAGGGTTAGGTTTAGGTTAAGTTTGGAAAGTCAATATTTCTCACCGCTTTCTTTGCTCTAATTAAGTTCTATTTATGTATTAAGGCAATAATTAACAAAGTGGATTAGTACCATCGGGAAGAAACTAGGTTTCATCCTCTAGGTCCCTGTCCGTCCTTTCTTAACTCTTACCCTAACTTCCATGGAAAACATACACAACCGGTCTTTTTAAACTACGGTATCACCGCTACCTCGTGGGATAGGGTGCCGTAGTGAGCGTTGTGTGTATGTATGCATAGAGTCCTATTTAAAATGTGTAGCGGGCAAGAAAGGGGTGAGAGATTTTCATCTCTCAAATCTTTCCTATTCCTAACCCTAACAAGTGAGAAACTACTCACTCATTAGGGATTTGATAAAAAGATACATTTTTATGATTGTTTTTAATAACCTAATTATCTAAACTACGGCAAATAAATAAAAGTTATAACTAGGGCAGATAAATAAAATCTATGCTAGGGCAGAAAAGAAAATTAACTAAGGCAAGGTAAAAAAGACTTACTTTTTATTTGATGCACTCTTCAAACATTACAAGAATTAAAATTCTGAATTTAAGAATTAAAATGAGGCATAGGAAGAAGCATACTCCAAAAAGAGCTGTAGGGTTCCTATTTATAGATTATAGAAAACATAGGGTTTACATCCGATCCCTATCTATATTTACAAAACTACCCTGAGAAGCCTGGTCAAGGCACCGCCACCCACCGTCAAAAAATGCACCGACACGTGTTCTATATGGCCGTGGATCCGCGGCCAGAAGGTATGTTTGGCTGCGGTTCCGCGGCCATATTGTGGGTTCTTGGCTGAAATCTTCAGTGTAGCTTCAAGTTGCATTTTCCTTCTACTTTCCTCACTTGGTTCTTCAGAATGTCTTCTAGTTTCTTCCAGATTTCCACAGTGCAGAATATTGTGGTCTTTTACCGTTCGTTTTGTGTTGAAGTTTTGAATCTTGCGCTGCCTTTGTACTTTGTAAAATTGTTCATTGATCTTCGTTTGTTCTTCAAAGTGTAGGCGTGATAAAGATTCTCTATTTGTTGGTCGTAGTCTCACTTTTGTAGCGTCTTTTCATCATTTTCGCTGTTTTGTTCCGAGAACCTGTAACCTGCAACTATGTAGCAGACATGGATCAAAAGCACCTATTTATTTGTAAAATGAATAAGAATGGGGAATATAACAATGTAGAATTATGATATGAACAAGGCGCTGCTTCAAAGTTTTTAACTCTTGGCGCTGGCGCCCTCGTGCAAGGCACGTAAGGCACTGCCTCAGAGTTTTTTACTCTTGGCGCTGCCTTTCAAATTTTGAAGAGAGCTTTGCTCTTTTATTGGGGAAACAGGTTCTTGTGTTGAGTTGGGTGTTAGGGTTTTGTAGGTGATTCTCTGTGGGTCTTTTAGATTGTTTGATATACTTTGTTTTTCCTGTTTAATCTACAGATAGAATCTGGAACAGTTTTGCCTATATTTAGTGTTTTGTATATATACGATACGTACGTTTCGATTCTAGATTTGGCGTTTTCTGTAGAAAACAACCTTAGGGGTGGTTTTAAACGACGTCGCGCGCGTCTTGTGCACATAGTGCGCGCGTGGTTAACTTGTGAGCGTTGGTCCTTTCGTATTGTTTTGTCTTCGCGTTTTATCGGAAGTCTGGTCTTATTTGTTGTTATTGTGCGATTCTAGGATCGGTGGAGGAGAAGTCGGACGCGACAAGGAAAGGAAAGGCGGTGGTTGGATTTGATTAGCTAAGGCGTTCCAATGAGTAGATTTAACATCTACGGGGGAATCGCTTGTAGGGCGTTAAGCGACAAGGGCTAGATTCAGTATTATTACCATATTCTTATATTTATACATATTGATTGTGCATGAGTACCATTTTGCATATCCAATTACCCGTTGTACATTGACATAATATTAATTGGACTCTGTACCATTACTAATGGTTCATGTTGCACGAGCACTGAATTATATTCCACACACACACCGTTGGTAATTTCCATGACACGCACACTATAGAATTGCCATGATACATATATGTCGTACCGCATTCATTATTGACTGTTAGACAATAATTCTTGCGCTAGTACGCATCATGATTTGCATCATGCATACATTTCTACAGTAATATATCTCATATGATGTTTTCATATGGTTTCTGTTTCTTGGATTTAGGAAACCGCAAGATACCTTTTGAAACTTGATATATTTAAAAAGGCGGTTTTCCCCTTGATATGATATTTGTGTCCACCATGAGTTTTCTCGGTTCTTTGCGTGTTTTTGAGACCCGATTCGAGAAGCTGGACGAACCATCTGTGGGTACATGGTGGACCCGGTATGGTACCCCGGGGCAAGAAGATCGTGGGAATAACGATGAGCCTGGCTGGGGGATGTATTACCTACCGGTGATTGTATGGAAACTCGACGGATATCTGGAGGATACCGTTCAGAGTTATGAGATGAGATGGATATGAGGGCCGATCAGAGTGACGGCGCCTGAGATATTGGGATTTGGGGTGTCGTTGATGCACACCATATTTCTATGATGATGATTTATTGATGAGGATTATGTTTTATCCCACACTCAGGATTTATTATGACATGCACTGTTTCATGTAGTTGTTGTACCCTGGTGGTGTACCTTGATCATGATTTTGTTGCATATTCATACTGCTATACTTATGCCATCGTATCGCTTATTTCGAATTATCGCATTTTGTGCATGCTTGCGATTATCTGTACGATGTTATTTACTATTCACGAGTTGGAAACTCACCCCCGTTGTGCCACAGGGTTTTGCAGGGTTGACCCTCAGTGTAGTTGCGGCAGGACTCCTTATTCCATCTACTTCTACGGATACCGTTACTGTTGGTCGTGGTTTTTGGTGTAGGTGAGTTTTGTAGCGAGTATCCGTATGTTCCACTTGTATATCTTATTTTGTATTTAGTACTCTCTATCTACCACTTACATGTATTGGACTTAGAGACGAGACTGAGAGATTCGGTATTTTATATTATTTGTGACTCTGGTTGTCGCGCTCGTGTGAGCCAGCTTTTATTTTTTGCTGCGATGTTATTTTCCTTCTTATTTTCTTATTTCTTAGCTACGACGTTGTATATTTACCTGTTGTGGTTGTGTTCTGCCTTTAGGCGTGAGTTGCTCCCGTTGGAGATGCCTTTTATATTTTATGTTTTTTTGTACCCATTGGGGGCTAGTTTTTATGAAGGAGATGCTGCTAAAAATTTCAAGAAAATAACTTAACATTTCTAAAAGAGATTTTTAAATGTTTTAACTATGTTTTTACCACTCTATCTTTTCATGGTATAGATTTCTGGGTTTTTCAGTTTACTTGAATTACGTTACGCCTTTAGACGTTGCGTGATTTAAGTACCGGTCGCGTTCCTAAATTGGGTCGTGATAAAATTGGTATCAGAGCATTAGGTTTTATCTTTTTGAGTGTAGGATGACCCTTGGTATGATGGAGTAGGTAGCTTAAGCAGAGTGACCTAGCGTGTGTATGTTCTGCGGCATACTTACGACACGGTACTCCGCCGAAGTGACCTTAGGACATATTGCTTGTAATTGCTTGTAATTCCTTCCTCGATTCCATGTATCCTTATGATTCGATTTCTATGTTCTGGTCGAATCCTGTTTCCTTGTTCCAGCCACTGTGCCACCAAAAAGAATACGAGGGTACAGAGAGCTGCCGCTAGAGCTGAGGTCAGGACAGGCTTGTCTGAGACTAGGACTGACCAGAGTGGTACGCCTATTCTTCAGGAGCAGGTTGATCCACCTTCTTAAGGTTGTATTACTAGGCTAGAGGCCAGTGTGCAGGACATACATCAGATGATTGGGTCTTTGGTCGAGATCAGTTGAGCATAGAGAGCAGATGTTGTTCCACCTACTGCGGGGACCGTGACTATACCTACTTTTCAGATAGTCGTACCTACCGCTATAGAGACTATCGATGTATCTTTAGTAGAGTTTATGAGGCTGAAGCCTCCAGTTTTCACCGGCACAGACGCAGCGGAGGATCCACAGGCGTTCCTCGATAGGATAGCCAGGATTTGCTGTTCACTGAGATGTTCCGATGAGAGATCGGTTGAGTTTGCGAGTTTTCGTCTGGAGGGTCTTGCCCAGACTTGGTGCGCGTCAGTTGAGAGAGGCCAAGCTGCAGGTTTTCCTCCTATGACCTGGGATGAGTTCACTGTGGTGTTTCTTGGTCATTTCCTTCTGCAGAGCGTCAGGGATGCCCGAGCTCGCAGCTTTGAGTCGTTGCGCCAGACCCCTGGTATGACTGTGGCAGAGTATGATATTCAGTTCACCCAGCTATCTGTATATGCTCCATATTTGGTGGATACTGAAGAGAAGCGCATCAAGAGATTCGTACGAGGCCTTGACACTAAGTTGTTCCTCTCTATTGGCGCCCAGTATTTTGATACGTATGCAACAGTGATGGACGCAGCCCTACTAGTAGAGGAGTGTATTTCCGAGAATTCAATCATTCCGGGACTGAAGCAGATTCGTACCGATGTACCGGCTCAAAGTCAGTTTGGCAGATGCCGCGACAGATCCCCTCCAGGCCGTGGTGATAGCAGAGGCTTGAGATGAGGCCAGTTATATAGCTCTTACAAACGGGGTCAGCAATCGTCGCCGAGATGTTTTCGGTGTGGGAGTCTATATCACCGCATCAGGGATTGTATTGAGGTACGCCAGGGCGAGGCAGCAGTTCCACATGTTACCTTACCACCTTCACCTCCTCAGAGAGCGTTACCTCTTATGCCCATTTTTACTTCACGCCCGACCGATGATCAGAGAGGTCGTGGTCATGGTGGTCTTATTCAGAGAGGACGAGGTGGCAGAGGCAGAGGACGGCCGGGTACCGGTAGAGGACATGCCTGAGTTTTTGCTTTGACTCCTCAAGATGCGTAGGCATAATACAATTGTGACAGGTACTCTTTCAGTGTGTTCATTCAACGCACGCATATTGTTCGACCCAGGTTCCATGCACTCATATGTATCCACACACTTTGTACCGAGGTTGGGCCGAGAGTCATCCTTGCTAGATCAACCGCTTATTGTGATTACTCCAGTAGGAGAGTCTTTTGTAGCTCGACATGTGTTTCGATCGTGTTCCATACGTATCGGGGATAGGGGTTCTTCTATTGATTTTATTCTCCTCGACAAGTTAGACTTCGATGTTCTTTTGGGAATGGACTGGCTAGCCACTTGTTATGCGTCTATGGACTGCTGTGAGAAAGCAGTCAGATTTAGTTTTCCGGGTAAGCCAATTCTTGTTGTTCAAGACTACCGTAGTACCACTCTCCCTAGTTTGATTTCTTTCCTTTGCGCTAGTCGGCTCTTGAGGAAAGGATGTGAGGGATTCTTGGCATATATTCGTGATGCTGGAACCGTAGAGGTCCTGCTGGACCAGGTTCTGATTGCGAGAGAGTTTCCCGATGTCTTTCCTGATAAGTTACATGGATTGCCGCAAGAGCGCGATATCGAGTTCTGCATCGACTTGAGCCCCGGCACGGGGCCTATTTCTATACCGTCCTATCGGATGGCCCCGACGGAGCTTAAAGAGCTTAAGGATCAGTTGCAAGATTTGTTGGATAAAGGACTTATTCGACCGAGTGTGTCGTCTTGGGGAGCTCCTGTCCTGTTCGTCAAGAAGAAGGATGGCAATATGAGATTGTGTATCGATTATCATCAATTGAATCGAGTCACTGTGCGGAATAGATATCCCCTACCTCGCATTGACGACTTGTTTGATCAGCTCCAGGATGCAGGACATTTCTCAAAGATTGACTTGTGGTCGGGTTATCATCAATTGCGGGTTCGGAATGATGACATTCTGAAGACTGCTTTTTGAACGCGCTACGGGCATTATGATTTCTTAGTGATGTCGTTCGGGCTCACTAATGCCCCAGCAGCGTTCATGGATTTGATGAAACGCATATTCAGGCCTTTTCTCGACCATTTCATTATCGTATTTATTGACGATATTCTAGTATACTCTAGGAGTCGAGAGGAGGATGAGCAGCATTTGAGGATTACATTGCAGACATTAAGAGAGCACCAGCTGTCTGCTAAATTCTCCAAGTGCGCTTTCTAGCTGGATAGTGTTGACTTCTTGGGTCATGTGGTTACGAGAGATGGTATACGTGTGGACCTGAAGAAGATCAAGGCTGTACAGCATTGGCCCAGACCTGTGTCAGTGACGGATATTCGCAGCTTCTTGGGTTTGACCGGTTACTACCGATGCTTCGTTCAGGATTTCTCTCATATCGCTGCACCGCTGACCGGGTTGACCCCGAAGGGAGTTCCTTTTCGTTGGACGGAGGCATGCGAGCGAGTTTTCAGCAGTTGAAGACTCTCTTGACGACTGCATCGGTCTTATCTTTGCCTTCAGGGTTAGGCTGCTTTGTTGTCTATTGTGATGCTTCTCGAGTGGGTTTAGACTGTGTGTTGATGCAGGACGACAGGGTCATCAATTATGCTTCTCGACAGTTGAAGAAACACGAGCAGAACTATCCCACTCACGACTTAGAGATGGCCGCGGTGGTCTTTGCACTTAAGATTTGGAGGCATTACCTGTACAGCGAGTCATGCCAGATATTGAAAGACCATAAAAGCTTAAAGTATATCTTCCAGCAACGGGATCTGAATTTGAGGCAGCGCCGTTGGATGGAGCTCGTGAAAGATTATGACAGTGAAATTCTTTATCATCCGGGCAAGACGAATGTTGTAGCTGATGCTTTGAGTCGGAGGCCCGGAGGTAGCTTGTCCTATTTGAGCACAGTTCAGAGGTAGTCTTCTGCAGATTGACATATCTTATGCGACAGCCGAGTACAGTTTGAGTTTACTTTGACCGGAGGACAGCTTGCTCATGTCCGCGCCCGTCTACTGTTACTTGATCGCATCCAGGAGGCACAATCCGACGATGCTCGTTTGTCAGAGATTATGGAGCAGGCTCGACAGGGTAGTGATTCAGAGTTCGTGATCGATGACTACGGAGTGCTACGATTTGGGACTCGTCTATGTGTTCCAGATTCCGAGGGAATGAGACGCGAGATCTTAGAGGAGGCACATCAGTCAGCATATAGCATTCATCCGGGTTCCACCAAGATATATCATGACTTGAGAGATGTCTACTGGTGGGAAGGGATGAAGAAAGATGTCGCAGATTTCGTTTCGACATGCCTAACTTGCCAGCAAGTCAAGGCCGAGCATCAGAGGCCGGCAGGAGAGTTACAGCCGTTGCCTATTCCAGAGTGGAAATGGGAGCAGATCTCTATGGATTTCATCGTGGGTCTACCTAGGACCAGTCGAGGGTATGACTCTATTTGGGTGATCATAGACCGGTTGAAGAAAGCGGCTCACTTCCTGCCAGTGAAGATCACTTTCGGATTTGCTCAGTATGCTCAGATTTATATTGATGATATTGTGCGACTATACAGCGTTCCGACCTGCATTGTGTCCGACAAAGGCACCCAGTTCACCAGCCGACTATGGCAGAAACTTTAGGAGGCTTTAGGCACCCGATTAAGTTTCAGTACAGCTTTCCATCCGCAGACCGACGGTCGGTCAGAGTGGACTATACAGACTCTTGAGGATATGCTCTGAGCGTGCGTTCTAGATTTCGGTGGCATTTGGGATCGTCGCTTGCCCTTGATAGAGTTCTCCTACAATAACAGCTTTCATGAGACGATTCAGATGGCTCCTTTCGAGGCCTTATATGGAAGAAAGTGTCGATCGCCCGTTTGTTGGACAGAGCTCAGTGAGAGCAGTATTTTGGGACCGCAGCTAGTGCAGGAGACTACAGAGAAGATCCAGTTGATTCAGGACGGGATGAGAGCAGCCCAGAGCTGGAAGAAATCTTATGCGGATAGACGTCGTCGAAGACTTGAGTTCGCCGTAGGTGATCATGTTTTCTTGCGGGTCTCGCTGATGAAGGGCGTGATGAGGTTCGGGAAGAAAAGGAGGCTTAGCCCCAGATATGTGGGTCTCTTTGAGATTCTCGAGCGAGTCAGTAGCATTGCTTATCGTTTTGTGCTTCCACCCAATTTTCCAGATGTTCACCCCGTATTTCATGTATCGATACTTCGTAAATACCTTCATGACCCTTCTCACGTGATTCAGCACCAGACGATCCAGCTGGAGCACGGCCTTTCTTTCACCGAGCAGCCGATAGTCATCCTAGATCGGCAGGTGAAGAAACTAAGGACAAAGGTCTTACCGTCCGTGAAGGTTCTTTAGCATGGCCCGAGCAGCGAAGAGGTCACCTGGGAAGCCGAGGACGAGATGCGGAAGAAATTTCCCCATCTCTTCGAAGGTACGCGTAGTTAGATTTTAAATTCGGGGACCGAATTTCTTTAAGGGGGAGATTGTAACGTTTTTAAAAATTGTTTAGGATAATTATATGCTAATTAGTGATAACATGTGTTTTTCTATAAAAACATAGTTATAATTATTTTTCCACATCGGTATAATATTCTTATTTACTTACTTAATTAGTATTTAATTAGTTACTTATTTATTTCTTTAAACTTTAACTATAAAAAAATAATAATAATATTTTAGGCTTGCACACTAATCTAGTGTTAAGCATAGGTTAGTATAGGTTGTTACATGTTTATGCAACCATGGCAACCAATAACAACTTGGTTAACACGTTTATCTTTGTTATATATTGCATGACTCTTTCTTTTTCTTTTGGAAAAGATAATTCAAAACGTAAAGAAAATGAGGTATGGTGTTTTAAGGAGGCATGGGTGTGCCATGGCATGTGGCATCATCATCATCTCTCACTCTCTGCAGATATTTTCTCCCCCCTTCTTTCTCTCCCTTTCTCTCTTGCTAAAATCTTTCTACCTCATCTAATAACCCAACAAATTTAACACAAATCCTTTTAAAATCACGTCAAAATCTTAACTATCTTTCCAAAACCTTTTTAAGAGTTCTTGAAGCAAGTTTTATTTTGGTGGAATGATCTGGTCAAGAAGGGTCTTATATACAAATCTTTTGAGGGATGAAAGCCAAGTTTTAATTTAGTTTGCTAATCCTTGCTTTAATTGTTCTTAATTAAAGTGTTTAGGTAATTTTAATGCAAGTTTAGAGTTTTAAAGAGAAGGTTATGTTAAGTTTTAGGTTTTTATGTCTTACTAGGGTAATTAAGTGTAGTTAGTGACTAATAGTCTTACCAATCCACTAAGTTTGCACTAAAACACCATATTGTTTTAGATTAGTGTTAAATACGGCTTTTAGTTAAGTTTAGTGATATTTGTGATTTGCAATCTTTTCGTTGATCTGCAATAAAATCTAACAACGTAGTAGTATAGTGTTTAAGCCCTATGTTTATCCTAGAAAACCCAGACCCAAACCCATACAATAAAACCGTCAAGAATCCATCTTCTGCCGGCGCCGCCAGTTCTTGTGTTGAGTTGGGTGTCGGGGTTTTGCAGGTGATTCTCTGTGGGTCTTTTGGGTTATTTGGTATACTTTGTTTTTCCTGTTTAATCTGTAGATAGAATCTAGAACAATTTTGCCTATATTTAGTGTTTTGTGTATATACGATACGTACGTTTCGATTCTAGATTTGGCGTTTTCTGTAGAAAACAGCCTTAGGGGTGGTTTTAGACGACGTCACACGCGTGGTTAACTTGTGAGCATTAGTCCTTTCGTATGTTTTGTCTTCGTGTTTTATCGGAAGTCTGTCCTTATTTGTTGTTATTGTGCGATTCTAGGATCGGTGGCGGAGACGTCGGACGCGGCAAGGAAAGGAAAGTCGGTGGTCGGATTTGATTAGCCGAGGAGTTCTGGTGAGTAGATTTAACATCTACGGGGGAATCGCTTGTAGGGCGTTAATCGCCGAGAGCTAGATTCAGTATTATAACCATATTCTTAAAAGTATACATATTGATTATGCATGAGTATCATTTTGCACATCCTATTACCCGTTGTACATTGATATAATATTCATTGGACACTGTACCATTACTAACGGTCCATGTTGCACGACCACTGAATTTTATGCCACACACACACCGTTGGTAATTGCCATGATACGCACACTATAGAATTGCCATGATAAATATATGTCATACCGCATTCATTATTGACAGTTAGACAATGATTCTTGTGCTAGTACGCATCATGATTTGCATCATGCATACATTGCTATAGTGATATATCCCATTTGATGTTTTCATGAGGTTTTTGTTTCTTGGATTTGGGAACCGCAAGATACCTTTTGAAACTTGATATATTTAAAAATGCGGTTTTTCCCTTGATATGATATTCGTGTCCACCATGAGTTTTCTCGGTTCTGAGCGTGCTTTCGAGGCCTGATTTATGGAGCTGGACGAACCATCTGCGGGTATATGGTGGACCCGGTAAGGTACCCTAGGGAAAGAAGATCGTAGGGATGACGATGAGCCTGGATGGGGGATGTACTACCTACCGGTGATTGTATGGAAACTCGACGGATATTCGGAGGATACTGTTTAGAGTTATGAGATGAGATGGATATGAGGGCCGATCAGAGTGACGACGCCTGAGATATTGGGATTTGGGGTGTCGTTGATGGATACTGGATTTCTCTGATTATGATTCATTGATGAGGATTATGTTTTATTCCACACTCAGGATTTATTATGACATGCACCGTTTCATGTAGTTGTTGTACCCTGGTGGTGTACCTTAATCATGATTTTGTTGCATATTCATACTGCTATACTTATGCCATCATATCGCATATTTCGGATTATCGCTTTTCGTGCATGCTTGCGATTATCTGTATGATGTTATTTACTATTAACGAGTTGGCAACTCATCCCCATTGTGCCGCATGATTTTGCAAGGTTGACCTTCAGTGTAGTTGCAGCTGGGCTCCTTATTCCATCTACTTCTGCGGATACCGCAACTGTTGGTCGTGGTATTTGGTGTAGGTGGGTTTTGTTGAGAGTATCCATATATTCCACATGTATATTTTATTTTGTATCTAGTACTCTCCATCTACCACTTACATGTATTAGACTTAGAAACGAGACTGAGAGATTCAGTATTGTATATTATTTGTGACTCTGGTTGTGGCGCTCGTGTGAGCCGGCTTTTATTTTTTGCTGCGATGTTATTTTACTTCTTATTTGCTCATTTCTTCGCTACGGCGTCATATATTTACCTGTTGTGGTTGTGTTCCGCTTTTAGGCGTGAGTTGCTCCTGTTGGGGATGCCTTTTATATTCTATGTTTTTTTGTATCCTTTTGGGGGCTAGTTTTTACAAAGGAGACGCTGCCGAAATTTTCAAGAAAATAACTTAACATTTCTAAAAGAGATTTTTAAATGTTTTAACTATGTTTTTATCACTTTATCTTTTCATGGTTTAGATTTCTGGGTTTTCGGTTTACTTGAATTACGTTACGCCTTTAGACGTTGCGTGATTTAAGTGCCGGCCGCGTTCCTAAATTGGGTCGTGACAAAATATTATATACATATATTATATTAATTATAAATGAAGAAACATATGATAATAATATTTTTACAAATAAATCCACTTATGCGACAAGTCAAAGGATTCAGACTCGGGGGTGGACTTGTAGACAGACGGGTCCTCACTCGTATATTAAATTGCTGGATCAATCAATAATGCACTAGTGGCGTCGAGATCATTATCGTAAAACTCCTCCAATTTGCAGCTGTCGGAAGCTATCTCATTGACAGAACATATATCAATTATATGAGCAGAAGGTTCGGAGGGTTGACTTCCTACCCTAAAATTATTAAGTTCAATTGTTATCTTTCTAAAGGATAGGTTGATGGAACGATTACGACAATTGATAACTGCATTGGAAGTTACTAGAAAAGGTCGACCAAGAATCACCGGAATTTGGTTCCATGGGTTCGCCACAGGCTGTGTATCTAGAATTATAAAGTCCGCAGGGAATATAAATTCCCCGACTTTGATTAATACGTTCTCTAGCTCACCCCTAGGGTGGGTGATAGATCGATCGGCCATCTGGAGAGTGCAGAGTGTAGCTTTCAACTCTCCTATGCCTAATTGCTCATAAACAGAATATAGGAGCAAGTTAACACTAGAACCTAGATCGAGTAGAGCGCTATTGATGTTTTTACCCCTAATAGTTATAAAAATTGTCGGACAACTGGGTCTTTATGTTTCTCGGGCAAATGTCAGGTAAGAGCATCGCTCACATTGCTCGCTAAGAAAACCTTTTTTTGACGCTTGAGTTTTCCTTTTCTTAGTGCACAAGTCCTTTAGAATTTTCGTATAGGATGGAACTTGTTGGGTAACATCTAAGAGAGGATTATTTATGTTAACTTGGGTAAACATTTCCACAATCTTCTCCATCTGTGAACTTAGTTTGTTGGGCTTCAATCGATTTGGAAAAGGAGCTTTATTAACAGGGGTTGGGTCCAACTCTTGTGGAGAAGTTTGTGGGGATGGAATAGATCCCAAAATTAGATTTGGGATGGTCTGAGATGGTAGTTCATTCAAGGAAGTGGACTGAGGGGTTGAGCCCAGTGAAGAACGAAGAATGGGTTCGGAAGAAGATGTTGGATTAGACGAAATAGGAGTAGAAGTAGCAGCCGGGGTATCATCGATGTCATCAACTTGTTCACCAAAATGGTTGTTCGGTACTCTTCCCGATCTCAACGTAGTTACGGCACTTACGTTATGATTTTGTTGGTTAAGGACAATATTAGCGCTTTGTGAGTGGACAGGATTTGGTAGAGGTTGGGATGGAGGTTTTCCTTTCTCTCTCTCACTCATCGCGGCATTAACTGTGCAATTTGTTCTTCAATAGATTTTATGCTTTTATCATGGGAAGCAGTGTGTTGCACGAGCGTCTGGATAGAAGACGTTAAATTAGTCAATGTTTGTATGGATTGTTTAATAAACATTTCTAAGCATCTTTCGAGTGCAGAGATTTTATTGGTACTGGCCGTTGGAATATTATTCTGTGGTTGGAAAGGATTATTATAAGGGGAAAAGTTGTTGGTCGGATTTTGGAAAGATTGCGGTTGAAAGGGTTGCTGAATTTGTTGTGGTAGCTGTTATTGCTGTGGGGGAAACCTTTGATAATTATTTTGTCTTAGGAGCTGATTTTGAGTTTGGTTTTGGTTTCAAGAAAAATTAGGATGATTCCTCCATCCCTGATTATATGTGGATGAATAAGGATCGTTTCTAGGTCGTTGCTGAAACGCAACATTAGTTTGTTCTTGACTTTAAGACAGATGATTCAAAGGACATTCTTCCGTTAAATGTGATGAGTCAAAACAGCAACTACACACGATTTTGGGGAACGTAACTTGGTTTAGGGAGGCCGAAGAGAATTTGCACTCCATAGCTTCGAGTTTCTTTTGCATCGCAGCCATTTCGGCTTTTATTGCGATGGAAGCGTCGAACCGATGGATACTTGCCCTAGATGATGTTGTTGGTCTAGTGCTCTCCTATTGTAATGTTTGTTCGGCGAGATCTTCCAAAAATTTCTACGCTTCGCCATCGTCATTAGACATGAAATGACATTGACAAATGATTTCTAGCTTTTGTTTCGTAGCTGGATTGATACCCTGATACATAATTTGGCAAAGTTGCCATCTGTCGATTTCGTGATGAGGGCATCGGGCAAGGAGATTTTTAAACCGTTCAAAGCATTTCCAAAAGGGTTCGTTAGGAAGTTAGGCAAACTGATTAATCTCGCTCCGAATACGGGCAGTCTTGTGACGAGAATAAAATTTCTTAAGGAATGCTTTAACGAATTCATCCCATTTAGCGATAGAATGTGCGACGGTGCTATAAAGCTACTTTTCTGCGAGATCGTACAAAGTAAAAAAGAGAATACATAATCGCATAGCATCCCCTGAAAGTTGGATGGTGCTCATCATTGCACATATGTTTTCGAATTTGGTTATAAAAATGTGTGCATCTTCAGATTCAAGCCCGTGAAATTTGGGCAACAAGTTGATGAAGTGGGGTTTAATTTCGAATTTATCCCTATTGGCTAGTGGAAGAGACAAACACATAGGAAGGGGTCCGCATACGGGATAACATCAGTCTTGAAGAGTGATGCATGGTGGATTATGAATTAACGCACCTACGGGTGGTGGCAAGGTGGAGTTGTTAAAACCCGATGGAGATCCGTCCATCTCGGGAGATGTGGTAGGTGGAGGAGAAATAGAAAATGAAGATGTATCGACTTCGGAGTCGACAACAAAAACGCGGACTAGACGGGCACTAGAATCCTGTGTCCAGTCGATCATGCACTGAGCAGGTTTAGTGCATGTGGCAGCTTGTGATATGTGTGAGAACGAATTTTAAGAAGGTTTTTTTTGAAAAAATGTCGGACGTGAGGCTTGACTCAACCAATCACAAAATGCACAATCAATCCCTAGGGCTAGGGTCACCTTGGTCAAGTCCCTAGACCGCCCCTAGACTTCCAAAGGACAAGACGTAGGATCAATCCTCTACGATCTCCTTATCAATCCTGCAACCAGGTAAGTGCCAAGTAAGTGGGAGGTATTCGCTATACGAATCACCGAAATAGCGGGCCCAATTAAGTAACCACTTTCCTTAGTCATATTTTCCTAGACACCACAAGAGAAATGCGGATAAGCAATAGATTACTCACGACCTTCCTCTGTCCTAATTGAGCGCGACAGTCCTTAGAGCCTTGGTCTAGATATTTTTTATTAATGTAGGGTGATAGTATGCTCGTTTGTGATTTGTGGGGCCTAGGAAGGGTGACGAAATCCCCACCTAATCTGAATTTGGGTTTATTGTCCCTTAAAGTCCGGTTTAGATATGCAAAACAAACCGAAATCAAAACACAAAAAAAGATTTTTTTAGCGGCGCAGTTTGCGAAGAATCCTGCAGGTAAAATCAGTTTATTGGAGCTTTAGAGGAGAGATGAAAGCAATAGAAGAGTAGCCGAGATTTTTGTGGGCCAAACCCGTCAAAATGACCACGGTTTCGCCGCCTAACGCAGCCTTAGGCCACGGTTCCGCCACCGTTTAGCAAGATCTTCTGTTCAAATTTCTTCAGAGCACCGCTATGCTCCTCTGGTCCAAATTGAAAGTCTTTGAATCTCTGTTGGCTTGCTCCAATTACTACAGACCCCCTTGCAAAACTCGCACAATAATCGTTAAAAACACAAGATGCGGTTTTGGTTCTCTTTTATTTTATATTTCTGGTTTTTATATGAAATCAACCCGAATAACAAGAAAATTAATTACGACCATCTCCCCGGCAGCGGCGCCATTTGATTGGTTTGCGAAAAGTGTTTCTATGTGTTGTAAATAACCGCAATCAAGACGGTGTCGTAAATAGTTAGCCGCGATGAGTACGGGTCGTCCGCAGGAAAACGTGAATTTTTTTATCTTGTTTTAGATGAGTTGATAAAGGAAAGAAGGGATTGTTATCGTTTTTAATTAATATAGATAGAAAAATTTATAATAGAAAGGCTTATATGGTTTATATGACTTAGTAGTTAATGGTTGAAATAAAAAAAAAATTGATTCTTTTTATCTTTTAATTGTTTAATACTAGAGAGATAGCGATGAGTGTGGATTAGGGTTCTTGGAGGGAATTAGGGTTTCCCACTACTGCCCCTTGTCCTTCTATTGATCTATATTTATCTCAAGCCCTTAATAAAACAAGTATTAACTAATCTCAAATCGTGGCCGTGACTATCATTAATTGATAGCGCGTCCGATAAGAGGGTTATCATTTATTTTGCTAAAATTTATAAAAATTATAACGTAAAAAGAAGTTAAGGAATTTTTCATCCATTATTTTACCCTGTCCTACAAACTCTAACAAGCAAGAATTTACTCACTCATGAATATTAGCATAGTGAAAAAGAGATGGAAGATGAATGAAACCATATTTAAAATCAGAAAGTAATGCTGAATGTAATGCAGAAAAGTAATGCGAAAAAGTAATGCGGAAAGTAAATGAGAAAAGAATTAAAACAAAAGACTGTATTTATTAATCAACTATTGCATTACAAAATTTCTCCTTAAAAAGGTAGAGTATAAGAACCCTAGTTTTTGCTCGTAGATCTCTATCTTGATCGAGGGATAGATGAATAGATGATTAGATGATTTTGGAATGCACAGCTCTCGGTCCTTTATATAGTCTCTAAAACTGGAAACCCTAGATGCCATATTGGAGTAAGTGACATTACGATCATGCCCCTAAATTTCCAGATCCTACGGCCCATAATCGACCGTGGAACCGCCGCCCAATCCCCTTCTTGACCGCGGATCCGCCTGTTTCTGGTGGGATTGTGGCTTGGGATTTTTTCTGGTTTTTTCTCTTGATATTTGGAGATCCTCTTGATATATAGATTCTGAAAATATTGCTCTTAGTTTTTGCTGTTGCTATATTCTTTGATTTGCTTCTAATTTTTGGCAGATTCGGTTTCGATATTCCGATTTGAGTTGGATCTCCTACTTAGATTTCAGACCTGAGCTAATACCTGCACAATATCTCAAATCAAATTGTTAGTAGCATTTGGTATTTTTGAGATATTATTCCAACCATTTATATGATATAATATCTTAAGAATATTGATTAGGAATATTTGATATGATATGCATATTTTAATTAATAATATTTCATTTAAATATTATATGCATATATCATGTTAATTATAAATGAAGAAACATGTGATAATAATCTTTTTACAAATAAACCCACATATGTTCTTTATTTACAATTAACACCTTTTAGTACTTTATAATAATAGGGAAAATGTCTATTCAAATGTGCAATATATTTGACTGATCACATAATCACAGCACGTGTGCTACCGAATACCCAACTTTTCTACTAACAAAATTTTCAGGCGGTCTACCATGCTAGTAGACCGCTTTTCTACTAATAGCTCGTGTGTTCTAGAAATAGCCTCAGTGAGTGAATCCGCTACAATACTTCTAACTACCTCTCTCTATATCTCAACTTAATGAAGATCAACTATCTCCCGAACTGAGCGATACCCTTCCTCAGAATTTGTCTGGATACCTGATGGGACCAAGTTCATAAATGAACAATTTTATTCAACAAATTTCTTGGGCCGTATCATCCGCTGATCATAATCTGCAACTTGTGCTATGTCTTTCTCAATACTCGCTTGGATCTCCGTCCAATACATTGCTCCTCAAAAAGGATAAATTTATAACTCTGACAACCATTCTGTCATCCAAGTCACCTTAGAAGCCAAAAATGGTAATTGCCTCCTTAAGAAAGCTGCCATTACCATACCCTAAGAACATCCTGATATGTTCTTCACTGCTTCCTTTTATTTCTCCATGGTTAATATCTTCTTACTACACTAAGTGCAAAAGCAACTTCTGGTATGTTACTTGACATTACATGATTGACCTAATTGGCAAAGCAATTGGTATGGCATTCATGCGAGTCGCTCTCCTCATCAGTCTAGAAGATATCTCTTTAGAGAGGGTGACTCCATCATCTACGGGTACACCACCATGTCAGGAGTCCTCCAGTCTAAAATCCTTTAGAATGGTATCCAAATACCCAAATTGGGACAACTCCTAAATCTAGATCTAATGACATAGATCTAGTTATCAGAATTCCCGATATATAATCCAGATCGTAAATGGAGAAACTTTTGTGAAAACCACAGTTTAACAGATTGTAATATAGGAACATCACTTCCTATTAGAAGTATGTCATCCAAATACCAGGACAGTACTCTCTACAACCTTCTTACAAGGTTCATCTGTTCATTTAATGAAGTCAAACAGCTTGACTGTCACATCAAAACAAATGATCCACCTCCACAATGCCTGCTTTACTCTATAAATAGACATAAGCAATTCGCATACCTTCCACTGCTCCTACTGACTACGACAACCCTCTGGCAGATTCATATACATGTGCACTTCTAAATTACCATTTACAAAGACATTATAGTCATCTACCTGCCAGAACTCATAGTCATGATAGCAGCAGTGGCAAGTCATATCCGTATGAAATTCAACACAGATATTGAAAAAAAAGTTTCATCACAATCCACATTGGGTATTTGATGAAAACTCTTTACTACAAGTCTTGACTTATTAGGTTACTATCTTTCCAACTGCACTGATCTTGAAAGATCTACTTGCTCCTAATGAGTTTTACACCCCTTTAGGAGCACCAAACAAATTCCATAATTTGTTGAAGTGTGTGGAGTCCAACTTGGATATTTGGCATTTGGCCATCATCTGGAAGTCATCACTTCTCAATCGCCAGCTGATAAGTAGTATGGCCATCATAACCATGATGCAAACCTTCTTATCACAGTCTATAAGGAAACTGAAGTACCTGATCAGTCAAATTTATTGCACATTTATATAGACATTTTGCCTATTATTTTTAACCACTAAAATGCGTTAATTGTAATTTAAGAACATATATGAGTTTATTTGTAAAAAGATTATTGTCATATATTTCTTCATTTATAATTAATATAATTAGGAAAAATATATGCATATAATATTTAAATAAAATATGCATATTAAAATATGCATATCATATCAAATTTTCCTACCCAATATTCTTAAGATATCATATCAAATAAATGGTTGGAATAATATCTCAAAAATAACAAATGCTGCTATCAATTTGATTTGAGATATTGTGCATGTATTATAATAAGATTAGCTCAGGTCGGAAATCTAAGCAGGAGATCTACAACAAATCGAAATATCAATCCGAATCTGCCGAATATTAAGAGCAAATCAAAGAATCTTGCAACGGTAGAGAGTAAGAGCAATATTTTCAGAATATTTTTATTACAAAGATCTCCAAATATCGATTGAAGAAGCCACGAGAAATCCAAATTCACAAGCCCACCATAACGGCGGATCCGCGGCCAAGATAGGGTTTGGGCAGCAGTTCTTCGGTTGTCTTGTGGCCGTAGGATCTGGAAATTCAGGGGCTTGATCGTAATTTTACGCTCTTCAATATGGCATCTAGGTTTTCTAATTTCAGAGACTATATAAATGACCGAGAGCTGTCTATCAAAATTATTCCAAAATTCAAGATTCAACATTCAATTCAAAATTTCAAATGATCAAGAGAGATCCAGCGAGCAAAACTAGGGTTTTTGTAATTTACTTTTTCAGAAAGAAATTTTGTAATGCAATAGTTGATCAATAAAGGTATCTCTTTGCTTTAATTCTTTCCGCATTCACTTTCCGCATTACTTTCTGCATTCACTTTCCGCATTACTTTCCCCATTACATTCCGTAATTACTTTTTGCAATTTTAACTTTTAATTATAGTTTTATTCATCTTCCACCTCTCTTTTAAATCGCTAATATCTATGAGCAAGTAAATTCTTGCTTGCTAGGATTTCTAGGATATGGTAGAATAATGGATTAAAGCTATAACTTAAAATCTTTTTAAAAGTTTTAATGTTTATAAACATTAGTAAAATGAATATTAACTCTCTTATTGGATGCGCTTTCAATTCATGATAGTCATGACCATGATTTGAGATTCGTTAATAATCGTTTTGTTAAGAGTTGAGATAAATAGAGATCAATGGAAGGACAAGGGGCAGTAGTGAGAAACACTAATTCCCTATAAGAACCCTAATCCACATCCATCGCTATTTCTCTAGTATTAAATAATTAAAAGATAAAAAAAATTATTTTTTAAAACTCCATCCATTAACTACTAAATCCTATAAACCCTACAAGCCTTTCTATTATAAAAGTTTCTAACCATCCTAGTTTAAAATGACAAACAACTCACTTTTCTTCTATCAACTCGTCTAATGCAAGATAATAAATTCATCGTTTCCCTACGGACGACCCGTACTCATCGCGGCTAGCTATTTGCGACACCGTTTTGATTGCGGTTATTTACAATTTACAACACATAGCTTCACGATCAATCAAATGGCGCCGTTGCCGGGGAAATGGTAGTAATTATTTTTCTTATTATTCAGGTTATTTTCTTATAAAAACCAAAAACATAGAAATAAAAAGAGAACCAAAACCGAATTTTTTTTAACGATTCTTGTGCGAGTTTTGCAAGGAAATCTGGAGTAATTGGAGGAAGCCAACAGAAATTTAGAGACTTTCAAATTGGACTAAAGGAGCATTGAATTACCGTGAGGAATTTTCTAGGAGAGATCTCATCAATAGGCTGTGGAACCGCGGCCCAAGAGTGCTTTTGGCGGCGAAAGCGCGGACGTAGTATGGAGTTGGGCCCCTAAATTTCTCTGGTGATCTCCTATCGTCTTCCTCTCCCCTATAAAGCTCCAATAAGTTGTTTTTACCTGCATAATTCTTTGCAAACAGCGTCGCTAAAAAATATTTTTGCGTGTTTTTTTATTTCGGTTAGTTTTGCATATTTAAACCGAATATTAAGGGGCAATAAGCCCAAATTCAGATTAGGTGGGGATTTCATCACCCTTCCTAGGCCCTATAAATCACAAACGAGCATACTATCACCTTATATTAATAAAAAAATCTAGATCAAGCCTCTAAGGACAGTCGTGCTCAATTAGGACAAAGGAGGTTCATAGGTAATCTATTGCTTATCCGCATTTTTCTTATGGTGTCTAATGCAGGTGTGACTAAGAAAAGTGGTTTACTTAATTAGGCCCGCTATTTCGGTGATTCGTATTGCGGATACCTCCCACTTACCTGGCACTTACCCGGCTGCAAGAATGATAAGGAGGTAATAGAGGATTTATTCTACGTTTTGTCCTTTGGAAGTCTAGGAGCGGTCTAGTGCTTTGACCTAGGTGACCCTAGTTCTATGAACTCTTTTTGCACGTTTGTGATTGGTTGAATCGATTCCTTTATTCAAAGCAAAACAATGTAAAAAAATTTAAAAAAATAATTTTGTCACCCTCTTTTCTTTTCATTCTCTTATAATGGGTAACCCAAACCGACGAACTCTTACCGAGTTTTGCTACAAACAACCAGATATTTCTTATTATTGTACTTCCTTTGGTACAAATACCAACCCCACCATTTCTTTAAGGGATAGGATAGAACGCGCTAGAAATAATAGTTGGACACCTTACTCAAAGTCCTATCAACCATGTCATAATTCAACATCTTCTTATGTTGATAATCTTTTTAAGTCTAGTGAGGAAACTTCTAAATCTATGTCTATTGCTGAGCATGTTGTGAAGGCTCATAACTAAAGTTTCAAACCTTTTACTTCTCCAAAACTGTTAGGACAACAATTACAATCATCTCCATATGAAAATGTTAATACTCGTTTTGAGGCGAATACGACAACTTTTACACCCATGACCATTGCTGAGCAAATTGCAAAAACCAGTCGCCAACTAACTAACCAATTTGAATATTCTTCATATCACCATGTTGATTCTAATTCTGTTTATAAAAGTTGGATACAACCTTCTAACTTTTATCAACAGTATCAAACTTTCATACCCTCTCATATAGATATTTCTCTTGAGGCTAATGTGGCAAGTCGTAAACCCATTTCTATTACGGAACGCATTGAACTCGCCCGTAGCCAACAATTAAACACATTCCAACCATACTCAACTTTTGCACTTTATCTAGACAGTTCTTCTGAATATCAATTAGGAAGTTCCACGGTTCAACGAGAATTCTTCATTGAAACTTCTTCACAAACCATATCTACTCTTGATGTAGAGTTGGAACTGAGTACTGAAAAAGAACCAGGGACCCCTCTAAGTTAAATCAGAACCAATTCTTTTGATCTAGACACCTTCCATCCTGAACCCCAACTGAATGTATTTGATGATCAACCGCTTAATAATCTAATTGATGAGGTGCCCGAGAATAATATGTTTGACTTGTCCAATCATGAGTGTGAAAGATAGCCTTACACCATTCCAAATCAAACCGATCTTTATTCGACTAAACTTGACATTTCAAACCTTCCAATTCCATCAAGTGAACCAAGTGATCCATCGATTGAAGATAATATAATTAATGAATTTTCAAAGAACTATTCGTTTGATTTGACTGAAGGTGTTAATGAAGGCGATGATGAGAATATCTTTGAAGATAAATGCGCTATATTGGATAAGATGGATTCTCCGACCCATCATATCCCTTCCAATGAATGTGAACATCTTCTTATACATTTAACCGATCCTAGTCTTACCACCGACCTATCCGATCTGCAAAACGATATTCAGCTTTCATCGCCTATATCTGGTCCAACAATACTCGACACCCAAGTTTGTTTACCCATTTTATTACCCAATTTCTTTGGTTTTGCTAATCTTCTTTCACTTCCACCAAATTTTGATGAACCACACTCCGATATTTCGAGTTCTATAATTCTTGAAAGGCTACTCGAGTTAGACTCTGTTAAAAATAAGGTAGACAAGCTTTTCGAGTCTTCTACCTCCATAATTTCCGATAAATCGGGTGTTTTGAATCCTGGTGCGCAACACGTAACTTTAAATCTTCTTAGTGGATCTGCATATTCCATTTATTCTTTTCTTTCCGATGAGATTATCACTCGGACCATCGATGAAACTTTCGAAAATATTTTTTCCGAAGAACCCGCGTTACTTAAAAACTTGGATGTTGTGATAAATCAACATCCACCGGAAATTCATGGGCCTCCCTTTGAGGCCGAAGAAGTTGAACCGCCACCTCTTCTTCTAATCACATACGAGAATGCGACTATTCCACCCATTTCTTATCTTACACATTCTCATTTTCATTCACATTCACTTTTTCGTCTCCACCAACCGAGACGTAAAACCTTTCGATTACATTTCTTATCTTACCCCTACTTCATCTTTTCTCGATACCATTATTTTTGTTTTTTCTTCTCGAGATATGATACAACCTTCTTTTCCATACAGTCTCGAGTCTTCTTCAGGTCTATCCATTACATGATCTTCTACTAACCATGGTGTTATCTAGATAAAATATTTGAATGGTTGGTTTTAAGTTTTGGTCTTTGTAAAGTTTTGTATAGACCAATAATATTTACCCCCCTCTTATGTTGAATTTTAATGAAAACACTGTTTTACTCAAGTTGGGGGGAGAAGAAGAAAAGTATTTTTAAAATGGCTCTTCAAAGAAAAGAAATTTTTGCACGATTATCAGACAAGAACAATTTTAGGGGAGGATTTTAATTTTATTCACTCTTGACCCCTTCTTTATACCATCTTATTGAACCGTTCTTCCCAGTCTTCAGGTTTTAAGTTTACAGGACAACATCAGTGAAGACACTGCTGCAAACAAGTTTGGAGGGATGGTTTGTATATATCAACGCATCATATGTAAATATTGCATTGCATAAATTTTGATAATGAAAGTTAGAAAGTGAAAAATACATATGAAAGAAAGGAAGAGATTTAAGAAATTCAAGAAAATTAGATGTTTTAAAACAAAGATAGTAATACGTAGTCATGAACTGTTATCCCAAGAGTTAGTAAGATGAAGAAATTACTAATCTGCGGATAGAAATAAATCTGAAAAATAGTCCCTATTTTTTAATCCAAATTTCTGAACACGTAGAAGCTTATAGAGTCGGTAGTTCGACGGCTTAATGCTTACCAGAGAAAGTTCTATAGCCCGCCAGATAAAGACATGACCATTAATACCCTACTATACGCACTTACACACATCTTGAAACTTGGGATAGTAGAGGATACTTTGAAATGCTCTTGTCTAAAAACCTTAGTATGAAGAAAAAAATATAAATTAAACAAAAGATAAATGGTGCAGAAAAATGAACACGGGTTTTGTAATTACTTAAGACAGCATATAAAAAATATAGCCAGGGTGTCTTATCACCTAGTGCCTTAGACCAACTGGTTTAGTAGTCACTGCTAAACCTTAGGTGTTGCAAGACTAGAATATTGCTAATTACGCCTTAATAACTGAGCACATTCGGTAATCGATTGGTTAGTATCTCAAGAAGTATTAACGGTCGCATGAAGAATGCGTGAGCAAATCCATATAAAACATCACCGACTAAAAAGTACTAAGGAATATCGACAAAGGGTATGATAACTTGAATTGAATTCTCCAAGTGTAAAGATGTCTTTTACACACACATAGGGGTATATGATCAGATATTTGGAGGAGAGATAGGGAGGAAAACTAAAGACGATGTTTTATTGAGGGATGATGTAATTTCTGAAATCTTTTCAAAACCATTAAGATAGGGCTCATGACAACTAAAAATCTAGTATAGTTTGAAACACTTATTTTCAAGTTTATTCTCTTATATGTTCCTTATCTTTGGATATAATTTTTGTCTTCTTCCTTTTACTTGGGATTTTATGGGTGTAATCCGCTGAAAACCCTCAGAAGACAACACTCCTCCTACTAAGAACACCTAGAGATTTAATGGCTTGTTACACGTGCTAAATGCAATCGTGTTGCCTACGAAAACGTGTTAGGTTTTTCTTTTTCTTTTTAATATCTAGTTTATTTGGGACGATCAAAGATAACTTTGGGGGTATTTGATCAGTCAAATTTATTGCACATTTGTATGGACATTTTCCCTATTATTATTAACTACTAAAAGCTGTTAATTGTAATTTAAGAACATATGTTGGTTTATTTGTAAAAAGATTATTGCCATATGTTTCTTCATTTATAATTAATATAATTAGGAAAAATATATGCATATAATATTTAAATAAAATATGCATATCATATCAAATATTCCTACCCAATATTCTAAGATATCATATCATATAAATGGTTGGAATAATATCTCAAAAATAATAAATGCTACCAACAATTTGATTTGAGATATTTTGCAGGTATTATAATAAGATTAGCTCAGGTCTGTAATCTAAGCAGGAGATCCACAACAAATTGAAATATTAAACCGAATCTGCCGAATATTAGGATCAAATCGAAGAATCCCGCAATGGTAGAGACTAAGAGAAATATTTCAAAATATTTTTGTTACAAGGATCACCAAATATCGATAGAAGAAACCACGAGAAATCCCAAGTCACAATCCCACCATAAGGCGGGGGATCCGCGGTCAAGATAGGGTTTGGGCAGCGGTTCCGCAGTTATCTTGTGGCCGTAGGATCTGGATATTCAGGGGTTGATCGTAATTTTACATTCTTCAATATGGCATCTAGGGTTTCTAATTCTAGAGATTATTTAAAGGACCGAGAGCTGTCTATCAAAACCATTCCAAAATTCAAGATTCAACATTCAATTAAAAATTTCAATTGATCAAGAGAGATCTAGCAAGCAAAACTAGGGTTTTTGTAATTTACTTTTTCGCACAGAAATTTTGTAATGCAATAGTTGATCAATAAAGGTAGTTCTTTGTTTTAATTCTTTCCGCATTCACTTTCCGCATTACTTTGCATTCACTTTCTGCACATTACTTTCCGTATTACATTCTGCAATTACTTTCTGCAATTTTAACTTTTAATTATGGTTTCATTCATCTTCTCACTTTTAAATTGCTAATATCCATGAACGAGTAAATTCTTGCTTGCTAAGGTTTGTAGGATAAGGTAGAATAATGGATGAAAACTATAACTTAAATTCTTTTTAAAAGATTTAATGTTTATAAACATTAGTAAAATGAACGTTAACCTGCTTATTGGGCGCGCTATCAATTCATGATAGTCACGACCACGATTTGAGATTCGTTAATAATCGTTTTGTTAAGGGCTTGAAATAAATAGAGATCAATGGAAGGGCAAGGGGCAGTAGTGGAAACTCTAATTCCCTCCAAGAACCCTATTCCACATTCATCACTATTTCTCTAGTATTAAATAATTAAAAGATAAAAAGAATTATTTTTAAAACTCCATCCATTAACTACTAAATCCTATAAACCCTACAAGCCTTTCTTTTATAAAATTTTCTAACCGTCCTAGTTTAAAACGATAAACATCTCACCTTTCTTCTATCAAATCGTCTAAAGCAAGATAAGAAATTCACTGTTTCCCTGCGGATGGCCCGTACTGATCGCGGCTAGCTATTTGCGACACCGCCTTGATTGCGGTTATTTACAACTTACAACACACAGTTTCACGATCAATCAGTACCTCTCAGGTGGCTGAGGTTACCTATTAAAATCCGCGGAGTGGCTATGGTTTGTCGAATTCAATTGAAACCTTGGATTCTACTAAATTTTCAGTAATTGTTTGTGGTTATGAAATCACTTCCAGTTCTACCATACTTTCACTAATTTCTTTTGGAAGGAAGTCCTTTTTATAAAAAGACGGCGAGTCAAGAACAATGCACTATTGATCTTGCTAATGGTAGAAGTTAAACTTTTGCAAAAGCTTGGGATAACCCACAAACTACCATTACTGAAGCGTTCCTTGAGTTCGTCCGGATTCTGCTTTTAAACAAAAACTGGATAACTCCATATCTTAACATCCATAAGATATGCAACCAATATATATCCATATAGAATCAAAGGCACTAATTTAGATAGAACTGGATTCAAAAAGTTATTCGACTGAGTCCAGTGCATATCCTCTAAATGGAAGAAGGCCATACAACATCACTCATCAAGGAGCACACCCACGAATGAGTAACCTAATAGAGAATCATGTTCTCAATATTACTACAATAGAATACCTAGCATATGTATCAATATCTTCGATCACCTCGAAGAATCCTGATATTTCCAATTTATGGTTCTCTACTTTAGTCTTATACCTATAACTTCTTAAAATTTGGATCTTGTATTTCAATGAAATGCATATCTAAAACCAGAGAAATCATAAATAAACGGAATATAGTACGAGTACCAACCCCTTGTCCTACTGGACAACATACATTATAATGTATAAGTCCCATTTGAGTTTACTGACTCAAAATCTGTGTGTCGTTAGTTGAAAACTGTATTTTGGTCAAGAACGACTATACTGTTATTCAATATACCTTATCTTATCCTCAACTGATAGAGGTAAATGTCTAAGAAATATTTTCAAAATTCAAATCTCACTTTATAAAATAAAGATACAGATATTTCATTTTAAAAATTAGTACACAACAACGGCTGTTCAAAAAACCAATGATTATCGTTTGGCAAATTCAGGTGATTTCCTCAAACATCACCAATTACAAAGAATTCTGATATTGAGGATCTAATCACCCAATTCCTAATAGTCTTCTCCCACTCAACATCTATAACGCTATACAGATGTGAGAATCTCCACTGGTATATACTTACCCTGGAGTCAGAATGTAATTGGGAAAGCAGTTTTCAATCACTACAGTATCGGAATACTGAAACATTAAAATGTTTTAAGGGGGTGGCTGGGTATTCCTAGTAATGGCCTTTCCAATGCTCAGATTCATGACACTAGTTGGAATTTTCTTTGCCCTTATTTCAATCCCTTTATATGTCTCTACATCTTATCTTCTGTATACCAGCTTAGGCTGGTTGGTTTTCTTCCTTCCCCACTTTTCGGCACCAGCCTAAGGTTTGGAAGAAGAATATCTAACAAGCGTAGTAGGTGTACTCTCCTAATACAAGAAACTCTCAACTAGAGAGAAGGTGAAGAAGGGGAGACAACCGAATTATAAAATTCAATTTCTCTAAAACCCGTGGCCATTCTCGACAGAAGAAATCACTTCGAGTTCGTATGTAACTATACAAGATGGTCGTTCCAAGCAATATGGATATCTGTAGTGATACAGAGTGTTTTGTAGAAGGCAAAGGGTAAAGTAGGAGTGGAAAAGATATACGTGACTTAGTCGCGAATCATGACAAACCAAAACCAGGTTTGTAAAAAGGTTCGATCAACTTGGTTTACGAGTTTTAGTTTTAAGGTCGGTCATAGTCGCTGCCAAAGAGAGAGAAAAGAAACACTCAGTGTGCATTCTATCAAGATTAGATTGGTTGTTCACTTTATCTAATCAGGATGGCTCCCACTATTTCCTCGAATTCTCCTTCAAAACCTAAAAGAAGAACTAGTTGGGATTATTTACACCTTACAAGTTCGCTAACCATTCAGCCAGGCTAGTGTTGGTACTCCGAGGGAGGCTCCTCGTGATTTCGTACGGACCAAATTAAATAACCCCGTTTTTGCAGAGACGTAATCTTGTTAATACTTTTCTAGACACCTAATAGGTTAGCTAGTTGTGAAGTGAAAGTTTCCCAAAGAGTAATACCTACTCACAGTGAGAATTAGATCCCAACTATCATCGCGTGATAAGTTTGACGGACGCCAACCAAAATAACCACACTTTAGAAGGTATGCGCATACTAGGCAAGTTTTCCTTATATTTGAAACTCCCGATATCATTTTTACCCTAAGCATCTTATGACCTTGAGGAAGGCCAAAATATCATAAGTCGCTAGTCAAGTTCAACTCTTAATTGTCCTGATTAATCTAGACCCACCTGTACTAACCCTTGACGAAGGCCAAAATAACTGTACGACTGTCCTAAATTAATGCATCTCTATACTGCAGAAAAGTAACGCATAGCTACCATACACTATGCATTGACAAAGGCCAAAATACATAGCATGAATATTAGGCACTATCCATCTGAAATGACCGGGGGGGCTACGGCTGGTTTTAGACGAAAAACCCTTAACTTAATGAACATGATATCGTGAATGAACTCGAGTGGCTTTGAAAAAGAGTGGTTTAAGCTCCGCTTTTGAAATAATTGGTTTTGTAGAAAACCGATGGTTTGAAAACCAAGTAGTATTAGATTTGTTTTTCTTGCATTAAACATATAATGTGATCCCATCATTCTATGTTTCTAGACACAACAAGAAACAACCAAAATAGCATGCTTTTATATGCCATCCGCATTCACCCCGAGATCCTGGGTCTTCTCCGTAAGGTTACTTAACTTACGGCAGGGCGGGGACAGGGCTAACGCGAATGCAAAACATATAGAAGTATTTAATAACGTGTGTGTGTGTGTGTGTGTGTGTGTGTGTGTGTGTGTGTGTGATAGACAAGTAATAAACATCACATGCTTGCGATAAACAAAAAACAAGATGGAATAGAGGATAATTTAGGAGCACCGTGTTTCGTTTGAGCCGTAAACGAAAACCAACGTTCCCTGGTCGTATGGATAACCCGTATAAGCTCGAACCAAGACCCTTATGAGTACGGCAGGTTACCCGCCAATTCTAGAAGTGAGGCAACCCACACTCAATATCATGAGTGGGCTACCTGGCACTTCTTGGAATTCGGTAACTTAAGCATTCCTCCATGGGTCAAAGCTACACCCTCTATAAGTGCGACGAGCAACCCGTTAATCCGAGAATGAGGTATCCCGGTCTCGACTCCATGAGATGGTCACCCGCTGCATTCTCGAATCCGTCTACCAGAGCAGTCCGTCACGGGGTATCCTAGTGCAAGTAATGAAAAATATATACAACGGTGACTATGCCCGCAACCTAGACGTGTGTCCTAAAAAGAATATACTTCAAGCGGTAACGATGGCCACAATCTAGCCGCTCGTCCCGAATAAATGAATACATGAATATCAAAAACTTGCATAAACAAATCGCACGAGGGGTTATCCAATCATAACAATCCGACTAAACCATCATAAGATATATATCTAAAATAACACAAAAAGTAACCATTGTGTGACCTCGTCTAATCGAACATATAGCAACTAGAAGATGTTATCAGACACACAAAAAACCTACGGATCATAAACGATGCATTAGTTTCGACAAAAAAGTTTCCCAAACTTGCCCAATACAGAGATAACACAAACTGAAATATGGGCAAAAACAAACATCACCAAAAATCAAGTTTTCAAGCAATTAAGCACCACTAAAAACCCAGGGACTAGATGACAAAATATGGCCGACGAGAACCTAAAACTGGAGCCTATTTAGCGGCCGTTTTTTCTCAAATTTTGTGCCATTGTTTTATTTGAAAAGTGGAGTCCTCTGCAATAGTTTAAAAAAATTTCAGGTGCCGTTTCAAAATTGTTACAGATACTAGATTTCAGTGATCGAATAAGGTTAAAATTTTGGTTTTGAAATGTTTGCATCGTCTACAACTAATTAAAGTGTTTGGTATGGCTCTGATACCATTATAAAGACCCTAGTGCCCACGCCGCAAAACTCATGGTGAAGACGGAAGCGAAAACAAAAATTTAAAGGCAAGCACCAGTGACCTGTATCCTAGAATCGATTCCAAATACTAAACTAGATTACTAAACATACAAGGTTTAGGTGCTATCTACCTTTATAACGTGTCCGCGCAATTGCGGAAGACCCCTACACCACTCTAAGGACTCTCATAAGGCTCCGAAGTCATAGTGAACGAGCTTGGACGCCGATCTTCCTCATCAAAGATGATCCACCGGAGAGAATCCGGATACAAGTTATAGCTCACACTAAAAATCAAATGCGGCAACTCATAATCACAACTTGCTAGAAAGTGATGGTAAGAATGATGTAGTGGTGGTTATATCTCATGATTTTTTTTCTCTTTATAAATTTTCTTTCTCTTTAGAAAAAACTAAAAGAGAAGAGAAGAAGAGAGGAAAATTGTGTAGGCTTTTAAAACCTTATCCATTCCTCTCATTTCCCTTGCTCTTATCCATTTGTGAATGTTAATTCCTTGTGTGACTCACCTAGGTGAGTCACAAACCAACAACATTCACAAATCATCCATAAGAGAAAAGATAAGCATGTGTATAAACACACACACACGCACACATACATATATCTATGTATATATATATATGCATAAACCAAGTATGTATCAAAATACAAGTATCCGTATTCGTGTCAAAATACGAATACCGTATTCGTATGAAAATACAAATACCGTATTCCTTTAAAGCAAAAAATACACGTATTCGTATTAAGATACAAATGCCCGTATTTATATAAATATTCGTATTCGTATAAATACCATATTCATGTCAAAATACGAACACTCAAAAGAGAGATAATGAGAAATATAATACTAGCTTACAATGATCCGGCTATCTTTCAAACATATCAGTATTATCAAAATGCCCGATTAAAGTACGTGTACTAAATACACGTATTTAATCGAACCTAAGTGCATATCAAAATACGCACACACTACATCGTTTCACCTGAACCGAGAAACCCTCTGTATGGGACTCTAAAGACCCGACAATACGTTGGCAGTGGGTTTAACCACAAGCACGTCAGCGACACTAGTTGTACGTAACGGCTACCCAGGTATTGAACGAAAGAAAGGTCTATGAGCAAACACATCCGTACCCCTACTGAGCCTGTAAGTGACAATCTCCGTACAGTCTGGTCTCTTCGTCTAAGAGTAATGCATACCGGGTCTGAGGGGGTGGTTAATGTCAGACCCCTAATAACCCGATAAGTCATGTTGGTGTCAAGCTCATTACCAAACCGAGAAACTACTGATCTCCAATTAGTAAATCTCATCCACTCTGGATAAGGACTTATGGTGATGGCCAACCGAATACAGCGCGATATCGAATCCTTATACCTGGAGAGATGAATCTGTTGGATATAGGTGCCCTCAAGGTAATTATTGTAATTGAAGGAGGACCTATACGAGAGAACAATCTTACTCGAGATGATAGTATACAATCTGGTTTGTCTTTATCTTTCATGTGATGCATTTACTCACTATCATGTATCGTTTAGACATAAGATAAAGTACTAGGATTTTTCTTGACTACCAAAACGATGATGGAGATCATACTAGCGGGGCCTGGGTAGTCAATAATCACATTCTTAAATATCCCTAGTTTTAGGAGTATCGAGACCGGGTATCGATACTCCAGTTTAGACTAGTTTGTATGTTTCTTGACCCGGTTGGAGGGCGATAGTTGGTCCCATAGTTATTGGTGTTTGACATCGAGGATTGTATACAGGTGCTCATTGGATAAGTTACACTAGATGGACTCAACAAGAACTCCTAGTTGGTAATATACCAATATCAGAAAGCAGTTCTCTGGTGACATGAGTACATGGTAGTCTCTTGGACCTGAGATCACCATAGTATCTCATGTGCGTTCCCACTAAGAGTTATGTAAACAGGTTTTTGATGGGTATAGTCCCGAAGCATGTGGAGGCAGTGACCGGTCGAGGGGATTCTGTCATGCCCCGCTTCCCAAAATACATAAATACGGTAGGTGATAAATCCAACCATGCTACCTATGGTTAGGAAAGATCCCTTCATAGTCATATTACGGCTTTCAATCAGATAATAACAACAGTAAATAAAATCTAACTAACACATGTCCATCTGCCACAATAGATAAAGGTCAAGAAATGTATATAGCGGAAATGAATAAAGATCCAATAACGAAATAATATCCTAATCACGTCCCTTATGGGATCACATCGATGAATTTAAACTATAGTAATAAAATAACTAAGCATCTCTAAAACTAATCATCAAGCTTCTCACTGCTCAGTTTGCTTGTTCAAATACTCTTGATCTTCCCGTGACAAGATCAAACGAATAAGATCATGCAAAACCCATACGTCAGTGCGTCATAAACATCAATAACGATAATAATAACCAGAATAGAAAACTATGATGAAACATGAGTATAAATAATCATCGCAACTGTAAAACAGTAAGCTATAGGTATGTTACGTGTTTCCTAAAATTTGTGCTTCTAGATTATCTATTCTACAAGTCTTTGAAATCAATTAATTTAATTCTCATCGTAACTCAACAGTATATATCCCGTTCATACCCCCATGGGACCACGACATAATATATCCCGTTCATAACCCCACGGGACCATGGCACAATAAACAATGGTTATTCCGTTCATGCCCGGAATCATGGCAAACAATAATAATATTCTCTTGAGTTACGTTTTGGTTACATTCTTGATTTCCCCTTTTCTCCCAGGTTTCGTGTTCAAGTCAGGTATCAATAGAGTGTCTACCTAATGCCAACTTAGGAACAATCAGGTACATGTTATGTCTATCTGGACAACAGACCACGTCCATCAGGACAACAAGTCAGAATTGTTGGTATCGGTAAGTATCACAGTCAATAGGTACTAGCATGATAACCGTAATAGTAACATGATGGTATGGTACTAGTTATGAATTTGTGTACAGGCATGTCAGGGATGATGTAATCAATCTGGTAAGGTATCTACTTCATAATCACATATTCCAATCAAATCATGGTATACAGCGGGCAATACAGTTATAACCGAATTTTGGTAAATAGTAAAGGATATATGTTAACAAGCGTGTCATGGATAACGTAATCATATAATGTACAAGACCAAGATAATAGCATTAACAGAGATAGCATATTCAATCCGATTAATAACTATAAAAGTGGCGTTGATTAATCATGCTTAAGAAAGTTTTGTTCAGAAATTCAGCGTCACCCTGATTTGTAAAATAATTTAAAAATAACAAACGTCCTTCAAAATGGACTTGTCATATACCAAAACAAAGATAATTCAATAAGGTTTTTATTTCTATAAGTTAAAGCATCTCATGTTGTTTCTACAAAAAGTTATGAACGTTCAAAATTGAAATTTTGCTGCTGGAATTTTCGTGGACAGCAGTTCAGAGATACTTTCATTTACATTTTATGTTATTTAAACAATTTATTTTACAAGTAAATATTTCACAAGGTTATATTATTCTGAGTTACCTTCGCAACGAACTAAAGAACATGTGGTAATGATTTTTATATGATTTATAATGAATTTTATAAGATATGGTGTATAATAAATTTTAGATTTGTCGTATCCGCTTGGCGACGACGTTTCATGTGTAAACTATAATATTTTCAAACTATATTTTGCATAATGTTATAAAATATTGATTATAAACTAATTAATGATATATGGATTATATAGATATAAACGGTATACTGATAATAATAAAAAATATTATGATGATATATATATTTATAGATATAATTATAGCATGTCGCAAGTTGTAAACTTGCATATACTGTATATTATAAAACTGATTAACGTTAAATAAGTACGGTACATAAACTATATAGATATAGTTGTATGATAACAATAATAGTAGTAGTATGACAACATATAAGTAAATTGCGTAAATTATAGCATGTAACAAGTTGTAAACTTGCCTCGAAACAAACGCGATAAATGAAAGCAACACGACGCTATACAAATCAACACCAAGTTTTGATGGCTCGGTTAAAATTCTAGGATGCGGCTGGAGTTGGTCGGCGAGAATGGGTGTGGGCTTTAAGAACAAAAAAGGAGAATATATAAATTGATGAAGGAGAGATTTAGTTAGAGAAGAGAGAGATATGTTATGTGGAGAGAGAGAGAGATATGTTATGTGGAGGGAGGGAGAGAAAGGGTTAAAAAATATAAAAGGTTTATATATATATATATATATATATATTATTTGTAGATAATATCAAATGTTACCAAATTTTCACCCAAAAATCTCTAAAAATATATTTTCGAGAGATATACCAATACGTAAAATCTTAAATCATAATGCGATATTCCTATATTAAATACAAATGCCCCCAAGTAAGTTTTAAATAAACATATATAAAGATTTAATTAAAGATATAAAGATTATTAAATATTTTGGTAACTTATATTTTAGGATTTGCATATAAAAGATAAGAGTGAAATGAGATATGAGGTGATATACCATGCAATATTAGGTAGCAACAGAATTATTTTATTCATAACTTTTGATATATAATTATATAAAGATCTAAATATATATATAATGTGGGTATTATTCTAGATTCATATAGATACACTTCACTGGAAAATCTCAGATATAATCTTGCACCATATTGGGTTCTAAACATGCGGGTCGGGTCGGATAACAACTACTACTATTTGAATAATTCGCATCCCAAAAGATAAAATAAAAGAATTATAAAGCAAGACTTAAAATACCAAGTTATATTTTATAAACGTATTAGGGTGTTATATTATACCCAACTACAAAGAATTTCGTCCTCGAAATTCACGGAACAGGAAAAGACAAGAAGATAAGGATCTAATGAAAAAGATATGGAAACTTTTGTCGATTCTCGTCTTCACATTCCCAAGTAGATTCTCCATGCAAACGGTTTCCCCATGAATCGAGTACTAGATGGATTATTTTATTCTTGAGAACATTTTCTTGTCGATCCACAATAGCCATCAGTTGCTCTTCATAAGTCAAATCTTCTCTCTCTATCAATTCGAGTGGTCAAGGACGCGTGTCTCATCTCGAACATACTTGCAGAGTTAAGATATATGAAACACGTCATGAACACCCGCCAAGGATGGTAGTTAAACCAATCGATAAGCTACCTCTCCAATATGCTCAATTATATTGAAAGGCTCCACGAATCGAATATTAAGCTTTTATCGACTGCCAAATCAGATTACACCCTTAGTCGGTGATAGCTTCAAGAATTCAAGATCACCAAAAGAAAACTCCAAAGGTCTTCTTCCAGTATCAGCCTAACTTTTCTATCAATCTTGTGCCACCTTCATATGATCACGAATCAAGTTAACCTTCTCCACAGTTTGCACAATGATTTTCGATCCCAACAATCTTCTTTCTTCAACATTGTCCCAACAAACAGGCGAGCGACACTTACGACCGTACAATACTTCGAATAGAGCCATCTGTATAGTCGCCTGAACTGTTATTGTATGAAAACTGCACTAAATGGAAATGATCCTCCCATGAATTCTTGAAGTCCAACATGCAAGCTCTCAATATACCTTCAAGAGTTTAGATCGTTCTCTCGGACTATTCATCTGTCTGAGGATGATAGGCCGTACTAAATTTCAAGAGAGTTCCTAAATTTTCTTGTAGACTCCTCCAAAAATGAGATAGGAACCGGGTGTCACGATCGGAAACAATACTCACTGATACTTCATGCAATCTCACAATCTCCTGCATGTATCTCTCTGCTAAAACCGTAGACTGTCCAACTCGATATGGTATGAAATGAGCTTCCTTGGTTAGTTAATCAACAATCACCCAAACTACGTTATTTTCCTTTAGACTCCGTGGTAAAGCTGTCATGAAATCCATGGTTATAAGTTCCTACTTCCATTGGAGAATCGGAAGTGATTGCAACAAGCCAGCTACTTTTGATGTTTGGCCTTAACTTGCCGACACACCAAGCACCTCGACACGTAATGAGCAATCTCTCTTTTCATGTCTTCCCACCAAAAGTGTTGTCGTAAATCTCTATATATCTTTTGTGCCTCCTGGATGTACTGAATATGCAGAACTATGAGCTTCCTTCATAACTTCTTTACGAACATCTCCTTTAGGAACATACAAACATCTTCCATATCTTAAAGAACCATATTCATGAATCAATAAATCCATGCGAAATCTTACTTCTACTTATCCTCGCAATTTCTGCAATCTAGGATCGTGCAATTGTGCTGCTTTAATACTAGCAATCAAGGATGACTATATTTGCAGCTACATTAACTGTCCCGAAAAATCTGGTAGTACAAGCTCTAACTCGAATCTCTGAAAATCTGTTATAGTTTTCTTCTGTGTAGTCAACATCCGTACCGCTGGCAACCAACTTAAAGCATCCTGTACTACATTAAATTTTCCCAGATGGAATTTTAGATCAAGATCATAGTCAGCCATCAGCTCCAACCATCTACACTGCCTCATGTTAAGCTCTTTCTGTGTAAACACATGCTTTAGGCTCTTGTGATTAGTGAACACCTCTATCCTTTCACCCAATAAGTAGTGTCTCCAAATTTTCAGCACAAAAATAACTGCTGCTAGTTCCAAGTCATGAGTTAGGTAGTTCTTTTCATGAGTCTTCAATTGCCTCTACGCATAAGCTACAAGCTTTCCATGCTGTATCAAAACACGTCCCAAGCCTTTTCCAAATGCGCCGCTATGAATAACTAATCCTCCGGAACCATCCGACACTGTTAAAATAGGAGCGTTTGTCAATTTTTGCTTTAGCGCTTCAAAAGCTGATGCCTACTTCTCGGTCCAAACAAACGATACCCCTTTCATTTTAGCTTGGTCAAGGGTTCTGCTATCCGAGCGAAGTTCTCCACAAATTTTTTATAGTATCCAGCAAGCCCAAGAAAACTTCTGATCTCCCCTGCATTCTTAGGAGTCGGCCAATCGTGAACAACTGCAATCTTTTCGGGGTTAACTGCAATTCCATCTCCGGATACAACATGACCCAAGAATTTCACTTCTTCGAGCCAAAACTCGCACTTCCTCATCTTAGCATATAACTTTTTTTTATCTCAATGTCTGCAGTGCTATTCTCAAGTGCTCTTCATACTCTTCTTTGCTCTTTGAATATACCAGAATGCCATCAATGAATACTACCATGAACTGATCTAAAAATGGCGAAAAGATCTGGTTCATCAAGTCTATAAATATCGCTAGTTCGTTAGTAACTCCAAATGGTATAACTAAATACTCATAATACCCATATCGAGTTTGGAACACTGTCTTGTAAATGTCTTCTGTTGTCACCCGAACTTGGTGATACCCTGATCGCAAATCCAGCTACGAGAATACTCCAACGCTACTGAGGTGATCAATAATTCGCCTATACGAGGAATTGGGTACTTATTCTTAATAGTCACACGATTTAACTATCGATAGTTGATGCACATCCTCCGCGTGGCATCTTTCTTCTTGACTAGAAGAACTGAAGCTCCTCATGGTGAACCACAGCTGCGCCCCTTCTATAATAACTCAGAAACTTATCTCTTTACCTCCTCCAGTTTTACTGGTGACATCAGATAAAATCCTTCGAATTAGCGCTGATACAGGTATAAGATCAATCGCGAACTCCACATCTCGTTTTGACAATAAACTCAAGATGTTCTTGAACACATCCATGAAATCCCGAAATGCTATCAGCGCTTTATTTGCAACTTGTTTACGAATTTCACGTTCCGGCTCACACACAAACAGTTCCTTTCACCATGAATTTATAGGTCTGTTCTACGACTCGTGGGTTAACAGCCAACCACACTTCCGCTTCGCTACTCTGATAAACTGAGGCGGGTTCGTCAGAACTTCTTTAATCAAAACATCTTACATATGATCAGTTTTGAAGCGGTCTGTACTACTGCAATTATCATATGCCCTCCTGTGTTTCTTCTTGTTCTTCGAAACGCAGATGGACTGGTCACTACGGGACAAGGGAAAAGATGAAAGATATATCGTAGTCGTTGGATTCAAGTTGGCGATGAGGCATAAATTCGTAAGCAATGAAACCGAGAGAAACAAAGTTGTAAAATGAACACAAGTCAAGAAAATGAATCGAAATAGGACTCCAGATTACCTAAATAGAATACCGCATTGTAACCATGCCGTGGTACATAGTTACAATCACATAACTCTATTCAAGTCGTCCAAATTCTAGTATCAGAATCGAAGGAATATGAGGGGAGAAACAATAAGGAATCAAGAGGATTCCAAGCTGAGATGCAAAGTCATTTTCAAAACGTCGAGATAAAAGAGTTTAAGAGAAAGATAAGATTCAAGAATTTGAATAACAAGACAATAATGTGGCTGTACATATTCCTAAAATTCTGTGTCTTAAGGACAATGTATTGGGTACCATACACAACTACAAATTGAACCAAGCTCCAGCTAACCTAAAACCTTGTCACGTCCTGCTTCCCAAAATATATAAATATGGTTTGTGACAAAGCCAACCATTCCACCTATGGTCAGAAAAGATCCCTCCATAGTTACATTATGGCTATCAATCAGATAACAACAACAGTAAATAAAATCTTACTGACACATGTCCATCTGCCACAATAGATAAAGGTCAAGAAATGCATATAACGGAAACGAATAAAAATCCAATAACGAAATAATATCCTAATCACATCCCTTATGAGATCACATCGATAAATTTAAACTACAGAAATAAAATAACTAAGCATCTCTAAAACTAATCATTAAGCTCCTCAATGCTCAGTTTTCTTGTTAAAATACTCTTGATTTTCCCGCGACAAGGTCAAAGGAACTTGTCCATGCAAAACCTAGACGTCAGTGCATCATAAACATCAATAATGGTAATAATAACCAGAATAGAAAACTATGATGAAACATGAGTATAAATAATCATCGCAGAAGTAAGGCAATGAGCTATAGGTATGTTACGTGTTTTCTAAAGTCTGTGCTTCTAAGTTATCTATTCTATAACTCTTTGAAATCAATTAATATAATTCTCATCGTAACTCAATAGTATATATCCTGTTCATATCCCCACGGGACCATGGCATAATATATCCCATTCATACCCCTATGGGACCACGGCATAATAAACAATGGTTATTCCATTCATGCCCGGAATCACGGCAAACAATAATAATATGTTCTTGAGTTACGTTTTGGTTATATTCTTGATTTCCCATTTCCCCCCAGTTTTCATTTTCAAGTCAGGTATCAATAGAGTGTCTACCTAGTGCCACTACAAGAACAATCAGGTATATGTTATGTCTATCTATACAACAGATCACGTCCATCAGGACAACAAGTCAGGATTGTTGGCATCGGTAAGTATCACAGTCAATAGGTACTAGCATGATAACGGTAATAGTAATATAATAGTATGGTACCAGTCATGAATTTGTGTACAGGCATGTCAGGAATGATGTAATCAGTCAGGTAAGGTATCTACTTCACAATCACATATTCAAATCAAATCATGGTATACAGCAGGCAATATTGTTATAACCGAATATCAGTAAACACTAACGGATATAGGTTAACATGCGTGTCATGGATAATGTAATCATATCATGTACAAGACCAAGATAATAGTATTAGTAGGGATAGCATATTCAATCCGATTAATAACTATAGAAGTGGTATTGATTAATCATGCATAAGAAAGTTCCGTTCAGAAATTCAGCGTCACCCTGATTTGTAAAATAGTTTAAATATAACAAACGTCCTCCAAAATGGACATGTCATATACCAAAAAAAAGATAATTCAATAAGGTTTTCATTTTTATAAGTTAAAGAATGTTAGGTTATTTCTATAAAAAGTTATGAATGTTCGAAATTGAAAGTTTGTTACTGGAATTTTCCTGTTGTTCAGAGATACTTTTATTTACAGTTTATGTTATTTAAACAATTTATTTTGCAAATAAATATTTCATAAAGTTATATAATTCTGAGTTACTTTCGCAACGAACTAAAGAACATGTGGTAATTATTTTTATATGATTTATAATGAATTTTATAAGGTAAGGTGTATGGTAAATTCCAGATTTGTCCTATCCGTTTGGTGACGGCGTTTCATGTGTAAACTATAATATTTTCAAACTATATTTTGCATAAAATTATAAAATACAGATTATAAACTAATTAATGATATATTAATTATATAGATATAAACGGTATAATGATAATAATAAGAAATAATATGACGTTATATATATTTATAGATATAATTATAGTATGTCGCAAGTTGTAAACTTGTATACACTGTATATTATAAAACTGATTAACGTTAAATAACTACGATGTATAAATTATATAGATATAGTTCTATGAAGATGATAATAATGGTATGACAACATATAAGTAAATTGCGTAAACCATAGCATGTAGCAAGTTGTAAACTTGTCTCGAAACAAACGCGATGAACGGAAGCAACACGACGCTATACAAATCAACACCAAGTTTTGATGGCTCGGTTAAGATTCTAGGATGCGGTTGGAGTTGCGTCATCGAGAATGGGTGCGGGCTTGAAAAACGAAGAAGGAGAATATATAAATTGATGAGAGAGAGATTTAGTTAGAGGATATATATATATATATATATATATATATTATGTGGAGAGGGAGAGAGGGTATATGTTATGTGTAGAGAGAGAGAAAGGGTTAAAAAATATAAAAGGTATATAATAATATATATAGGATTAGTATATGTATTATATATATAATTTGTAGATAATATCAAATGTTACCAAATTTTCACCCGAAAATCTCTAAAAATATATTTTCGAGAGATATACCCATACGTAAAATCTTAAACCATAATGCGATATTCCTATATTAAATACATATGCCCCCAAGTAAGTTTTAAATAAACATATATAAAGATTTAATTAATGATATAAAGATTATTAAATATTTTGTTAACTTATATTTTAGGATTTGCATATAAAAGATAAGAGTGAAATGAGATATGAGGTGATATACCATGCAATGTCAGGTAGCAACAGAATTATTTTATTCATAACTTTTGATATATAAATATATAAAGATCTAAATATATATAATGTGGGTATTATTTTATATTCACATAGATACACTTCACTGGCCAATCTCAGATACAATCTTGCACCATATTGGGTTCTAAGTATGTGGGTCAGGTCGGATAATGACTACAACTATTCGAATCATTCGCAACCCAAAAGATAAAATAAAAGAATTATAAAGCAAGACTTAAAATACCAAGGTATATATATGATATAACCGGATTATTAAATCAAGTATTGATTTAATAATTAAATGTATATTTATATATTGATATATTTATATATTAACTAAGATTATGCTCACTTTATTTTTTCTTCTCTTTATATATTATTTATATATGATATAAATAATGTATATATCATTTGTCATGGTTGTATATACACATTAGATGTGTATATAAGAATCACATAGGATTCAAAGATAAGGATTAAACTTATTTTCTCATTTAAATAAATAAATCAATGAGTCATTTGTTAGAATGTTGTAGAAAATGGATGACTCATTTGCATTTATTAATTTAAATAAGCTATGATATATTAGTTCTCATCTTTAGAATTCATAGCCATTCTCATCACTCTCATCTCCATGGCTATCTCTTTTGAAATGGTTCAAGTGAGAAAGTGAAAAAGAAAAGAAAAGAATTTAGTGAGCTGATTATTTTATATCTCCTGCTAATCATTCTTAGCAAGTTTAATTAGTGGGTTGTTTCCTTATGATGAGATCAATTTGAAACTAAAGCCTGTGTTGGAGTAATCACAAGGTGGATCATCTTTAGCAAGAAAATCACCGAGCAAGCTTGTTTCGAGCTTCTTGAAGACTAGCCAGAGCCCAAGGAGAGGTGGCTAACGTGCTGCAAAGATTATAGAACTCTAAACTTGCTCTATTTTATTTTTGCAATTGCATCTATTTGATGATCTTAGTTAGGTTTTGGTTCTATTTTTTAAAAAATGTTGTTTTCTTATTCCACCGCGGGCCATGAATGTCACGACCCTAGAACCGAGATTAATAGTGACAACTTCTGTACCAACAGTTTTGCAAACTGTGTTCGAAAACCAACCTCAATGAGTGGACCTGGCACAATGCATCTATCTTTTTCTCCCTGTATCTCAACTTAACAGAGATCAAATATCTCCCGAACTGAGCGATACCTGCTTAGTATTTTCCTGGACAGACGATGGGATCACTTTCACAAATGAACAATTATATCCAGCGAATTATCAGGCGGTATCCTTTACTGGTTCGCAATCAGCATCTAGCGCCACGACTACCTTAGTATCCTACATGGAACTCTTTTCAATATATTTCTCCTCAAAAGAGGATAAAATTATAACTCGCGACAGACGTTCTGTCTTGTATGGGAGGCTAGAATCGGTAACCACCTCCTTCAGGAGGCTGCCATTACCATACACCAAGAACATCAAATGCTCTTCATTGCTACCTTATGTTTTTCTAGGATTGGACTGACATCCATATCCTGTATAAAGAAACATTATGACCACCATTGTTTTACCGATTCTAGCATAGGAACATCACTTCCTATAATGAGTATGTTTTCCACATACAATATGAGAAATCTGACAACACTCTCTACTACGTTCTTTCAAATACTAGGTTCATCTCTCATTTTGATGAAGTCAAACACTTTGACCGTATCATCAAAACAAATGATCCTTCTTCGCTATACCTTCTTTAGTCTAAAGATAGACTTAACCAATTTGCACGTTTACTGCTGCTCCCACTGACTAAGATAACCCTCTGGAAAAGTCATATATACGCTCACTTCTAAATCATCATTTAGAAAGACGTAATAGTCATCCATCTGACAGATATCACAGACATGAAAAATAGTAGTGGCAAGTTATATTCGTATGGACTTTAGCGCAGACACTGAAGTAATAGTTTCATCACAATCCACATCGGGTATTTGATGAAAACCTTTTATTACAAGTCTAGCCTTATTAGGTTGGTACCTTTTCATTTGCACTCATCTCGTAATATCTACTTGCTTGTAATAGGTTTTACCCCTTCAGGAGCACCCAACAAATTCCATACTTTGTTGCAGTCCATGGAGTCCAAATAGGATAATTCGGCATCCAGTCATCAATCGAAAGCCACCACTTCTTATGGCCTACTGAAAACTAGTAGGGTCATCATCATATGAGGCAAGCCTCCTTATCACCACTAACGAAGAAACCGTAGTTCCTTTTATGTGGCAGAGGTCACCTACCAAATCTGCGGAGCAGCTAAGATTTGTCAGAGTCAATTGAATTTTCTGGTTCTACTAAATTTTTAGCAACCGTTTGTGGTTCTGGAATCACTTCCAGTTCTACCATATTCCCACTAATTTCTTTTACAAGAAATTCCTTTTCTAAAAAAACGGCGTGTCGAGAACAAAACAACTTTTGATATTGCAAATGATAGAATGGTAAACCCTCGTCAATGCCTGAGAGAACCCACAAACTGCCATTACCGAAACGTGCCTTGAGTTTATCCGGATTCTGATTTTAAGTATAAGCCGGACAACTCAATATCTTAACAATCTTAAGATGATAACCTATTCTATACCACATATAAAATTTGAGACACTGATTTAGGTGAAACCAGTATTAATTGATATGCATCTATTTCTAATGCATCCCTTAAATGAAAAGGCTATACATCATTACTCATCAAGGAGCGCACCCATGGATGAGTAATCTAAGAGAAAATTAAATTCTCGATTATATAACTACGAAATACCTAACTTAAGTATCCACATCTTCAAACACTTCGAAGAATCATGTTATTTCCAACATTTGGTTTTCGACTTTATTCTTATATCTTATGAATTTCTCGGAATCTTTGGACTATGCATTTCAACATGAATGCAGGTCTAAAATCAAAGAACTCATAGGAAAACGGAACGAAGTATGAGTACCAACCCCTTGTCCAGGTGCACACCGGACAACATACATCGTTATATATAAGTCCTATGAGTTCATTAACTTGTACTCTGTGTATTGTAATTTGAAAGGTGTATTTTTGTTAAGAATGTATATCCCGTTATTTAATACACCTTACCCAATCATCAAATGATAAAGGCAAATGTTCATAACATAATTTAAGAAAATTTATATCCCACTTTATCAAATAAAGAGATGGATACATAAGTTTTTAAAAGTTGGTGGATAATAACAGATATTCAAAACCAAAAGTTTGCCGAAAGGCAAAACCAGGTGATTTCCCCAATAGCAACAATTGCTACGATATCCGATATTGAAGATCAAATCACCTTTCCAATAATCCAATCCTTCTCAGCATTTGTAACAACTTACAGATGTGGGATATTAATCCGGTATCTATATACCCAGAAGTCAAAATTAATTGGAAAACAGTTTTCGATTACAATCACATAGAAAACATAAAACATCAAAATGTTTCAAGGGGTGTGATTGAATGAGATTTTACGTGTCGTGTTTAATTTTAAAGTGACCGCAATCAAGACGGCGTCGCGTGCAGCTAGCCGTGATGAGTACGGGTAATTTTACATGTCATATTTAATTTTAAAATAACCGCAATCAAGACAACGTCACATGTAGCTAGCCATGATGAGTACGGTTCATCCGCAGGGAGATTGTCCATTTTAGGTTTTTGTTCTCACAAGTTAAACCAAAGGTCGGAAAAGTTCGATCCTAACCTATGTGTTTTGTATATGCAAAATAACACTTGTTGGAGATAGAGATAGGTTTTTAAGTTAGGAAAATCTGTATGCTTTGCTTTGTGCCTCACTTGACTATTGACGCTAAGGTAATCGGCAACAACGTGGATAAGTGTGTTTAAGCACGGTATTTGCGAAATCCGGCTTATTGATCCTTGTCTTTCCGTTCTTTTCTCTTAACTTTCGTCTCCGGCCAAACTACACATAACCGGTCACGTTTAGGAATCACTGTTACCGCGGTAGGGTAGGGTGCCTAACGGAGCACGTGAGGTATGGACGGAGTTCAATAGGTAAGTTAAAGGGAAAAGGAAAGTATAAAGAGAAACCTAACTTAAACATCACCTCTCATTCTCTAATAAGATCAACTATTCACAAGCCATCACAAATATCAAAAGAGAATACAAGAGAGAAAAGATCAAAGAAAACATTACAAGTATGTAAATAGTAACTAAGGAAATTGCAAGCAAAGAAAATGAGAAGATACCAGGAACTAAATGAACCAAACGAAAATAAAGTAAAGCTTCATTAATTCTTCAAGTCCAAGATACAAGCTATGAGTTCAATAACCAAAACCTAAATTTACAAGCTCAATGAAGAGATTGCAAGATCAGGAGAAAGTAAGGAACTCAAGCCAACTAACTACTATGTACAAAGAGGTAAACAAAATTACAAAATGTAAGAATGAAAATGAAGTGAAGTGTAATAAAATATGGCACCAAAGCTTGCTTTCTGTTCTGGTATATATAGACACTTCATTAACAAAAACAAACAATAAAATTGAGATGATGTGACAATTTGGAATGACCATAAGAAAAATAGAAGCAAAAGGAGGAGGTAAGACCGCCAGTGGTGGTTTTTTGGCCAACTTTGGCGGTTTTGCTTTGAGTGGTAGGGCTCGTCTTTGTGTGGTGATCTCTTGTCCTCTCCACCATCTCTCTGGTATTATTTGATTCTTTTATAAATTTATTGGATTTGATCTGAAGATTTGAAGGGAAAATGTTTATCTTTAAATCATCATATCACAACTTTATCTATTCATCCATCACCCATGCCCACTTGCACAATACACTTGCCCACTTGAGATCATACCACCACCACATCATAGCTGTCCGCTTGGGTTGTGCACCAAAAGATTGTGTTCACACTTAACTATTTCTTTTCACAACATGTATCATGATGGACCATTTGTATAAAAATGTTGTGCACACTTATTTTGTTGCAAAATCTTCTTAAATACTGATCAGTTTTCCGTCCCGGCTGCAGCGTCGGCTCAAAAATATCCTATCCGTGCATTTGAGTGTGTTTCCAGTGTTTTTTCAAGAATACCTGTATTCTGTACTTATTGAGCAGACACGGAATAATAATACCGATATAACATAAAAATAATAATGAATGAGCGGTAATGAAATGCAGTTTTTCGTGATGACAAATACCCCCAAACTTATCTTTTGCTCGTCCCGAGCAAAACAAAATTCTAACCTCACTTTCATAGGGAACGCGATTGCACTGTGCCCGTGTAACAAGCCGTTAAATCTCTAGGTATCACTGGTAAGAGGAGTGTTGTTTGCTGATGGTTTTCAGCGGATTACACCCACAAAATCTTTTCAAGCTAGTTTCACAAAATAACCGTCGATTCTAAACCTAAGCTTTAGTATTAAAGCTAGAAATTCTATTATCGTAAGTTAGAAATATCGAACCTTTATTTTTCATACCTCACTTCTTGTTTAACTTAAGATCTTAAACGTCTTTATGTGGGGTGCAAAATAGCGTCGTTATGTTTCAAAAAGGTCGATTAAATTCGGGATGTCACAAAATAAAGATCAGATAAATCTTCAAAAGGATTACATAAGTTTACAAAGAGTTAAGTTTTTCTCAAGTTTCGTTCTCCAGTTAGATTTCAAATTCAGAATTTCTTTCGTCCTTAACAGAAAATTATGACTTATTTTTCACTCCACTTTTTACTTGTTTTTGTTCATACACATCTTCATGAATGTATATTAGTTTTTATCATCAAATAAAACCTTCATATCTCCATTTAAAAAATATTTTTTTAAAAACTTGTCTTTAGTCAAAATTATTCTCACAAAAAGAACCGTTAGGAATTTTAAGTCGGAGAGAACACTTGCTTGATTTTATTGTAAAATGGACTTTCTAGGTTTCTTAGCTAGTTTTGGGCCAATGCGTCTAAACCAATTGGTTTTAGAGTATTAGGTGTAGAGACACCCCGGCGGACTTAATTGCCCAAGTTACCTAAGCCCTAAAACAAAAAAACACAATTTACCGTGAAAATCATAACAATTCAATGCGAACGGAGATATAACCAGTCGTTCATGTATTTTTAAGATAAAACGTGTTTTTGTATTCAAGGTGTGTAATCACTCCAATCAAGTTCCAGATGAGTTATTTTTCAGACTTAGTTCCTATTAAAGTTTCAATAATATCCTTCATATCCATTTCACTTTATAAACTATTATTGATATGACTTATTTCAAAACAAACCTGTTTGATCCTAAAAAAATAGTTTATCAATTTAAAAGTTTTAAGACATATCAAACTTGTCATCTGATTTTCAAAACTTACGACATGTATACTGTGACGCAAAGACGTATATTAGCTATGATTAAACTCAAAAGATGGTTATTTTTCAGGTTTTCAAAATCTTTAAAAAAAGGATTTAGTTGGTCCTATCTTATCAAACTAAACCGTTGGAATTTCGAATCTAAGTTCTCTCATTAGCTAACTTGACGACAAAGTTTTTCTGTTTTTGGAAAATTTTCTGAATTTTATGGATTTTCAAATATGTATGCGAATACAGAATATACAAATGAATGTAAAGATAGAAATGCTTACCGAGCACACCTCCAAACTTAAACTTAACAGTGTCTTCACTGTCAGACTACACAACGAGGGGCAAAATTGTTGAGGGGTCAAAATCTGTCGGTTCGCTCTTTTTTTGTTTTTTTTATATAAAGAAAAATAAACAAAATATATATACATAAAAAGGTCTCCACAAACTTAAGTGAAAAAGTGTTTCCACTATTAAGCATTTGAAGTTCAAAGTTAGGAGGAGGGAACATCATCAATCTATACAGGGCCTTAAACAGACAAAAAATTAACACCAACCATTCAAATATTCTATCGTGATGCAACCATTGTTGGTGAAAGGGAGCGTGGAGAAAGGAAATGGAGAATACGCGAGATCATGTATGAATGGAAGTGGTATACGGTCTCGGTAAATGAGAAAACGAATGAAGGGAAGGAAGAAATGAAGTATAAACTTGAGGTTGAAAATTAATTGAATAAATTAATACAGCCTGTAGTGATTTGAACATGGAATTGTTTAACAGCATTAATTTATCTAGAGTGGGGATGTAGAGATCAAAGGGTGTGGCATCGGTTTCACTTCAAGGGAACCCTTCACAATCGGGTAAACTGAACACTACATAATTGCATAACTCATTAAATATTCTATCCTCAATTGGTGAATCATTTGGTCTACTCATAAGACCTTCGGAACTGGAATTGTGGAATTCAATTGGGAACAAGTAGGCTTGATTTTGATGGTTGTAAGGTTCAATTTCACTACTCAAATCGTCAAATTACTCTGTTGCCACATCATACATGGAAAAATTTTGAGCAAGTTGGGAGCTAGCTACTGGTTCTTAAGGTTATATGAGTATGGCCATGGAGGCATTCAATTCCTATATCCGTCTGCACGAACCTACCCGAAATTCTTTCAATGTGCGTTCAAGACTAGACATGGGTTGAGAAGGGGTTTCGATGAAAGATTCAAATTTGTTTGGATACGCAAAACTCCCAAATTGATGTTCAGAAGCGATGTCTACGGAAGGTGTAAAACTTGGGTAGGATTGATAAGAATCAAATGGTTGTGTGGAATGCGTAGGATTAGGATCAACATCTTGATAGGAAGATGGTTGGAATTGTTATCCTAAAGAATTCGGAGTGGTGAAAGGTGTGAAAGATTGGCCACGGGATTGTGCAATACGTTCAGAAAAGGACATTGATTTAAGAGTCTCCATGTTACCCTCAGAAGGGGTATCAATATGTGAAGCGATGAAAGTTTGAAATGGTTGATATGACGTGGATTATGGTGTCCATATGGTCTTTCTAGAAGCGTTTATCCGATCTTTCTAAGAGATTTTGGGCATGGATGAATCGTTTGAAGTTCTACCAAAACAAGATCCGTAGGAAGAAATATCTGGTTGAGTGTACCGAAATTCGGCAAAAGTTGGTCTATGTGGAATACCCATGATATGAAAAGAAGAGGGGATGAAAAAAGAGGTGAAGGTTTTTTTTTTATGTTAGTTATTAACAAAAGAATGAAATGAAAATATACACATAAAAATGTAAAACAAAAACAATCACGACACAAATATCACAGACCTAAAGAGTCTAGGGTTCACTTAAGTCAACTAGACATGCTCAACAATTTGATTGTCGAAGTAAAACTGTGTCGAGAAACGGGCTCAAGATATATTGATCACGAGGCTAGGTATGTGCAGAGATAACGGGAGATTTTCCAACACTTTTGCGAAATTCCTTAATTAGAATTACCCTTTCTCTTTTGACGGTTGTGCCGTGAACAATTTGCCTCGACACCCCATGAACGATATAAAATTAAGTGGTGTTCTAAACACGGTTAACTTCTCCTAATGAGCGCGAAATCCTTAAAGGCTTAAAATCTAGTTTCTTTTAAAATTTGTGTGGGTAAATGTTATGCTCATTTTCGTGATTTGTGGGCCATGGAAAAAGTGATGAAATCCTTTACCGTATATTGTGGGTTCGCTTGCTCTTAAGTCCGTTTTAAATGATGCAATGCGCAATTCAATAAAAAGTTGTTTAGAACATCAAACAATCGTTTTTTTAAGTTTAAGTGTGACGCTGTAATAAATACAGGTTAGTTAATTTAGCTTTTGGCGGCAAACTTGCAAAGAATCCTGCAGAGATAGAATAGTGGACGCGTCGGATTTGAGAAAAAAGGTGTTAGGAAATATGTACCGATATGTTTTGGGTTAACAAACCCCCGTTGAATTGAATCTGATTAGCTTGAAAAGTTCGCTTGCATGAGTCAAATTACCAGGATCTTTGGCACTGTACTTCACTATCACCTTGGCCTTGAATGTATACTTTTCTCCGCACGATCGTAGTTCGCAATTCCTTAAAATCTGAAAATATCGGAAAAACGGATATTTAGTGAGATAAAGCGATATAAGTGCCCAAACTCCTGCCCACACAAAATTATGAAAATCAAAATATAAAAATAGGATAATAATGTAACAATGGAGCCTACGACAAAAGATTGGAGCAAAAAGAGGGGTTCGGGCTGCCGGTGGCTGGAAAAATGAAAAAACCGGCGGTCGAAGTGTTGAATTGGTGCTCCAAATTTCTTCTGTGTATTCCCTGTTCTTTTAGTGTCCCAATTTTATAGATTAATTTTTTTAATTAATCTAATAGTGTTAGCAGATCAAAATAACAGAGAACAAAATGTTAAAACGGTTATATTTTTGTTTTGGTTTTTTGAATTTTTTTGCAATTATTCATTCCGTTTTTCAGAATAGTGTTAGTTTTATATACAAAATATAAAGAGATTAAACCGAAATAACAATAATAAAAAAGTTATTGTCTTTCTGGCAACGGCGCCATTTGATTGAATGAGATTTTATGTGTCGTATTTAATTTTAAAGTAACCGCAATCAAGACGGTATCGCGTGTAGCTAGCCGTGATGAGTTCGGGTAATTTTACGTGTCGTATTTTATTTTAATGTAACCGCAATCAAGACGGCGTCGCATATAACTAGCCGTGATGAGTACGGGCCGTCCACAGGGGGATGGTACATTTTAGGTTTTTGTTCTCACCAGTTAAGCCAAAAGTCGGAAAAGTTTGATCCTAACCTATGTGTTTTGTATATGCAAAATAACATTTGTTAGAGATAGAGATGGGTTAGTTTAAGTTAAGAAAATCTGTATGCTTTGCTTTGTACCTCACTTGACTATTGACGCTAAGGTAATCGGCAATAACGTGGATTAGGGTGCTTAAGCACAGCATTTGTGAAATCCGACTTATTGATCCCTGTTCTTCCATTCTTGTCTCTTAAATTTCGTCTTCGGCCAAACCAAACGCAAGCAGTCACGTTTAGGAATCACCTCTACCGTAGTAGGGTAGAGTGCCTAACGGAGCACTTGCGTGAGCTTTGGACGGAGTTCAATATGTAAGTTAAAAGGAAAAGAAAAGTATAAAGAGAAACCTAACTTAAACATCACCTCTCATTCTCTAACAAGATCAACTATTCACAAGCCATCACAAACATCAAAAGAGAACACAAGAGAGAAAAGATCAAAGAAAACATTATAAGTAAGTAAATAGTATAAAAGGAAATTGCAAGTAAGTAAATGCAAGTAAAGAAAGTGAGAAGATACTAGGAACCAAATGCAAATAAACTAAAGCTTCATTAATTCTTCAAGTCCAAGATACAAGCTATGAGTTTAAAAAGCAAAATATAAACTTACAAGCTTAATGAAGAGATTGCAAGATCAGGAGAAGGTAAGCAATTCAAGCCAACTAACTACTATGTACAAAGAGTTAAACAAAATTATAAAATGTAAGAATGAACATGAAGTGAAGTGTGATAAAATATGGCTCCAAAGCTTGCTCTATGTTATGGTATATATAGGCACTTCATCAACAAAAATAAACAATAAAATTGAGATGATGTGACAACTTGGAATGACCAAAACAAAAATGGAAGCAAAAGGAGGATGTGCGACCGCCGGTGGAGGTTTTTGGCCATTTCTGGCGGTTTTGCTTTGAGTGGTGGGGCCCGTCTTTATGTGGTGATCTTATGTCCTTTCCACTATCTCTCTAGTATTGTTTGCTTTTTTATAAATTCATTGGATTTGATCTGAAAATTTGGAGGGAAAATATTTAGTTTTAAATCATCACATCACAACTTTATCTCTTCACCCATCATCCATACCCACTTGCACAATACACTTTCCCACTTGAGTTCACACCATCATCATTATAGCGGCCCACTTGGGTTGTACACCAAAAGATTGTGTTCACACTTGACTATTTCTTGTCACAACATGTATCATTATGGACCATTTGTATAAAAATGTTGTACACACTTATTTTGTTGCAACATCTTCTTCAATACTGATCAGTTTTCTGTTCCGATTGCAATGTCGGCTCACAAATGTCGTATCCGTGTATTTGAGTGTGTTTCCAGTGTTTTGTCACGAATACTTGTATCATGTATTTATTGAGCAGACACAGATTAATATTACTGATATAACACAAAAATGATAATGAATAAGCGGTATTGAAATGCAGTTTTTCATGATAAACAGGATGGCCGGGTATTCCAAGTAATGTCTCTTTCATTTCCCAGGGTCATAACAGTAGTTGTATTTTCCTTTCCGCTCACTTCATCCTCTATTGTTATCTCTATTTCTTATCTTATTTATACCGAATTTATGCTAGTTGGTCTTTTTCTTACACTTCCTTTCAGTTCCAGTATCGGGATTAGAAGAAGACTATCCAACAAGTGTAGCTGGTATATTCTCCTTATTTAAGAAGCTCTTAAACTTGAGATAAAGTGGCGAGGAAAGACAAATGAATTGTATCATATACAATTCACTTTCTCCAGAACCTGTGCCCATTCTCGACTGAAACAATTTTTTCGAGTTCGTATCTAACTATACGATGATCTTCTAAGCAATATAGATCTCTGTATTGGATGCAGAGTGTTCTAGAGGAAGCAAAAGTGGAAGTGAGAGGGGTAAAGATATATGCGACTATGTCGTGAAAATAGAGCAAACAAGACATTCCAAAACCATTGATTGTAAAAAGGTTCAGTTAACTTGGTTCACGAGTTTTAGTTTAAGGTCAGTCTTAGGTCACTACCAGAGAGAGAGAGAGAAAAGAAATACTCGTCATGCACTCTATTCTAAATTAGATTGGTTAATTAATTTATCTAATCTGGTCTCCTACTGTTTTTTCGAATTCTCCTTCAAACTCTAAAAGGAGAACTAGCCGGGATTATTTATAGAAAATCTCCCGAGAGTAACTATTACTCACAGTGGGAATCGGAATCCAAACTATCATGGAGTGGTAACCTTGATGGGGTCAACAAGTTACCCTACACCATAGAAGGTATGCAATCTCAATGCATGTTTCAACACTTGAAACTCCCGATATTGGTTTTTACCCCTAACGACATATGACCTTAACGAGGTCAACAAATCATAAGTCATTAGTCAAGTTCAACCCATCATTTCATGATTAATTTAGACCCACCCGCACGACCCTTACCGAGGTCAACAAAGTCGTATGACTGTTCTAACTAATCGCATCACATGCTAGTAGGAAGACATCACTTAGCTAACGTACACTACGCCTCAACGAGGTCGACAAATATAGCACGAATACTAAGTACTCTACTTCCTAAAATGACAGAGGGCTACGACTGTTTTGAAGAAAACCTTTAATGTAATGAACTTGATCTCATCGTAGAAACCGAGCGGTTTTGTAATTTATAGTAACATAAACTTTTTCTTACAAGCGAACTCCCGGTGAAGGGATCAAGACTCTTCCCTCATCGAATGAGATGCATGATATTCCTAACCGAATACCTCGATGTAAAGCAAAAGACTACGTCTATACAATTTAAAAGTTTATAGTAATACAATCTTTTACCAAAGAGGTCATTCATTATGAAGGGATTTAGGCTCTTTCCTCATGGAATGAGGTGCAGGATATTCCTATCCGAATACCTCTGTGCAAAGCAAAAGATTCGACTATAATACCATAATATCTTATATTTGGTCTCTATAATGTGTTTTAGGTTTATTTACTTTGCATTAATTTGAATCAATGTTATCCTATCAATTAGATAATCAAATTACGTAGCATCTTTTCATACAATCACAGAAAAGTCTGAAAAGAAAATATAATGCACATATACGCCATCCGCATTCGCCACGGGGCCCCGGGTCTTCATCGTAAGGTTACTTAACTTACGACAGGGCGAGGGCAGGGCTAGTGTGGGTGTAAAACGTATATAACATTTATTTATATACTTTATACATCACATATATCAATATATCATCATATATATTATCAGAGGCAGATAATCATCATTAAAGCTAAGCGATGAATATCATCACAGGCAGGTAAACATATCACAAGCAAATAATGAACATCACATAATAGGAATGGTTGGATTTCATAGGAATCCCGTGTTTCGTTCGAGCCATCAAATGAAATGAAACGTGACATTCCCCGGACACGTGAATAGCACATGCGTAACCTAAAACAAACCCCTGCGAGTGTGGAAAACTACCAGGCAACCCAACATCATCATCAGGAGGGGGCTACCCGACACTTTCTTAAATCCGGAGACTTTAGCACTCCTCCACGGGTCTATCCTAAACCCCCTATAAGCGTGGCAAGTAACCCGCCAATCCTAAACTCGAGTGACCCGATCTCAACTCCCTGAGATAGCCACCCGCTGCAATCTAGAACCCGGCCGCTGGGCGTTTCTCCGCGGGGTAATTCTAAACCTGTATTAATACAATGGCGACAACAATCGCAACCTGATCATATCCTGACAAATAATAATACATAAAGCGGCGACTACGACCACATGTGAACCGCTAAGTCACGAAACAAAGACTATACATATAGCGGAAACGGCGGCCACAAGTTGGAGCTCGTCTTGAACAAATGTATATACAAGATGGCTATAAGTAATAATGAAAATAACAATTATCGCAACATCACACTTCCGCGAGAGGGCTATTCATTTTGCGACAATCCAACACATTCTAACAAACCAACATCTCAGACTCACCTGTGCAACCCCGTCGAATTGAACAAATTAATTCGTTGGCGTTAAATATCGTATATCACCATATGCCATTGAATTAACTCAACTAAACACTTTAATCGTGTCATTTCGGAACCATTGCCAATGAATTCAACAACCGGCGGAGTCGCAAATTTGAATTGCCAAACACTGAAATTCAAATCCATCTGCATCGAAAAACATTCGCATATCTTGCTCAAAACGAGCCGTGAACGACTCAAAATCTGCGCAATACTCCGGGAGGACCTCGGGCATGACACATGGGGCCCTGGGGGCATTAGGTGGCCCCCCAACCTATAGCCACGGATTTGTGGCATGGGTTGGCTGCTGGATCAGCCAGCACACAGCCGTGTGCTGATTGGTCCAGCCCACATCCGAGGCCACTTTTCAGTGGTCTTGGTTTGTGGGGACCCACCTAAGCTTCCGGAGACAATCCGGGGTCGCTCCCGCGCATCCACGGGGTTCTCGGTCCGAATCGTAGCCTCGGAACACGAGAATAAGCAATTATATTCGCTGGTTCTCGAACATTTTTAAAACAACGAGGAATTGATTTTGAAAAATGTTTATACGAATTCATTTGCCACCAAAAGCAATTACAAGTATTTGATCCAGCTCTGATACCACTACTAGTCTCGGTTTTAGGGTCATGACATTCACGGACCGTGGCAGAATTAGAAAACAACATTTTGTTTTAAATATAGAACCAAAACCAAATCAAGATCATCAAATAGATGCAATTTCAAAAATTAAAGAGAGCAAGTTTATAATGCTACAACCTTTGTAGCATGTTAGCCATCTCTCCATAGATTCCGGTTAGTTTCCACGAAGCCCGGAACAATATTACTCGGTGATCTCCTTACCAAAGATAATTCAGCTTGAGATAACTCCAACACAAGTTTTAGTTTCAAATTGATCTTATCAAAATAAAGCAACCCACTAATTAAATTTGCTAAGAATAATTAGTAGAAGGTGTAGAATAATTAGCTCACTAAATTCTTCTCTTTTCTTTCTCACTTTCTCACTTGAACCATTTCAAGAGAGATAGCCATAGAGATGAGAGTGATGAGAATGGCTATGGATTCTAAAGATGAGAACTAATATATCATACCTTATTTAAATTAATTAATGAAAATGAGTCATCCATTTTCTACAATATTCTAACAAATGACTCATTGATTTATTTATTTAAATGAGCAAATAAGTTTAATCCTTATCTTTGAATACTATGTGATTCTTATATACACATCTAATGCGTATATACAACCATGACAAATGATATATACATTATTTATATCATATATAAATAATATATAAAGAGAAGGAAAAATATATAAAGCGAGCATAATATTAGTTAATATATAAATATATCAATATATAAATATAAATTTAATTATTAAATTAATACTTGATTTAATAATCCGGTTATATCATATATATACAGGCTAATATCATTAAACACCCGATTAAAATATGTGTATCATATACACATGTTTAATCGAACTCTTGGACGTATCCTCATATATGCCCTACACCGTTTCACCTATACTGGGAAACCTCTGTGTGGGAGTCTAAAGATTCAACAATATGCTGGCAGTAGACCATAGCCCACAAGCACATCAGCGGTACTAGTTGCACGTAATGGCTGCCCAGGTATTGATCGAAAGAAGGTCAATAAGTAAGCTCATCTGAACCCTGCAAAGTTTATCAGTGATATCACAGTCCGGTCTCTTTGTTTAAGAGTATCGCATATTGGGTCCAGGGTTTGGAATCTGTCAGACCCCAATAACTCGATAAGTCGTGCGACAGAGGACTCGTAACCAACAGGAGATGCAACCGATAACACATATCAGTTTATCTCCACTGCGGTGGCCACCGACTTGTGGTTATAATTATGTCCTGTACAGCACAACATCAATTCCTTATACCAGGAGAGACGAATCCCCTCAAACGTTCACTGCCTCCACATGCTTCGGGACAATATCCAACAAATAACTGTTTGCACAACTCCTTTGAGCCGTGGTAGGATAGATGTCTAAGTATAGTGGGAAAACACATGAGACACTATGGCGATATCTGGTCCAAGGGACTACCCTGTACTCATGTCACCAGAGAACTGCTATCTGACATTAGTATATTACCAACTAGGAGTTCTTGGTGAATCCATCTAGTGCAATTCATCCAATTAGCACCTGTATACAATTCTCGATGTCAAACACCAATAGCTATAGGACCAGCTATCGCCCTTTAACCGGATTAGGAAACGTACACACTAGTCTAAACTGGAGTACTGATGCCCAGTCTTGTACTCATACTACTAGGGACATTTAAGAATGTGTTTATCGACTACCCAGGTTCCACTAGTATGATCTCCATCATCGTCCTAATAGTCAAGTAAAATCCTAGGGTTTCTTCTCATATCTAAACGATACGTGATAGTGAATAAACACATCATATAAAAGATAAAGACAAAGCAGATAGCATATTATCTTCTTGAGTAAGATTATTCTCTTGTATTGAGTCTTCTTCAATTACAATAATTGTCTTGATGCCAGCTATATCTAACAATCTTTCACTTGCACTTAAGGCCAATTATTGCGGTATCTCATACCCAACTTCTGTACTAATAGAATCCCTGACGATCGCTCACTGTCTCCATATGGCTCAGAACTATACCTAATTAAAATCTGTTTGCACGACTCAATAGAGCTGTGGTTGGGTAGTAATCTAAATATAGTGGGAACTCATATGAGACAAATGATGATCTCAGGTCAACAGACTACCTGTACTCATGTCAACTGAGAACTGCTATCTGACGATAAGTATAATACCATCTATAAGTTCTCGGCAAGTCCGTCTGGTGTACTCACCTCCAATGAGCACCTGTATACAATTTTAGGTGCAACACACCAATGGTTATGAGACCTGCCACCGTCCCTCGTTGGGGTCTAGAAACGTATACACGAGTCTACTATGGAATATCGATGTCCAGTCTCGATGCTTCCACGACTACGGACATTTATAGGATGTGCTTATACACTATCAAGCTCTCACAAATATAATCGTCATCATAACTCTGGTAGTCAAGCAAAAATCTTACGGGTTTTATCATTATGTATTCACGATACGTAATAAAATGTATACACATCAATGATGACGACAAACCAGATGTCATACTATCATATCGAGTAAGACTGTTCTACCTGTATAGATGCGCTTCTTCAATTATCATAATCGCCTACTTTCGATTACATAATTGCCTTGAGGGCACTATACCCAACAGATGGAAACTTGGGTCCCTACGCTTGCGTAGGGTATCCTTCTAGTTTGAATAAAAAGATGAATCATGGATGGCAAGTAGGGTCTTGTTTGGGACTTTCTATTTTAAAAATGCATATTTAGTTTTGATTTTGTTTCTTCTTGTCAACACCTTGTTTCTAAATATTAGCCTAATATTTGGTGGCCTAGGAGAGGGAAGGATGGTGACATGTTCTTTCCTCTCCTTTCAAGACTCAATATTAATAAATCCTAATTACTTGTATTAGAAAGAGATTAATAGCACCGCACAAGACATGCCACCTTCTCTTGTCTGCCTAGCTCTTGTATTAATCCCAAAACAAAAAATATATATATAACATGAAGAGTTGTACATATTTTTGTCACCAACCAACATGCATTTTAAATAACTAAACTTCCATCTCAAAAAATAAGATTTATTACATGTTTTATGCTCCATAATAAATTAAATATAAAAGGCCGAAAATCGGAATCCCCAGTAAAGTCTAGGTAGCAGATATAGCCAATTGATCATCATCATCACGTAAGTTGCATAGTAAGGTTTCATAAAAGATTCAATAAAATGACATTTTTCATAGTGTAAAATTCAAACAAAAACCGTAAACTGATATAGAAAGGCATTTGATATAATTTTTCAAAAAAAAAAAACTTAATTACAACCTTCAAAATCTAGGTATAACTACCTAATGATTAATTATTAAATCAAGCATACTAGATGAATAGATTTAATTGGAAATTAATAGGAAAACATACAAGCTATCTCTCAGTTGTCTCCTAAAATTTAGCCACCATATCTGAAGCTATCTATCAACTCCTTATATTTTATCCCTCTTTTTATGTACATGTACAATGAATTTGAGCTGTTGTGTATGTTGCTATTATTATTATTATTATACACCATGCACATCTGGGTTGTTAACGTAGAGCTTATGACTTAATTTTTATTTATTTTTCGCTCTTTATTCGTTATTCTTTTCTTTGTCTTGGTATTATTTGAGGGGTGTTGTCGGTGTGCTTTTTAATCAGAAAGCAACAGTTGTTAGAGAGAGAGAGAGAGAGAGAGAGAGAGAGAGTAGTGTATGTTAGGATTAAAATATCAATTAATTAAGAAAGAGTTTTAGTCTTAGGTTTAAAGGTCGAGAGAGAAGCTTAGGTAGCTTTTTTTTCTTTGTTTATTTTATCGCTGGCCTTATTCGGTTCTTTAAGATCTAATAATTAGTGTATCTTTGCATAGTACACAGCAATGACATTATTTATGATAATGATTATTGTATAATATTGCAGCAATAAATCTTTGGCTAAATTGGCAAATTGCATGAAATATCTCTACATTTTTGTCCCAATTAATAACAGCTGGAATTACCACTAACTTCTTAAAGCATACACTTTGTCCCTACTTTAATTTATTCCCGAAATGGTGTTCATTTAATTAAATATTTAATATTTAAAATATCACTTTTTGTCTCTTTCTTATTTATTTACCCTATACCTTCTTCTTCTCCGTTTCCACTTGCAACCCCCTTCTCTTTTACTCCAATGTTAGTAAAACCCAAGAGAGAATTCATATTGAGTAAGCTGGGAAAGAATTTCTATAAAGATTACACTTTAATATTTGTTTTTTTTTGTTGCTTCACAATGAAAAGGATTTGGCAATAAAATAAACTTAAGGTAGCAAAGTGCAAGCTTTAGAAAGTTAAGAATAATTTTTACTATGCAGCTTAAATCTTTCTTCTTAACCATTAATTTAAATGGGACGGAACAATATACGGTGTTGGATAAATTGATATATCGACCAAATCCGAGCCGTTAATAATAACCGTTAGTTAAAATAGCGGTTAAAATTGAATGGCTAAGATTTAACCGCTAGATTTAACCGCTACTTAAAGTAGCGGTTCTCATTTAATAAAATGAGCCACCGCCCGAACAGCTTCAGCACGGTATCAGCGGTTTAAGGGTTAGAGATCGAAAGAAATTGGACAATTTTTGCTGTGATTTGAACTACAATTCTTATTGGAATTCTCTTGATTCGTGGATCGATCGCATAAGCTAAATTAATTACTTTAATTAGTATAGGGTGTGTTAATTTTTGGGGGATTTTTGTTAGGCTTTTCAGATGTAAATTGGGTTTTTTTTTCCTGTGATTTGAATTGTGATTGTTGATGGATATTCTCATATTTCTTGGTTGGATTTTATAACATAAATAAATGATTTTATTAATTTAGACTTTGGTCTTCTTTATGTAGGATTTTTGGTTAATAATTTAGGATTTTTGAGTTTATTATGTAGTTATAATGGCCGGTAAATGCAAATATACACCTAAGAGGGCTACACTGAAGATGGCTACACAAAAGAGGGCTAAACTGACTTCTCCTCCTCCTTCTTCCCCGCCAAAAAACATTCATAAAGAAAAACTCCAAGAATGTAAGAAAAAAAAGAAATTACAATCAAATGTGAATGTAATCAATCCTACCCAGCCATCAGCATTCCAGACATCATCTATTCAATACAACTCTAGCTCCATGAAGAATGTTGTATTATATAATCAAGCAAATCAAATTTTCGAAGCTATTTGGAGTGGTAAAGATAGGAAAAATCTTTTTGTGCTCGAATCTACGAGCATGTCTGCATAATGACCTCCGACGGATCAGCAGATTGAATTATTAGACGAATGTGGTTTTGGTGAGTATCGTAAAGTTGGGCACCAACAACATGACCTACCATTGATATCTGTAGTAGTTGAGAGATGGTGATCCGAGACGAACACTTTTCATTTACCCATTGAAGAGGCGTCGATCACCCTTAAAGACGCATCATGAATTCTCGGTCTCCCGGCCACAGGTTCTCCAATTGTTTATGAAAAATGTATGAGTTCCTTCATATATTTTTACAACGTATTAGAAGTTGATCCCCCGAAAGAGAAGAGGAAAGACGGTGCCGTACTTACGACGTGGGTACATGAGACCTGTAGTAGTCTCGGAACTAATGTCGATCGGGGGAAAATTGTTCAATGTACAAAAACATATGTTTTGTACAACATTTATAGGTTGGCTTAGACCTTAGCAAGGTTTTGGTAAGTATCAATCATACTACTTTAAAAATTTGAGGCGCTAAATAAACTAACCAAATAATCGAACTTGAGAATTAGGGTTAAACATGATATGTAAATTCTTTACATCTAAGTGAACAAGGAATACAATCTCTGTAGACCGATCCTTCACTTCAATAGCTCCGTGTAGTAGTCCCTTCGCTGCGATCATGAAATCCCGGACTCTAGAGAGGCTCTACAAGATGTACGGAACAAGCTTGCTTGAGGTCTTTGAGGCCGAAGATGATCTACGTCGAGCAGACACTAGCTCATGCTATCTCTTCACTAATTGTGTAGATTAGTGAAGCAAACACCCTAAACTAAACGCAACTAGTAGAGGATGATGAAGTAGGAAGTTGGCTCACTTTAGTTTTATTTTTCTCACAAGATTTCATCACTTAGAAAAACCAGCAAGGTTTTTCTCTTGAAGAAGAAGATGAAGTGATGAAGCAAATGAATGAGAGAGTGAGATTAGAATTGCAACCATGGGTGAGTTAGTGTCATGCCTAACTCATGTAGAGAATAAACTATAGCTATGAGTTAAGGGTTGGGTTAAGAAATATCTTAAACAAGACAAACAAGTGGACTTAGTCAATGCTTATCAAGTCTCCACAAATATCAACCATGACAAATTCTAAATGTTTGAATTACTTAAAATAAATAAAAACCCTAACTTAACCTAAGCATGGTGTGGGTCTCATACATACATGTTGCAAGTATAACCTAACATGACACAACAATATATATCACATATATATTTGGTTTTCAAAAAGAAAACAATAAATTTAACATATATCACATATATATCAATATATTATTAGTGAGAAAGATAATTACTTAAATGAGCTAATATTAGTTAATCTAATTTAATATATCAAATATATAATTCTATAATAAATTATTAAACCAACACTTGATTTAATAATCCAGTTATATTACATATAACCGACTAATATCAAATGCAACAACTTATCGAATCAATACTTGATCCGATAACTTGGCTATATCACATATAACCGACGATGTCATAAGTCGCAAGAATAGAATGTGGTATCACATACTCGCATTAATCTCGGTCCCGCAGATATCATATATGTGCTCCTACTCCGTTTCGCATGAACCAGGAAAGCACTATGTTGGACTCTAAAGACTCGTCAATACGCCGGCAGTAGGTGATGATCATATCAAACACCCACAAGCCGCAAGCGGTCTGCTAAACGTAACGGCCATCCGGGTATTGAGCGATCAGAAGATCAACAAGCAAGCCTGCTCGTACTCCTGCGAATCCAATCAGTAACACTACCGTACAGTCCGACCTCTTCGTCTGATATGTCGCATATCATAGCCTAGGGGTGGTATAACGTCAGACCCCAATAGCCTAATAAGTCATGCCGATACAAGGTCCATAACGGTTCGAGAAACTACTGATAACACTTACCACTAAATCAGAGCAATCCTGGCAAGGGATTTCATATTATGGCCAATCGAGCATAGCGCAACATCAACTCCCAATACCGGGAGAGACGAAACCCCTCCTATCGCTCATTGTCTCCATGTGACTCGGGACCGTACCCAAAAACCACTTTTTTGCAAGATCTCTTGACCGTGGTATGTTGTAAATCAAAGCACAGTGGGAATCACACAAGACTCTATGACGATCTCGGGTATACAGACTAACCTGTACCAGTGTCACCAGAGAAATTCTATCCGACGATAGGTATAATACCATCTAGAAGTTCTCGGTGAGTCCGTCCAGTGTACCCAGTCTTTACTGTGCACCCGTATACCTTCTCTGATGTCAAACACCAATGGATATGGGATTATATATCACCCAACATATGGGTCGAGAAGCGTATACGCTAGTCTACTCTGAAGTATCGATGCCCTGTCTCGATACTCCCACGACTAGGAACATTTGAAGGATGTACTTATCGACTACCCTATCCCCACTAGTATGATCTGCATCATTATCCTGATAGTCAAGTACTCATCCTAAGGGCTTTATTAACATATAATAGAGAGACAATTAGTGTACATGTTAAGATAAAGTGCAACCAGATAGTATACTATCATGTCGAGCAAGAATGTCCTCCCTATATATGTCCAAGCATCTACTACAATATACATCGCATGTACAGTAATGGCCTCTAGGGAATACATATAACTAACAATCTCCCACTTGCACTAGGGCCATCTATTGTAGTATCCAATACCCAACAATATAGTAGTGGTTGTAGTATCCCATACTCAACCATCCCATAGAAGTCTCTCTAGGAGGAAGGCCTTTGTGAGTGGATCCGCTGTGTTATCTTTCGTGTCTACTCTCTTTACCTCGATCCCTTGGAGATCAACCATCTCCCTGATCAGGTGATACTTGCCTCAGAATATGTCTAGAACGCTGATGGGACCTCCATTCCTAAGCCAAAGTCATAACTCCATTGTTGTCACAATAACAGTTATTGGACGCTTAATGCTAGGAACTTTGTTCATCTCATGAACAAAAAATGTCTAGACAGCCACTTTGGCAGTATCATTGGTAGCAACGTATTCAGCCTTTATCGTCTAGTATATCATAGTATCTAGCTTGGAACTCTTCCAACATACTATCCCTGCACTGAGAGTAAAGACAATGCCTATAACTGACTCTCAGTAGACCTTATCAGTCTGGAAGCTAGAACCAAGAACTTTCTTTTAGTGCTTCTAAAGTACTTAAGAATGTCCTCCACAAATGTCCAGTAATTCTTCAAAGATCCGATTGATTCTTGATCACTACACCTAGTAAGTCATCTACATCTAGTCTGGTACATAACATCGCATACTCTGATAGATCCTACTGCCGAAGCATAGGGTATCCCTTGGACGCGAGCTCTCTCCAAATCAGTCTCGAGAGACATCTTTTTGGAGAGAGTGATCTATGAGTAAGTGGGCGAACCATCACGCTTAGAATCGTCCATACTAAACCCCTTTAGTATGGTGTTAATGTACCTAGATTTGGGACACTCCCAACATCCACTTATATCTATCATCATAGATCATAATCCACAAGATGTAGCAGGTATCATCCAAATCTTCTATTGGGAATCGTCGTGATAAGAGGAGCTTGACCGAGTGTAGCATAGGAAACCCTTTCCTATCAAGAGTATGTCATCTACGTACAATACGTGTAAGACAATCTTACTCTCTACTTCCTTCTTATATATACAAGGTTCATCTACCTTTTTGATGAAGTAAAACTCTTTGACCGTCACATCAAAACAGATGTTCCATCTTCGTGATACTTGCATTGATCCTGATGGACTTAAGCATAGCTTTGAAAGTCTTAACTTTTCCATCTATACCAAGAATCTTCTCAAGATCCATTTGCTCCCAATGGCTTTTACCTCTTCAGGTGCAACATTCAAAGTCATACTTTGTTGGTGTATATAGATTCCATCTTTGATCGCATAGCATCAAACCATTTCACTGAGTCGCCACTCATGATAGCCTGTGAACCTAGTTGGGCCATCATCTCATGATTCAATTCTCACTCCCACTGTCACCGAGAAGACCGTAGTATCTCTCAAGTGGATGAGGAACCCTACCAGATTCACGGAGAGGCTGAGATTCGTTGGAGACTATTGAATCCTTTGGTTCTACCAAATCATCAGCTGTTAGTTTGTCTGGCTGGAATAACTTCCAGTTCTACCTCATGACCACTAGTTTCTTCATAAGAAATTCCCTTTCTAAAAATGTGGCATGCTGAGAAACAAAACACCTTTTGCTTCTCAGAGTGGTAGAAAATATTCCCTTGCTATATTTGGGATATCCTAACAAACTTATACAGATCTGACCTTGCCTCGAGCTTGTCCGGATTCTGCCTTTTAACATAGGCCGGACAACCCTATATTTAACTCGTTTAAGACATGGTCTCTTCCCACACCATATCTCATATGTAGTGGTAGGCCCTGATTTGGACGGAACCCCATTCAATAGGTATGCAGCTTCTCAAATGCATAACACCCAAAAGGAAACAGATAACTCAGCAGTATTCATCATAGAGCGCGCCATATCTCTTAGGGTGCGATACCTCTGTTAGTGTATATGCCCTAGAGGCCATTACTGTATCATACTGGTTTGTATATTACTTAATGGAAGCTTGGGATATTCACCTTGTATATACAATCTTGCTCAAAATAGTAGTATGCTACCTGGTTTGTTTCTACTTCAATGTGTACATGTGTTTATTTTATCAAATCACTTATACGCATTAGTGGAGCCCTTAGGATCTTTGCTTGATTACCAGCGTTGTGATGTCAGTCACACTAGTTGTTGGAGATAGTGCCCTCAGAGTCAATTATTGGATCACAGGCACGTGATTGCAATGATTGAGGGAGGACCTATCCCGGTAGAACAGTCTTACTCGAGATGATAGTATGCTATCTGGTTTACCTTTATCATCGTGTACTGCTTTAGGTGACCTAACAGGTCGCTATTACACGTTGATAGAGCCCCTAGGATTCTTGCTTGACGACCAGCAGTATGATGGCGATCATATACGTGGGAGCTGGGGTCTATAAGCACATCCTTAAAAGGTCCCTAGTCGTGGGAGTTTCGAGACTGGGCATCGATACTCCATTAGTAGACTAGTGTATACAGTCGAGACCCCGTCGAGGGGCGGTGGCCGGTCTCACAAGCCACTGGTGTCAGTTGGTTCACCTAAGATGTATACAGGTGCTCATTAGGTTATGAGTACACCGGACAGGACTCGCCGGGAACCTGCTAGTTGGGATTATACCAGACGTCAGATAGCAGTTCCCAGGTGACATGTGTACAGGTTAGTTCATCGACCTGAGATCGTCATTTGTCTCGTGTGAGTTCCCACTGTGCTTTGATTACTACCCTACCACGGCTCAAAGGAGTCGTGCAAACAGGTTTTAGTTGGGTACAGTCCCGAGCCACATGGAGGCAGTGAGCGGATCTGCAGGGGTTCGTCTCTCCCGGTATTGGGGGTGAGGTCACGCTGTGTCTAGGAGAGCCATTACACAAAGCCCTCGGCCGAGGCAGGAGATTTACTGGTAGGTATTCCAGTAGTATCTCAGGGTGTTCTGGGCTTCACTCCGACACGACTTGTACCGCCTTTGGGGGTCTGACTTTTACCAACCCCCTAGGCCCGCCATGCGATACTCATAGACGAACGGACCGGACTTTACGGATATTGTCAATGACAGGCTCAGTAGGGTGTCAGGATGAGTTCGCTCATCGACGTCCCTTTTGGTCAATAGCTGGTGGCCCGTCACGTATTGGCTTATACCTCTGACGTGCTAGTGGTTAAATCCACAACCATAGTATTGACGAGTCTTTAGAGTCCACCACACTTTCAGTTACTCAAGCTTTCGGGCGAAACGCTGTAGAGGCCGTATGGAGATACGGCAGGGTCCGATCAGATACGTGCGGTATTGCACGGATCAGGATCGGACGGTTTGTACTAGTAGCCGTATGGATATATGGAAGGGTTCGATCAGATACGTGCGGTATTGCACGGATCAGGGTCGAACGGATATTACTAGCCGGCTTTGGTTTAAGCCGGATCCTAGTTTAGTACAGTGTAGATTTTGTCTCTTTGCATTTGTATCCGGACGGAATACAGATGCGGGTGTGTATGCACAGTATCGGGGTTTTCCTGTAATTTATTACGGGACCAGTTTTCTGGAGTTGCCAGTTTGCTTTCCGTTCCGGCCGGTTTTCCTTTGTTCTTTCCCGGCCGGACTTTTCCGATGGAGGGGGTAATTTGCAGTTTTGCAAATTACATTTGGGGAGGGGTTTTCTTGCATATGTGGGATTATGATAGGATTTGCATCCTTTGTTTTTTTATTCATCCATGTTTTTGCATTAATGAGATTTGATGTGAATAGAAGTCTTAAGCATGGTTGATGTTTTGTTTAAGGTCACCTCTTGCTTTTTCCTACACATACCTCCCTTCATGAGTTTTGTTCATCTCACCACCATTCTCATTTTTTGAGAGGGGCCGGCCACATTGGAGGAGAGATGATGAGAGGTTCATTTCATTTTGTGAGGGTGTGGGAAAAATTATTCATTCATATCATTTTTCCATTGCCACAAAAATCCCCAAGTTCATATCTTGTTGATTCCTCCATCAAGGCAACTTCACCAACCCCTAATGAGACATAAGCTCTACACTACTTCTACAGCAAATCTTGGGCGCGTCGGCCAGCCAACTTCGCGCCCGAGTTGCCTCGGTATTGAGGTGGGAGCCCGTAAAAGATACAGACGATGTGGTGCCCTTCCGGCAAGGAGGCGACGACCGGAGTTTCCGCGGGAGATCGGGACGATGACGAGAAGACCGGAGGACTCGGATCACTCGGTATATCTCTCACCCTTTCTCTTGAATGCTAGTATCGGTTAATGGTTACGATCCGGGTATATTGTCCGCGGTAGCGCCAGTTTAAAGTTAAGAAAATTTTGATTCCGCATTTTGGCCTCGGATAGACGGCCGGGGCGCTGCCGTGGCGCAACACTAGTGGGGGCTGGGTAATCTATAAGCACATCCTTATACAGGTCCCTAGTCGCAGGATTATCGAGACAGGGCATCGATACTCCGGAGTAGACTGGCGCATGCGCTTCTCATCCCAGTGTGGGAGACGGTCTGTCCCACAGCCGTCAGTACGTCGTACTTGAGATAGTATGCGGGTGCTCGTTAGGTTACGAGTACACTGGACAGGACTTGTCGGGAACTGACAAGTTGGTATTATACCTATCGTCAGTTATCAGTTCCCAGGTGACATGAGTACAGCTTAGTCCGCTGACTTGACACTGGCACTTCGCCTCGAGTGTGTTCCCACTGCACTTTGATCACTACCCTACCACGGCACAAAGGAGTCGTGCAAACAGGTAATGGTTGGGTGCAGTCCCGAAGCACTTGGAGGCAGTGACGGTTAGACAGGATTCGTCTCTCCCGGTATTGGGGGTTGACATCGCGCTGTGTCTAGGAGAGCCATTACACGAGTAGTCCCTGGCTAGGGCAAGCGAGATATACTGGTAGGCTTCCAGTGTTATCTCAGGGTGTTTTGGGCTTCACTCCGACACGACTTGTACCGCTATTAGGGGACTGACGTTTACCGCCCCCTAGGCCCGACATGCGATGTATCAGACGAACAGACCGGACTGTACGGAGACTGTCACATTCAGACTCAGTGGGAGTTCAGATGGGGTTCACCTCATCAGTCTTCTTATCGACATCTACCTGGTGATCGTTACGCACAGCTAGTGCCGCTTGCGGTCTGTGGTTAAACCCACTGCCAGCGTAGTGTCGAGTCTTTAGAGTCCCATACAGAGGGGTATTCGCCTCTGGGCAAAACAGAGTAGAGGTCGCATGGTTTTGCGACAGGGTTCGTTCTCATCCGCGCACTTGTGCACGTTTGGAGTCCGGACAGATATTACTAGCAGGCTCTGGTTTGAGCCAGATACTGGTATATGTTTTGGGGCTGATTTTATCTCATGGTATTCATGTTCCTCGGAACAAGAATGCGGGTGTGTATGCACAGTTGATTGAGGCGGAGGAAGAGGATTTTCATTAGGGTTTCGGAACGGGTGCGTATGCACAGTTGACAGCCGTCTTTTTCCAAACCCTAATGAATTTATGAAATATCAATTAATAATATTAATTAAATGAAATTGTGTCATGGTTGGGTTTGTTGACTTGTTGACCAAGGTTGACTAGTTGACCATAGTTGAAAGTTTGACCATCATCATTACATTACAAAGATGCTCTTTGATTCTAGCAAAATTCATTTAATGAATGTGATGATAGTGGTCATTCCAAACCATCCATCAACTATTTCATTTTTATTATTATTATTAATTTGATAATTCTTTTCATTTTAGTTATGGTTGTAAAATGAAAAGAATGGCTCATTCTATCATAACTCTTCTCTCTCCTCACTTCTTCTTCTTCCTCCTCTAGTTCAAGGAGATCCCTTCTCATGTGTTGAGAATCCCTCTCCTTGAGATAAAAACACCCCAAATCCACTCTCTACTCACTCTAGGGTTAGAGGTTTAGCAAGCCAAAGATCCTAGTTTTCTCAAAGTTCGAGAAAGGAGCCCGAAGGTCGAACCCTCAGGTGGATCCATCTTTGACGGAAGAAGGCGACGAGGAAAGAACCATCAACCCCTACAAAGGTTTCAAGAAGAAGGAGTTCAAGTTAGGTATAACCTCTTTTTCCGAGTAGCTAAATCCCTTTAGCTATGTTAGCTAGTTTAGTTTAGAAAAGATCCCGACTTTGTTAGTCCATGTTGCCCCATGCGCTAAATATTTGATTTTTATACCGTTTCCGCCTCCCCGCAAGAACCGGGGACGGCAACGTGGATTTACAGTGGTATCAGAGCCTAACTAAACTTAAACTAGCTTAGTAGTAAAGTGTATGGAAGTTCGAATGGAAAAATCGCAAAAACCGGAAAAACAAAACCCTAACTTTCTGTTGAAAATTTTTGTGCTCTAAAATTAAAATGTTTTACTCCTAAAATCGGCTCAGGGTTTTGTGAGAACACCCACCAAAAACGATCCCCTGATTCCCTCAAATCGCCGCGGTTCCGCGGCAATAGGTATGCATTTGCCGCGGAACCGCCGCCGTTTGGGCTCCTCTCGTGATCGGGTTTTGTGCAGTGTTCTTCTGGTAGGGTTTTGGGATTTTTCAGATGGTTTATTTGTGCCCAGGTTTTCCAGAAAAGAAATTTGTTTTTGGGGGCCTATAAATCCGCATTTTTATCGAACTTCACTACACTTTGACTATATTGGTTATATCTGTGATGTTTATATGTATTGAACGTCGGCTAATCGCTATATGTCGATTAGTCGGGGTTATACATATCTGTGATCTGTGTTTGATGATGGTTTGTGTATATGAATGCGTTGGACTGTCGCGGGTGAATAGCCGGGGTGGATGTGAGATGGGTGTTTCTTTTTCTTTCATTCATGTAAAAAGTAAATTGATGTAATATTATTATTTGTATGGCCGCACAACCGGGTCGGGGTTGTAGCCGTCATTGTATAATTCTTTTTACTGTTTTTGCTCCTAGGATAGACCCATGGAGGGGTGCACAAACTACCGGGTATCTCGAAGTACCGAGTGGCCTACTCACGGCGTTGAGGGAGGTTGCTCCACTTCGGGTACTTGGCGGGTAGTTTGCCGCACCCGTAGGGGTCTTGGGTGGGGTATTGGCTATTCACCGCGACCGTGTAATCCGCTTTTTGTTGCAGGCTCGAAAGGATTGCGGATTCCTAGTATATCCAATGTATTCATCTGTGATCTGTAATGTCTATCATTGCTATATATTAATAACTATTTAGGCGTTGCTTATGTTTTACAGCTGCGCTAGCCCAGCCCCCGCTCTGTCGTTAGTTAAGTAACCTAACGGGTGATGACGGGACCCCGTGGCGAATGCGAATGGCATAAGCGTACGTCATATTTTGGTTGTTTTCTGCAATGGTAGGATTAAATGATGGGACGCATTAAAAGAACTAATGCAAGAATATCACGCATTAAAAGAACTAATGCAAGATAATAAACCAAGCAAAAGTCGTTGGAACACTTTCGAAAAACCACTCGGTTCTTTTCAAAACCAATTTTTAAATGCGGAGCTTGAGCCACTCCTTTTAAAAGCTATCTCGTTCCATCGATCATATCAAGTTCACTACGTTCACGGTTTAGCCAAAACCATTCGTAGCCCTCCATCATTTCAGCTAAATATTCGGTAGTATTCAAGCTATGTATTTTGACCTCACGCCAAGGCATAGTGATTGGTAGCTACCGGATATTTATCTGTTGCATAGATAGAATGCGTTGTTTTGGGACAGCCGTACTGCCATTTTGGCCTACGTCAAGGGTAGATACGGGTGGGTTCAAATCAACAGGGATAATGATGGGTAGAACTTGACATGTGACTTATGACATTTTGACTTCACGCCAAGGTCATAAGTGCATGGGGCAAAAATCCACATCGGGAGTTTCATAAGTACTGAAACTTGCTAGATTTGCATACCATTTGGAGTGTGATGATTATGGTAGGATTCCTTCATTTTCGTCGCGCAATGATATTTGGATCCCGATCCTACTGTGAGTATATGCTACTCCTCGGGAAATTTTTCACTAAGCGATCAATGCTATAAACCTAGTAGGTGTCTAGAAAGGTGTTAGCGGGGCTACGTCCCCAGGGAAAAGAGGTTCTTAAATTAAGGAAGTTCGCGAAAGCGTTGGAAAACCTCCCTCGAAGTACCGACACTGGCCTGGCTGAACGGTTAAGCAAGTATTGTGCGGTGGGATTGATCCCGACTAATTCTTCCTTTATGGTTTGAGGAGGGATTCGAGAGACAGTGGGAGCCATCCTGTTTAGACAAATTAAAAACCATTCTAAACTTGCAAGAGCATCGTGCTGAGTGTTTCTTCTCTCTCTCCTAATTACAGCGACCAATCAACATGACTGGACTTAAGTTACTTCTAGATAAAAACATACTGACAGGGCCAAACTACAAAGATTGGCTCAGGAATGTCAAAATAGCAATCACTTACGACAAGCTGGGGTATCTTCTTACCACCAAAGCTCCCCCCGTCCCAGGTCCCACCTCCAGCGTCGCGGATAAGGAAATCCGTAAGACTTGGGAGATTGATTGCGCGAAGGCCAAGTGCCTCGTGCTTGCCTCTATGGACAACGAACATCAGAGGAGGCATGAGAATATGGACCTGGAATCCATATTTCTCCATACAAAAGAACTGTATGGAGAGCAGTCTCGTATCGCAAGATACGAAATATCGAAAAAGTTATTTTCGGCAAGATTGGCCGTCGGATCATCGGTAGCGGAACACGTGCTTAAGATGATTGGCTACATTGAGGAGCTCGCAGAACTTGGGACCACGTTGGAGAGTGAGCTCTATACGGACTTGATTTTCCAGTCCCTTCCTTCCACTTACGCCCAGTTTATACTGAACTTCAACTTACAAGAAAAGGAAGTTGAACTTTCAGAACTCCTCAACATGCTGAGGAGCGCAGAGGGCACCCTACAGAAAGTGTTGGAGATAGTGCCCTCAGAGTCAATTATTGGATCACAGGCACGTGATTGCAATGATTGAGGGAGGACCTATCCCGGTACGACAGTCTTACTCGAGATGATAGTATGCTATCTGGTTTACTTTTATCATCGTGTACTGCTTTAGGTGACCTGACAGGTCGCTATTGCACGTTGATAGAGCCCCTAGGATTCTTGCTTGACTGCCAGCAGTATGAGGGCGATCATATAAGTGAGAGCTGGAGTCTATAAGCACATCCTTAAAAGGTCCCTAGTCGTGGGAGTTTCGAGACAGGGCATCGATACTCCAGAGTAGACTAGTGTATACAGTCGAGACCCCGACGAGGGGCGGTGGCCGGTCTCACAGGCCACTGGTGTCAGTTGGTTCACCTAAGATGTATACAGGTGCTCATTGGGTTATGAGTACACCGGACAGGACTCGCCGGGAACATGCTAGTTGCTCTTATACCTGACGTCAGATAGCAGTTCCCAGGTGACATGTGTACAGGTTAGTTCATCGACCTGGGGATCGTCATTTGTCTCGTGTGAGTTCCTACTGTGCTTTGATTACTACCCTACCACGGCTCAAAGGAGTCGTGCAAACAGGTTTTAGTTGGGTACAGTCCCGAGCCACATGGAGGCAGTGAGCGGATCTTCGGGGGTTCGTCTCTCCCGGTATTGGGGGTGAGGTCGCGCTGTGTCTAGGAGAGCCATTACACGAAGTCCTTGGCCAAGGCAGGAGATTTACTGGTAGGTATTCCAGTAGTATCTCAGGGTGTTCTGGGCTACACTCCGACACGACTTGTACCGCTTTTGGGGGTCTGACTTTTACCCACCCCCTAGGCCCGACATGCGATGCTCATAGACGAACGGACCGGACTGTACGGATATTGTCACTGACAGGCTCAGTAGGGTGTCAGGATGAGTTCGCTCATCGACGTCCCTTTTGGTCAATAGCTGGTGGCCCGTCACGTATTGGCTAATACCTCTGACATGCTAGTGGTTAAATCCACAGCCATAGTATTGACGAGTCTTTAGAGTCCGCCACACATTCAGTTACTCAGCTTTCGGGCGAAACGCTGTAGAGGCCGTATGGAGATATGGCAGGGTCCGATCAGATACGTGCGGTATTGCACGGATCAGGATCGGACAGCTTTGTACTAGTGGCTGTATGGATATATGGCAAGGTTCGATCAGATACGTGCGGTATTGCACGGATCAGGATCGGACAGTTTTTACTAGCCGGTTTTGGTTTAAGCCGGTCCTAGTTTAGTACAGTGTAGATTTTGTCTCATTGCATTTGTATTCGGACGGAATACAGATGCGGGTGTGTATGCACAGTATCGGGGTTTTCCTGTAATTTATTACGGGACCAGTTTTCTGGAGTTGCCAGTTTGCATTCCGTTCCGGCCGGTTTTCCTTTGTTCTTTCCCGGCCGGACTTTTCCGATGGAGGGGGTTATTTGCAAGTTTGCAAATAACACTTTGTGGAGGATTTATTTGCATAAGGATTGATATGTTAAGCATCTTTGCTTTTCATGCATTTATTGTGATAAGAATGGATTTGATTTGGATTTGAGTTTTGTGATGATTATGTCTAGGATGTGGTCACCTCTTTTCACTTCCTACACTCACCTCCCTTCATGCTTCATAATCTTTGCTCCACCATTTTCTAAGTATGAGAGTTTTTTTCATTAGAAAAGAGAGAAGAAAAAAAGAAGAAGAAGAGAGCTTCATCTTTGAGAGAGTAGGACTCTTGATCACATTTTTATTGCAAGAAAATTGAAAGCACCAATTTTCTTTATACCATCCCTCCATCTATGGCAACAAACCCCAAATGAGACATAAGCTCTACACAACACTTTCTACAGCAAATCTTGGACGCGTCGACTCGCCAGCTTCGCGCCCGAATTGCCTCGGTATTGAGGTGGGAGCCCGTAAAAGATGCAGGCGATGTGGTGCCCTTCCGGCAAGGAGGCAACGACCGGAGCATCCGCGGGAGATCGGAGTGGAGATGAAGACCGAAGGACTCGGATCATTCGGTATATCTCTTCCCCTTCTTGTTAGTTAGCTAGGACAAGTTTTAATGGCCCGATCCGGGGTTTAGTGCGCGGTGGTGCCGGTTTGCAAAGTTCGCAAAATTAAAGTTTATCACCGTTTCCGCACTCCGGCGTCGGATTGACGGCCGGGGCGCCGCCGTGCACTTACAGAAAGGTAGGGAAACACCTACTTTGTTTGTAGGAGGATCTTCTTCTTCTAGGTCCAAGACGAAAGCCAAGGGAAAGAAGAAGAAAGCCCCCACCAAACCAAGGGGCGGTGTTAGTAAAGTGGATACGAAGGGAAAGGCAAAGGCAACAAAGATAGCGGGGAAGCTTGTGGGTAAAGAAGAATGCTTCTATTGTCATAAAAGTGGACACTGGAAGAAAGATTGCAGGGCTTGGAAAGCCAGGACACAGGAACTGAAGTAGGTTGCGGCTTCTGCTTCAGGTGTGTATGTTATTGAGAACTGTCTTTCAATAAACTCTACTTCCTGGGTATTGGATACCGGATCAGGATCTCATATCTGTAATTCTTTGCAGGCGTTGAGAAACCGTAGGGTTTTGAAGGCAGGTGACATGACCCTCAGAGTTGCGAACGGAGCTAGCATGGATGCTAAAGCCGTGGGGGACTATCACCTGGGAATGTCAGATGGACATGTTTTGGTTTTACGTAATTGCTTTTTTGTACCCAACGCAACTTGTAATATCATTTCTGTATCTTTGGTTTCTAAAGAAGGTTATGAATTTGCGTTTGTAAGAAATGTTGTAAACATTCACCTTAATCAAGTTCTGATTGGGTCAGGTACACTGAGCAATGGTATATACGTATTAAACCAACCACAGATTTTCAATGTCCAGAATACACACAAAAGAAAGTCTCCAGATATCAATCAGGCTTTCTTATGGCATTGTAGACTGGGTCACATCAATGAGAGAAGGTTGACTAAGTTACATACAGAAGGATATTTGAATCCATTCGAATATCAATCGTATGCCACTTGTCAATCCTGTCTCAAAGGAAAGATGACAAAGACTCCGTTCACTGGACACGGAGTAAGAGCGAGCGAGCTCTTGGGACTCGTACACAGCGATGTGTGCGGTCCAATGTTTACACATGCGCGAAGCGGTTTTTCTTACTTCATTACTTTTACGGATGATTTTTCAAGGTTCGGACATGTCTTCTTAATGAAACATAAATCCGAAGCCTTTGGAAAATTCCAGGAATATAAGAATGAGGTAGAAAAACAAACCGGCAAAAGTATCAAGATTCTAAGATCGGATTGAGGTGGTGAATACTTGAGTGCCGAGTTCCTGGACTATTTAAAAGAGAATGGAATTCTCTCTCAGCTTACTCCTCCATACACTCCGCAACATAACGGTGTATCGGAGAGACGGAACCGCACCCTATTGGATATGGTACGGTCCATGATGAGTAACGCTGAGTTACCGCGATCATTCTGGGGATATGCGCTAGAATCAGCCGCATACCTTTTGAACCGAGTTCCCACTAAGACTGTGCCTACCACACCATATGAGTTATGGAGTGGGAAGAAACCCTATCTTCAATATCTGAAGATCTGGGGATGTCCAGCTTTTGTCAAAAAGCAGCATGCGGACAAACTCGAGGCACGCTCAGTACTGTGCAAGTTTGTGGGATACCCAAAGAACACCAGGGGGTATCTTTTCTACTACACAGAGGAACAAAAAGTTCTTGTTTCTCGTAATGCCCACTTTCTAGAACACCAGTTCTTAGAAAAGGAAATTAGTGGGAGCGCAGTAGAACTGGAAGAAATTCCAGAACCACAGACTATTACTGAAAGCTTAGTGGAACCAGAGGGTTCAAAAGAACAGGACATTCCTACGCCGCTCCGCAGGAGTAGTAGGCAGTCTCATCCGCCCGAGAGATACTACGGTTTTCTCATAGACGGGGATAGAGAGGATTGCATCATAGATTATGATGAGCCTACTAGCTTCCAACAGGCCTTTCAGAGCGTTGACTCGGTAAAATGGCTGGATGCAATGCGGACTGAAATGGAGTCCATGTACACCAACAAAGTATGGACGTTGGACATTGCTCCAGACGGGGTAAAACCCGTAGGATGCAAGTGGATCTTCAAAAGGAAGATTGGTGTAGATGGACAGGTTGAGACCTATAAAGCTAGACTTGTTGCAAATGATTTTCGTCAAAGACCTGGTTTGGACTATGACGAAACCTTTTCTCCAGTGGCTATGCTGAAATCCATTCGGATCCTTCTTGCCATTGCTGCCTTCCACGATTATGAGATTTGGCAGATGGACGTAAAAACCGCTTTTCTAAATGGAAATTTAGAGGAGTGTGTCTATATGGACCAGCCAGAGGGTTTCATTCAGAATGGGAGCAGCGGAAAGGTGTGCAAGTTGCTTAAGTCCATTTATGGACTAAAGCAGGCATCGCGGAGTTGGAACATCTGTTTTGATGAGACAGTCAAGGAATTTGGCTTTATCAAAAATCCAGATGAGCCATGCATCTATAGTAGATTTGTAGCGAGAACTGTAGTATTCCTCGTTTTATACGTGGATGACATTCTCTTAATAGGAAATGACATTCCTATGCTACAATCTGTCAAGGGGTTCTTGTCGCACAGGTTCTCCATGAAAGACCTGGGTGATGCCTCATACATCCTAGGGATCCGGATCCATCGTGATAGATCCAAGAGGATATTAGGACTTTCACAGTCCTAGGACTTTCACAGTCCAGGTACATCGACGCTATACTGAAGAGATTCAGTATGGAAGATTCTAAGCGCGGTAACCTACCGGCTTGTCACGGGATCACCCTCTCTAAAGAGATGTCTCCCAAGACTGATTTGGAGAGGGATCGCATGTCTATTATACCCTACGCTTCTACGGTAGGCTCTATAATGTATGCGATGTTGTGTACCAGACCGGATGTAGCTTATGCACTGAGTATGGTAAGCCGGTATCAGTCAAACCCTGGGGAGAAACACTGGATAGCAGTAAAGAACATTCTCAAGTACCTGAGAAGGACTAAGGAGATGTTCTTGGTGTATGGCGGAAAAGACCTCCAGATCGAGGCCTTTGCTGACTCCAGCTTCCAGAGTGAAAAGGATGATTCCAAGTCCATGTCGGGTTTTGTCTTTACCCTCAATGGAGGGGCGGTGTGTTGGAAGAGTTCTAAACAGGAAACCGTTGCAGACTCGACGATGGAAGCGGAATACATCGCTGCATCTGATGCCGCAAAAGAAGCTGTCTGGATGAGGAAGTTCTTGAAAGAACTTCAGGTGGTTCCGTCCATTGTTGACCCAATACCTCTGTATTGCGACAACAACGGGGCTATAGCTTTAGCGAAGGAACCCAGGTCCCATCAGAGATCCAGACACATCTTGAGGCGGTATCACCTGATCAGAGAGATCATGGATCGCAAGGAGATCGAGGTTCGGAGGGTTGCTTCAGAAGAAAACACTGCAGATCCATTCACCAAGGCCCTACCCTAGACACAGTTCGAGCGGCTAATCGAGATGATAGGTCTTCGATATGCCAGTACATGGCCTTAGTGCAAGTGGGAGATTGTTAGTGTATATGCCCTAGAGGCCATTACTGTATCATACTGGTTTGTATATTACTTAATGGAAGCTTGGGATATTCACCTTGTATATACAATCTTGCTCAAAATAGTAGTATGCTACCTGGTTTGTTTCTACTTCAATGTGTACATGTGTTTATTTTATCATATCACTTATACGCATTAGTGGAGCCCTTAGGATCTTTGCTTGATTACCAGCGTTGTGATGGCAGTCACACTAGTGGAGGCTGGGTAATCTATAAGCACATCCTTATACAGGTCCCTAGTCGCAGGACTATTGAGACAGGGCATCGATACTCCGGAGTAGACTGGCGCATGCGCTTCTCATCCCAGTGTGGGAGACGGTCTGTCCCACAGCCGTCAGTACGTCGTACTTGAGATAGTATGCGGGTGCTCGTTAGGTTACGAGTACACTGGACAGGACTCGTCGGGAACTGACAAGTTGGTATTATACCTATCGTCAGTTATCAGTTCCTAGGTGACATGAGTACAGCTTAGTCCGCTGACTTGACACTGGCACTTCGCCTCGAGTGTGTTCCCACTGCACTTTGATCACTACCCTACCACGGCTCAAAGGAGTCGTGCAAACAGGTAATGGTTGGGTGCAGTCCCGAAGCACTTGGAGGCAGTGACGGTTAGACAGGATTCGTCTCTCCCGGTATTGGGGGTTGACATCGCGCTGTGTCTAGGAGAGCCATTACACGAGTAGTCCCTGGCCAGGGCAAGCGAGATATACTGGTAGGCTTCCAGTGTTATCTCAGGGTGTTTTGGGCTTCACTCCGACACGACTTGTACCGCTATTAGGGGACTGACGTTTACCGCCCCCTAGGCCCGACATGCGATGTATCAGACGAACTGACCGGACTGTACGGAGACTGTCACATTCAGACTTAGTGGGAGTTCAGATGGGGTTCACCTCATCAGTCTTCTTATCGACATCTACCTGGGGATCGTTACGCACAGCTAGTGCCGCTTGCGGTTTGTGGTTAAACCCACTGCCAGCGTAGTGTCGAGTCTTTAGAGTCCCACACAGAGGGCTATTCGCCTCTGGGCAAAACAGAGTAGAGGTCGCATGGTTTTGCGACAGGGTTCGTTCTCATCCGCGCACTTGTGCACGTTTGGAGTCCGGACAGATATTACTAGCAGGCTCTGGTTTGAGCCAGATACTGGTATATGTTTTGGGGTTGATTTTATCTCATGGTATTCATGTTCCTCAGAACAAGAATGCGGGTGTGTATGCACAGTTGATTGAGGCGGAGGAAGAGGATTTTCATTAGGGTTTCGGAACGGGTGCGTATGCACAGTTGACAGTCGTCTTTTTCTAAACCCTAATGAATTTATGAAATATCAATTAATAATATTAATTAAATGAAATTGTGTCATGGTTGGGTTTGTTGACTTGTTGACCAAGGTTGACTAGTTGACCATAGTTGAAAGTTTGACCATCATCATTACATTACAAAGATGCTCTTTGATTCTAGCAAAATTCATTTAATGAATGTGATGATAGTGGTCATTCCAAACCATCCATCAACTATTTCATTTTTATTATTATTATTAATTTGATAATTCTTTTCATTTTAGTTATGGTTGTAAAATGAAAAGAATGGCTCATTCTATCATAACTCTTCTCTCTCCTCACTTCTTCTTCTTCCTCCTCTAGTTCAAGGAGATCCCTTCTCATGTGTTGAGAATCCCTCTCCTTGAGATAAAAACACCCCAAAGCCACTCTCTACTCACTCTAGGGTTAGAGGTTTAGCAAGCCAAAGATCCTAGTTCTCTCAAAGTTCGAGAAAGGAGCCCGAAGGTCGAACCCTCAGGTGGATCCATTTTTGACGGAAGAAGGCGACGAGGAAAGAACCATCAACCCCTACAAAGGTTTCAAGAAGAAGGAGTTCAAGTTAGGTATAACCTCTTTTTCCGAGTAGCTAAATCACTTTAGCTATGTTAGCTAGTTTAGTTTAGAAAAGATCCCGACTTTGTTAGTCCATGTTGCCCCATGCGCTAAATATTTGATTTTTATACCGTTTCCGCCTCCCCGCAAGAACCGGGGACAGCAACGTGGACTTACAACCTCCGCCCCGATATACCATTGTACTGTGGTGTACCGAAGGAGTAATCTGAGATAGAATCCTATTCTCTGTTTAGAAAATCCAGGAACTCCATGTCCAAGTATTCTCCTCCTCGATCACATCGTAGGACTTTAATACTTCTACCCGTCTGGTTCTTAACTTCATGCTTATAGTTCTTGAATTTCTCAAAAGTTTCAGACTTGTATTTCAACAGGAACATATGTCCGAATCCTGAGAGATAATCGATGAATATAACGAAGTACGAAGAACCAACGGTGGCATTTGTATACATAGGACCGTATACATCATCATGCATTAGTCTAAACAGTTCACTAACTCTTTCTCTGTTTTCAGTAAACGGAGTATTGGTCATATTACTTTTGAGACAAGACTGGCAGGTATCATAAGATGAAAATTCGAATAGATTCTCATTTTCATCCTTATGTAACTTTGCTGGTCGTGTCGCATAGATATGACCTAGTCTACAATATCTTAAGAAGGATTCGTTCATTTCTGAACTAGTCATCTTGTGTGTGTTCTAGATACTTTGAACTGTGGTTTGATTTAGAATGTATATGCTATTTTATAACGTGCCTGATTGATTCAACTTTTGATTCAGGAAAATATTCGCAATATTATCCTCCTATAGAGAATTATATACTTCTTTAACTTAATAAAGAAACCGATGCAATGTTGTATATCAGGTTCGATATGTAATAACATTTGTTCAGAATCAATGTATTAATACAAGGTGATATCTGCCAACAGACTTGGCTGTAACAATTGCACCATTATCTAACACTTAGAGACATATCACCCATTCTCAGTTCTCTACCTTTCTGAAGCCCATGTAACTCTTACATATGTGGGATCCTTATGCGGTATCTCATACCTAGGACGTAGAGAATACTGAGAAACAGTTCTCGGTAATAAACACACCCGAAGAAGATGCATCAACATGCACTTTCTTCGATTGGGTGGCATGGGAATCCAAATATTCCCTTATTTCCTGTTCGGACTTATAACGGTTATAAGATAGAGCGGAACCAACGTTCCCTAGCTCAGTATAATAAGCAAGTTCGGTCAATGCATCTATATTATTATCTTGATTAAGGCATGACATGGTTGCTACCAGGAGAGAGAGAGAAGAAAACACTCTGCGTGCGCTCTTGCATGATTAGATTGGTTATTAATTTATCTAATCAGGATGGCTCCCACTGTTTTAGTCAAATCTACCTTCAAACCTTAAAAGGTTAGACTAGCCGGGATTAATTACACCCTACAAGTTCGCCAATCTTTCATCCAGGCCAATGTCGGTACTTTGAGGGAGATTCCCCGTGCTTTCGCACGGACCTAATTAAAATAAACATCGTTTTCCCAAGGGCGTAACCCCGTTAACACTTTTCTAGACACCCACTTGATCAGCTAATTATAATGTGTAAAACTCTTCCAGGAGTAACTCTTACTCACAGTGGGTATCGGGATCCAATTATCTCATAGAAGGTATGCAATCTCATTGCAAATTTCAACACTTGAAATTCCCGATAATATTTTACCCCTAGCGTCTTATGACCTTGACGAAAGCCAATAAAGCATAGTCCACTAGTCAAGTTCAAACCGTACATTTCATGATAGAATTAAACCTACCCGCATGACCCTTGACGAAAGCCAACAAAGTCGCACGGCTACCCTAATCCAATCGCATCTTATGCTTAAGTAGATAAGTATAAATAGCTACCACACACTACGCCTTGACGAAAGCCAACAAACGTAGCACGAATACTATGAAGTATTTATCTGAAATGACGGAGGGCTACGCAGGTTTTTAAGAAAACCTTTTGCGTAATGAACTTGATATCGTCGTAGAATCGAGTGATTTTGAAAAAGGAGTGTTTTTGAGGTTTTTACTAGTTTCGCTAAAGAGCTCATTCCCGGTGAAGAGATCTCGACTCTTTCCTTATCGATTAAGGTGTAGGATATTTCACAAATACCACTATGCAAAGCAAAAACTATAGAAGTAATCAAAAGACAAACTGAGTGGGTTGTAGCATCTTCTAGTTTCGCTAAAGAGGTCACTCCCGGTGAAGAGATCTCGGCGAATAAGGTGCTGGATATTCTACGAGGAATACCGCTATGCAAAGCAAGAACCAGAGCTACCAGTTTTTAAAACAAGTTTCTACAATATCTTTAGATTTCTTTTTCTTTTTATTTCATTAATCTCATTAATGAAGTCCTATCAATATATGCTTCCTAAGCATCACATATGAAACGAAAGCAGCAATATTAATTATATCTCATATATATAATATAAGCATTCGTCTGAACATATCACAGTGATCACATCACAGAGCAGCAGAAGATAACATATGAAATATTGGATATACTATGATTTCCTTGTTTTAATTTAAGCCTGTATAAAATACGGATTCCACGATCGCGATGAATAACCAAACCCACATCCCTAGACCCCTACGAGAGCGGCAAGCAACCCTACCAATTCTAGAGTTGGGAGACCCGGTCTCAACTCCTTGAGATGGTCTCCTACTGGACCTTAGAACCCGGTTACTTGTGCTCCCTGCCTTGGGTCTATCCTAATGCGGAAAAGTAAATAATATACATCAATGGCGACGTCATCCTCAACCCGGAAGTGCCCAAAAAAATAATATTACATACAAGCTTTTACATGAATGAAAATGAAAAAACTCTCATCTCACATAAAAACCTCTAGCTTTTCAAAACACGACGATCCAATATAATATATCACAGCAACGCATAATATCTCATGTCATCAACGTAAGTAAATATGCGTATCCCAATTGTCATTGACATATAGTATAAGTCCACTTTGCCCACCCCGGTACTTGCGGGGAGGCGGAAAACGGAATAAAAATCGAATTTTTATGAGTTTAAGCAACATGGACTAGACAAAGAAGGATCTTTGCTAAACAAAAATAAGCTAAAGCTAACTAGAAACTAGCTAAGTGCTAGAAAGGTTATACCTTGGACTTTATGTCCTTCTCTCCTTGCTCCTTGGAGTGGTGGAAGGAGGTCACCTTAGTCGTCTTCTCACGTCGAAGAAAGATCCACCCGAAAGCCTCGACTTTTGGCTTCAACTCCAAGCTAGAAGTAACTAGGGTGCAAGAAGTGCTAATCCTTGAACCCTAGATGAGAGTAGAGATTATCAAGAAAGGGTTTTTCTCAAGCTCAAGTGTTTCTCAACACATGAGAGGGGAGAGCTTGAGGGAGAGGAAGAACAAGAGAGAGAAAGTGAATAATAGAATGAGAGAAAAATAAACCATTCTCATATATATGTGTGAATTATTGTAATTAGATAGTTAGCTAGATAATTGTCATGGTTAATCAAGACATGACCATTATCATTTCATTTTTAATGCAAATTGCAAGGATCAAAGAGCATCTTCCAAATGAAATGATGATGGTCAAAGTGTCAACCAAGGTCAACAAGTCAAGGAGGTCAAATGGTCAACAACCATAACCATGCACAATTATTTAAACTAATATCAATTAACAATAATACACACATAAGCATTAGGGTTAATAAAATGACAATAGTCATTAACCATAATCAAAGTCCTCTCCTTCTGTCTCAAGCAACTGTGCATACGCACCCGTATTCGTGATCCGAGGAACACGAATACAAAGAGATAAAACCAATCCCAAATCATATACTAGGATCCGGCTTAAACCAAAGCCCGCTAGTATAAGCTGTCCGGACAGCAAACGTGCACAAGTGTACGGATGTGAACGAATCCTGTCGCAAAACTATGCGACCTCTACTCATTTTGCCTAATGGTGAATAGCTCTCTGTGTAGGACTCTAAAGACTCGACACTACGCTGGCAGTGGGTTTAACCATAGACCACAAGCGGCACTAGCTGTACGTAACGGTCCCCAGGTAGATGTCGATAAGAAGACTGACGAGGTGAACCCCATCTGAACTCCTACTGAGCCTGTATGTGACAGTCTCCGTACAGTCCGGTCTGTTCGTCTGATACATCGCATGGCGGGCCTAGGGGGCGGTGAACGTCAGTCCCCTAATAGCGGTACAAGTCGTGTCGGAGTGTAGCCCAGAACACCCTGAGATAACACTGGAAACCTACCAGTATATCTCTCTTGCCCTGGCCAGGGACTACTCGTGTAATGGCTCTCCTGGACACAGCGCGATATCAACCCCCAATACCGGGAGAGACGAATCCTGTCTAACCGTCACTGCCTCCAAGTGCTTCGGGACTGCACCCAAAAACTCCCTGTTTGCACGACTCCTTTGAGCCGTGGTAGGGTAGTAATCAAAGTGTAGTGGGAACACACTCGAGGCGAAGTGACAGTGTCAAGTCAGCGGACTCAGCTGTACTCATGTCACCTGGGAACTGATAACCGACGATAGGTATAATACCAACCAACAGTTCCCGACGAGTCCTGTCCAGTATACTCGTAACCTAACGAGCACCCGCATACTATCTCAAGTACGACGTACTGACGGCTGTGGGACAGATCGTCTCCCACGCTGAGATGAGAAGCGCATACGCTAGTCTACTCCGGAGTATCGATGCCCTGTCTCGATAGTCCAACGACTAGGGACCTGTATAAGGATGTGCTTATAGATCACCCAGCTCCCACGAGTGTGAGCGTCATCACAACGCTGGTAATCAAGCAAAGATCCTAAGGGCTCTACTAATATGTATATCAGCGATATGCTAGAAGAAACACATGCACATATTAAAGCAGAGACAAACCAAGTAGCGTACTACCATTTCGAGCAAGATTGTATATACAACTGTGAATATCCCAAGCTTCCATCAAGTAATATACAAACTAGTATGATACAGTAATGGCCTCTAGGGCATATACACTAACATATAGCCCACTTGCACTAAGGCCATGTTCTGGCGTATCGAAGACCTATCATCTCGATCAGCCGCTCGAACTGAGTCTGGGGCAAGGCCTTGGTGAATGGATCTGCTGTGTTATCTTCTGAAGCAACCCTCCGAACCTCGATCTCCTGGCGATCCACGATCTCCCTGATCAGGTGATACCGCCTCAAGATGTGTCTGGATTTCTGATGGGACCTGGGTTCCTTCGCTAAAGCTATAGCCCCGTTGTTGTCGCAATACAGAGGTATTGGGTCAACAATGGATGGAACCACCTGAAGTTCTCTCAAGAACTTCCTCATCCAGACAGCTTTATTTGCGGCATCAGATACAACGATGTATTCCGCTTCCATAGTCGAGTCAGCAATGGTTTCCTGTTTGGAGCTCTTCCAACACACCGCCCCTCCATTGAGGGTGAAGACAAAACCTGACATGGACTTGGAATCATCCTTGTCACTCTGGAAGCTGGAGTCAGCAAAGGCCTCAATCTGGAGGTCTTTTCCGCCATACACCAAGAACATCTCCTTAGTCCTTCTCAGGTACTTGAGAATGTTCTTTACTGCTATCCAATGTTTCTCCCCAGGGTTTGACTGATACCTGCTTACCACACTCAGTGCATAAGCCACATCCGGTCTGGTACACAACATCGCATACATTATAGAGCCTACCGCAGAAGCGTAGGGTATAATAGACATGCGATCCCTCTCCAAATCAGTCTTGGGAGATATCTCTTTGGAGAGGGTGATCCCGTAACAAGCCGGTAGATTACTGCGCTTGGAATCTTCCATACTGAATCTCTTCAGTATGGTATCGATGTACCTGGACTGTGAAAGTCCTAATATCCTCTTGGATCTATCACGGTAGATCTGGATACCCAGAATGTATGAGGCATCACCCAGGTCTTTCATGGAGAACCTGTGTGACAAGAACCCCTTGACAGATTGTAGCATAGGAATGTCATTTCCTATTAAGAGAATGTCATCCACGTATAAAACGAGGAATACTACAGTTCTCGCTACAAATCTACAATAGATGCATGGTTCATCTGGATTTTTGATAAAGCCAAATTCCTTGACCGTCTCATCAAAACAGATGTTCCAACTCCGCGATGCCTGCTTTAGTCCATAAATGGACTTAAGCAACTTGCACACCTTTCCGCTGCTCCCACTCTGAATGAAACCCTCTGGCTGGTCCATATAGACACACTCCTCTAAATGTCCATTTAGAAAAGCTGTCTTTACGTCCATTTACCAAATCTCATAATCGTGGAAGGCAGCAATGGCAAGAAGGATCCGAATGGATTTCAGCATAGCTACTGGAGAAAAGGTTTCGTCATAGTCCAAACCAGGTCTTTGACGAAAACCCTTTGCAACCAGTCTAGCTTTATAGGTCTCAACCTGTCCATCTACACCAATCTTCCTTTTGAAGATCCACTTGCATCCTACGGGTTTTACCCCATCTGGAGCAATGTCCAACGTCCATACTTTGTTGGTGTACATGGACTCCATCTCGGTCCGCATTGCATCCAGCCATTTTACCGAGTCGACGCTCTGAATGGCTTGCTGGAAGCTAGTAGGCTCATCAAAATCTATGATGCAATCTTCTCTATCCCCGTCAATGAGAAAACCGTAGTATCTCTCGGGCGGATGAGACTGCCTACTACTCCTGCGGAGTGGCGTGGGAATGTCCTGATCTTTCGAACCCTCTGGTTCTACTAAGCTTTCAGTAATAGCTCGTGGTTCTCTAATTTCTTCCAGTTCTATTGCGCTCCCACTTAATTCTTTTTCTATGAACTGGTGTTCTAGAAAGTGGGCATGGCGAGAAACAAACACCTTTTGTTCCTCTTCGCAATAGAAGAAATATCCCTTGGAGTTCTTTGGATATCCAACAAACTTGCACTGTACTGAGCGTGCCTCGAGCTTGTCCGCATGCTGCTTTTTTACAAAAGCTGGACATCCCCATGTCTTAATGTGATTAAGATAGGGTCTCTTCCCACACCACATCTGATATGGTGTAGTAGGCACAGTCTTAGTTGGAACTCGGTTCAAAAGGTATGCAGCTGATTCTAGCGCATATCCCCAGAACGATCGCGGCAACTCAGCATTACTCATCATGGACCGTACCATATCCAATAGGGTTCGGTTCCGTCTCTCCGATACACCGTTATGTTGCGGAGTGTATGTAGGAGTAAGCTGAGAGAGAATTCCATTCTCTTTTAAGTAACCTAGGAACTCGGCACTCAAGTATTCACCACCTCGATCAGATCTCAGTGCCTTGATACTTTTGCCTGTTTGTTTTTCTACTTCATTCTTATATTCCTGGAATTTTTCAAAATCCTCGGATTTATGTTTCATTAAGAAGACATAACCGTACCTTGAAAAGTCATCCGTAAAAGTAATGAAGTAAGAATAACCGCTTCGTGCATGTGTAGACATTGGACCGCACACGTCGCTGTGTACGAGTCCCAAGAGCTCGCTCGCTCTTACTCCGTGTCCAGTGAACGGAGTCTTTGTCATCTTTCCCTTGAGACAGGATTGACAAGTTGCATACGATTGATATTTGAACGGATCCAAATATCCTTCTGTATGTAACTTAGTCAACCTTCTCTCATTGATGTGACCCAGTCTACAATGCCATAAGAAAGTTTTATTGATTTCTGGAGACTTTCTTTTGTGTGTATTCTGGACATTGAAAATCTGTAGCTGGTTTAATACGTATATACCGTTGTTCAATGTACCTGACCCAATCAAAACTTGATTAAGGTGAATGTTCACTACATTACATACAAATGCAAATTCATAACCTTCTTTAGATAATAAAGATACAGAAATGATATTACAGGTTGCATTTGGTACATAATAACAACTACGCAAAACCAAAAAGTGTCCATCCGACAATCCCAGGTGATAGTCCCCCACGGCCTCAGCATCCATGCTAGCACCGTTTGCAACTCTGAGGGTCATGTCACCTGCCTTCAAAACTCTACGCTTTCTCAACGCCTGCAAAGAATTACAGATATGAGATCCTGATCCGGTATCCAATACCCAGGATGTAGAGTTTATTGATAGACAGTTTTCAATAACATACACACCTGAAGCTGAAGCTGCAACTCGCTTCAAATCCTGTGTTCTGGCCTTCCAAGCCTTGCAATCCTGTTTCCAGTGACTACTTTTGTGACAATAGAAGCATTCTTCCTTCCCCACCAGCTTTCCCGCTATCTTTGTTGCTTTTCCTTTTCCCTTCGTATCCACTTTACCGACACCACCTCTTGGTTTGGCGGGGGCTTTCTTCTTCTTACCTTGGGCTTTCGCCCTGGATCTAGAAGAGGAAGATCCTCCTACAAACAAAGTGGATGTCTCCCTACCTTTCTGTAGGGTGCCCTCAGCACTCCTCAACATGTTCAGAAGTTCGGAAAGTTCAACCTCCTTTCCTTGCATGTTGAAGTTAAGAATAAACTGGGCGTAAGTGGAAGGAAGGGACTGGAGAATCAAATCAGTATAGAGTTCATTCTCCAACGTGGTCCCAAGGTCCGCGAGCTCCTCTATGTAGCCAATCATCTTAAGCACGTGTTCCGCTACCGATGATCCGACGGCCAACCTTGCCGAAAACAACTTCTTCGACACTTCGTATCTTGCGATACGAGACTGCTCTCCATACAGTTCTTTTGTATGAAGAAATATGGACTCTAGGTCTATATTCTCGTGCCTCCTCTGATGTTCGTTGTCCATCGAGGCTAGTACGAGGCATCTGGCCTTCGCGCAATCTATTTCCCAGGTCTTATAGATTTCCCTATCTACGACACTGGTTTTGGGACCTGGGACAGGGGGAGCTTTGGTGGTAAGGACATACCCCAACTTGTCATAAGTGATTGCCATTTTGACATTCCTGAGCCAATCTTTGTAGTTTGGCCCTGTCAATATGTTTTTATCTAGTAATAACTTAAGTCCGGTCATGTTGAATGGTCGCTGCAATTAGGAGAGAGAAAAGAAACACTTTAGCATGATGCACTTGCAAGTTTAGAGTGGTTTTTAGTTTGTCTAAACTGGATGGCTCCCACTATCTCTCGAATCCCTTCTCAAACCGTAAAGAAAGGATTAGTTAGGATCAATCTCACCGTACAATACTTGCTTAACCGTTTAGCCAGGCCAGTGTCGGTACTTCGGGGGAGGTTTTCCAACGCTTTCGCGAAGTTCCTTAATTAAGTAACCTCTTTTCCCTATGGGCGTAGCCCCGCTAACACCTTTCTAGACACCTACTAAGTTTATAGCATTGATCGTTAAGTGAGAGTTTTCCCGAGGAGTAGTATATACTCACAGTAGGATCGGGATCCAAATATCATCGCGTGATAAAACCGAAGGTATCCTACCAGAATTATCACACTCCAAATGGTATGCAGCGCTAGCAAGTTTCAGTACTTATGAAACTCCCGATGTTGATTTCTGCCCCATGCTCTTATGACCTTAACTTTGGCCAAAATATCATAAGTCACATGTCAAGTTCTACCCGTCATTCTCCTGGTTAATTTGGACCCACTCGTACCTACCCTTGACTTTGGCCAAAATGGCAGCACGACTGTCCCAAACCAACGCATCTATCTATGCTGCATATGAATACCAAATAGCTACCAATCACTATACCTTGACTTTGGCCAAAATACATAGCTTGAATACTTTTTGACCATTCATGTGGAATGACGGAGGGCTACGAATGGTTTTGGTGAAACCGTGAACGTAGTGAACTTGATATAATCGATGGAACGAGATAGCTTTTAAAAGAAGTAGTTCAAGCTCCGCGTTTAAAAGTTTAGTTTTGAAAAGAACCGAGTGGTTTTCAAAGTGTTCCAATCGACTTTTACTTGGTTTATTTTCTTGCATTAGTTCTTTTAATGCGTCCCATCATTTAATTCTACCATTGCAGAAAACAACCAAAATATGACGTACGCTTATGCCATTCGCATTCGCCACGGGGCCCCATCATCACCCGTTAGGTTACTTAACTAACGACAGAGCGGGGGCTGGGCTAGCGCGGCTGTAAAACATAAGCAACGCCTAAATAGTTATCATATATAAATATATAGCAATGATAGACATTACAGATCACAGATGAATACATTGGATATACTAGGAATCCGCAATCCGTTCGAGCCTGCAACGAAAAGCGGATTACACGGTCGCGGTGAATAGCCAATACCCCACCCAAGACCCCTACGGGTGCGGCAAACTACCCGCCAAGTAGCCGAAGCGAAGCAACCTCCCTCACCACCGTGAGTAGGCCACTCGGCACTTCGAGATACCCGGTAGTTTGTGCACCCCCTCCATGGGTCTATCCTAGAAGCAAAAACAGTAAAAAGAATTATACAATGACGGCTACAACTCCGACCCGGTTGTGCGGCCATACAAATAATATTATTACATCAATTTACATATTACAATGAATGAAAGAAAAAACAACACTCATCTCACATCCACCCCGGCTATTCATCCGCGACAATCCAACCCATTCATATACACATACCATCATCAATCACAGATCACAGATATGTATAACCCCGACTAATCGACATATAGCGATTAGCCGACGTTCAATACATATAAACATCACAGGTATAACCTTTTAGTCAAAGTGTATTGAAGTTCGGAAAAAAATACGGATTTATAGGCCCCCAAAAACAAATTTCTATTCTGGAAAACCTGGGCACATATAAACCATCTTAAAAATCCTAAAACCAAGCCAGAAATACACTGCACCAAATTCGACCCAGTGAAGAGCCAAGACGGCCGCGGTTGCGCGGCAATAGCTTGCTATTGCCGCGGAACCGTGGCTCTTTGGTCGAATCACTGGATCGTTTTTGGTGGTTTTCTTCACAAAACCCTGAGAAGATTTTTGGAGTATAATTTATTTTGTTTTGAACAGAAAAAAAATTAACAGAAACTTAGGGTTTTGAAAACTCGGTTTTTCGATTTTTCCGATTCGAACTTCGATACACTCTACTACCTAGCTAGTTTATTTTTAGTTAGGCTCTGATACCACTGTAAGTCCATGTTGCCGACCCCGGTACTTGCGGGGAGGCGGAAAACGGAATAAAAATCGAATTTTTATGAGCTTAGGCAACATGGACTAGACAAAGAAGGATCTTTGCTAAACAAAAACAAGCTAAAGCTAACTAGAAACTAGCTAAGTGCTAGAAAGGTTATACCTTAGGCTTTATATCCTTCTCTCCTTGCTCCTTGGAGTGGTGGAAGGGGGTCACCTTAGTCGTCTTCTCACGTCGAAGAAAGATCCACCCGAAAGCCTCGACCTTTGGCTTGAACTCCAAGCTAGAAGTAACTAGGGTGCAAGAAGTGCTAATCCTTGAACCCTAGATGAGAGTAGAGATTATCAAGAAAGGGTTTTTCTCAAGCTCAAGTGTTTCTCAACACATGAGAGGGGAGAGCTTGAGGGAGAGGAAGAACAAGAGAGAGAAAGTGAATAATAGAATGAGAGAAAAATAAACCATTCTCACATATATGTGTGAATTATTGTAATTAGATAATTAGCTAGATAATTGTCATGGTTAATCAAGACATGACCATTATCATTTCATTTTTAATGCAAATTGCAAGGATCAAAGAGCATCTTCCAAATGAAATGATGATGGTCAAAGTGTTAACCAAGGTCAACAAGTCAAGGAGGTCAAATGGTCAACAACCATAACCATGCACAATTATTTAAACTAATATCAATTAACAATAATACACACATAAGCATTAGGGTTAATAAAATGACAATAGTCATTAACCCTAATCAAAGTCCTCTCCCTCTGTCTCAAGCAACTGTGCATACGCACCCGTATTCGTGATCATACGAATACAAAGAGATAAAACCAATCCCAAATCATATACTAGGATCCGGCTTAAACCAAAGCCCGCTAGTATAAGCTGTCCGGACAGCAAACGTGCACAAGTGCACGGATGTGAACGAACCCTGTCGCAAAACTATGCGACCTCTACTCATTTTGCCTAAAGGCGAATAGCTCTCTGTGTGGGACTCTAAAGACTCGACACTACGCTGGCAGTGGGTTTAACCACAGACCGCAAGCGGCACTAGCTGTACGTAACGGTCCCCAGGTAGATGTCGATAAGAAGACTGACGAGGTGAACCCCATCTGAACTCCTACTGAGCCTGTATGTGACAGTCTCCGTACAGTCCGGTCTGTTCGTCTGATACATCGCATGGCGGGCCTAGGGGGCGGTGAACGTCAGTCCCCTAATAGCGGTACAAGTCGTGTCGGAGTGTAGCCCAGAACACCCTGAGATAACACTGGAAACCTACCAGTATATCTCTCTTGCCCTGGCCAGGGACTACTCGTGTAATGGCTCTCCTGGACACAGCGCGATGTCAACCCCCAATACCGGGAGAGACGAATCCTGTCTAACCGTCACTGCCTCCAAGTGCTTCGGGACTGCACCCAAAAACTGCCTGTTTGCACGACTCCTTTGAGCCGTGGTAGGGTAGTAATCAAAGTGTAGTGGGAACACACTCGAGGTGAAGTGACAGTGTCAAGTCAGCGGACTGAGCTGTACTCATGTCACCTGGGAACTGATAACTGACGATAGGTATAATACCAACCAACAGTTCCCGACGAGTCCTGTCCAGTGTACTCGTAACCTAACGAGCACCCGCATACTATCTTAAGTACGACGTACTGACGACTGTGGGACAGACCGTCTCCCACGCTGAGATGAGAAGCGCATACGCTAGTCTACTCCGGAGTATCGATGCCCTGTCTCGATAGTCCAACAACTAGGGACTTGTATAAGGATGTGCTTATAGATCACCCAGCTCCCACGAGTGTGAGCGCCATCACAACGCTGGTAATCAAGCAAAGATCTAAGGGCTCTACTAATATGTATATCAGCGATATGCTAGAAGAAACACATGCACATATTAAAGCAGAGACAAACCAAGTAGCGTACTACCATTTCGAGCAAGATTGTATATACAACTGTGAATATCCCAAGCTTCCATCAAGTAATATACAAACTAGTATGATACAGTAATTGGCCTCTAGGGCATATACACTAACATATAGCACCAAAACCGGAGATACATCACATATTACACTTACGACAGCTAGAAAAGTAAAGTGAAAACTACAACAGTTGGAATCCGCAACCACTTTAGACATCATAAACCCAACGTATCACATATATTAGATTTCATGCCTAAACAAATGAATTCCTTAGACATCGCATGCCTAACAATATGAACCCCGCATTTTTGTCTCGATATTGAAAACACTTTCCAATAACCTGTTGGGTAATTCAACAGATTCCCGATAACCTGATCGAATGCTCGTCGGAATATTATTAGACGGCCGTACCCCCCGATACCGTCGACGAACTGCACTAAGGCGGAACACCACGGCCGCGAGCACCCGAACGGATACTTTTTGGCGACGGGGTTCTCCTACAGTCACATGGTTGGGGTTATGGCGCGTGGCTATCTAATAAGGTTACTCGGTGAGTATCCGCATACACTACGTAATTGCGACGGACTTTTGATCAACATCAAAATCCCATGGCAACCGATCAAATGAGACTAAACTGCTAGATTTATAAAATTCATGTAGGGTTCCTAGGCACACTAATGAGGTCTCACAAGGCATCAACCATGCCAATTTAAAAAATTACAAGTGCCGAGAAACCCTAATACGGATCGTTGACTAGATTTTTAGGCGAAACAAGCAACTAGTTAACAACTTAACTAAAAGAACGGAAATACAACCTTTGTAGATCCGGTCCTACACCTCCATGGCTCCATGATGAAGTCTCCTCGCTGTACAAATCGGATCCCGGGCTCTAGCGTCGGCTTCATCGGAGAAATGGGCGGGCTAGGTCATCGACTACGATGCCGAAGATGATCTACGTCGAGGCATCACAAGATCAAGCTCCCACTTCACCAAGTCATGAAACTTGTGAAGAAAACACCCTATACTACTTGGCAAGAGGTAGAGGATGAAGAAATAGGAGGTGGGTTCACTTTAGAATTGGATTTCTCACTCATTTCATCAAATCACCATTGATGGAATCAAGCTTCTTCATCTTCAAGAAGAAGAAGAAGAAGAAGATGATGTTATGATAAGTTAATTAAAATACCAAAGAAAATGAATACTTATCATAAAATGAACCATGGTTAGGTGTAGAGAATTGACTAAGGTTAGATGAATGGTTAGGGTTAAGCATGAAGACAAAATGGTCACTTTGGTCAAAGCTTCAAGAAGCTTCAAAGAAAAAACAAAACTAGCAACCATTTCATTTCATATCTTTTCCAAAATAAATAAATAAATAAATTAGTAAGAAAAAGAAAACCCTAATCATTAACTTAACCAATATTTAATTCTTTATATTTAACCAAGTAAACATGTATCATCAAACATGATACAATCAAGTGCACAAAAGTATATCACATATACAACTTGTGATATTCAAGTGAGAAAATCCATTCAAAGTGAACCAATACTAGTTAATGCAAAGTAATATATCAAATATATAATTATACATTAAATCATTAAATCAACACTTGATTTAACGATCCGGTCATATCGCATATAACCGACCAGTATCCTATGTATCGGCTTATCAAATCAATCCTTGATTCGACAACTAGGTTATATCGCATATAACATAATCGATACATTTATCGCGAGAATGGAATACGGTATCACATACACGCATTATTCTCGGTCCCCGCACATATCTCATATGCACTCCTATTTCGTTTTGTTTGAGCCAGGAAACCTCTGTGTAGGACTCTAAAGACTCGTCAATACGCCGGCAGCAGGTGATGATCATATCAAACACCCACAAGCCACAAGCGGTCTGCTAAACGTAACGGCCACCGGGGTATTGAGCGATCAGAAGATCGACGAGCAAGCCCGCTCACACTCCTGTGAATCCAACCAGTAACACTTACCGTACAGTCCGGTCTCGTCGTCTGATATGTCGCATATCTTGCCTAGGGGTGGTAAACGTCAGACCCCAGTAGCTCGATAAGTCGTGTCGATATGAGGTCTATAACAGTTCGAGAAACTACAGGTAACAATTACCAGTAAATCTCAGCAACCCTGGCCAGGGATTTCCGGTTATAGCCAATCGAACACAGCGCAACATCAACTCCCTATACCGGGAGAGACGAATCCCCTCCTATCGCTCATTGCCTCCATGTGATTCGGGACTGTACCCAAAAACTACCGTTTTGCACGCCCTCTTGGACGTGGTAAGGTGGAAATCAAAGCACAGTGGGAACCACACAAGACTCTATGACGATCTCGGGTCAACAGACTACTCTGTACCAGTGTCACCAGAGAACTGCCATCTGACGTAAGGTATAATACCATCTGGGAGTTCTCGGCGAGTCCGTCCAGTGTACCCAGTCTCCACTGAGCACTTGTATATCATCTCTGATGTCAAACACCAATGGATATGGGATCATCCATCGCCCATGTGTATGGGTCGAGAAGGTATACGCTAGTCTACTCTGGTATATCGATGCCCTGTCTCGATATACCCACGACTAGGGACCTTGAAGGATGTACTTATGGACTATCTTGTCCCCACTAGTATGATCCACATCACAGTCCAGGTAGTCAAGTACACATCCTAAGGGCTTTACCAACATCTAACAGAGAGACAATCAGTGTACACGTTAAGGTAAAGAGCAACCAGATAGCATACTATCATGTCGAGCAAGAAAGTCCTCCCTATATATGTCCAAGCATCCACTACAATATACATCCTATGTATAGTAATGGCCTCTAGGGCATACATATAACTAACAATCTCCCACTTGCACTAGGGCCATCTGATAGCAGTGGTTGTAGTATCTCATACTCAACCATCCCATAAAAGTCTCTCTCTGGGAAAAGGCCTTTGTGAGTGGATCCGCCGTATTGTCCTCGGAGTCTACTCTCCTAACCTTGATCACCCTGGAGATCAACTATCTCCATGATCAGGTGATACTGCCTTAGAATATGTCTGGGTCACTGATGGGACGGACGTTCCTTGGCATAAGCCACAACTCCATTGTCACACAATGGGAGGAACTAAGTTCATCTCATGAACAAATATACATCCAGACTGCCTCTTTGGTAGCATCTTAAGTAGCGATGTATCGAGCCTTTATCGTCTAGTATGCCACGGTATCTAGCTTGGACCTCTTCCAACATACCGTCCCTTTACTGAGGGTAAAGACAATGCCTGCGACTGACTTTCAGTCGTCCTTATCACCCTGGAACCCTTCCAGTGATTCTCCCCAGGATCGGTTGATACCATCTCACTACAACTAGTGAGAATCCTAACATTCATTTAGATCTATCTCATAGATCCAAAACCCAGGATTTAGGAGGTATCACTTTGATCCTATATGGAGAATTATTGTGATAAGCGGAGATTGACCGAGCGTAGCATAGGAAACTCCTTCCCTATCAAGAGCATGTTATCCACGTACTCTACGAGGATCGTCACTATACTCTCTACTACCTTTATTGTTTATACAAGGTTCATCTACCATTTTGATGATGTCAAACTCTTTGACTAACACATCAAGATAGATGTTCCAATTCCGCGATGCCTGCTTTATTCTATAAAACATCTTGTACACGTTTCCGCTGCTCCCACTGTCTACGAAGCCCTCTGGCTGTGTACTTATAGACGTTCTCTTCTAAAACATCATTTTAGAAAAGCAGTCATGGCACCCAACCGCCAGATATCGTAGTCATGGTATGTAGCCGTGGCAAGCAGGATCCGGATGGACTTAAGCATAGCCACTGGAAAAGGTTTCATCATTATCCACGCCTGGTCGATGAAGAAAACCTTTAACAAGTCTAGCTTTGAAAGTCTCAACTTTTCCATCTACACCAAGTAATCTTCTCAAGATATACTTGCTCCTGATGGGGATTTAACCCTTCAGATATAGCAACCAAAGTTCATACTTTGTTGGTGTACATGGATTCCATCTCAGATCACTAAGCATCCAGCCATTCTTACAGAATCCCACTCCTGATGGTCAGCTCGAAACTAGTTGGGTCATCATCTTATGATGCAATACTCGCTCCCACTGTCATAGAGAAACCGAAGTATCTCTCAGGCGGGTGAGGAACCTTTCTAGATCGGCGGAGAGGCTGAGGTTCGTTGGTAACTATTGAATCCTTTGGTTCTGTCAAATCGTCAGCTGCAGTTTTGTATAGCTGGAACCTTTCCAGTTCTACATAACAGATCTTGCCTCGAGCTTGTCCGGATTATGCTTTTAGACATAGCCCGGACAACCCCAAATCTTAACCAACTTAAGATATGGGCTCTTCCCTTTCCATATCACATATGAAGTGGTAGGCAACTGATTTGATCGGACCCCATTTCAATAGGTATGCAACTTCTCAAGTGCATAACTCCCAAAAGGAAATAGAAACTCAGTAGTACTCATCATAGAGCACACCATATCGCATAGGGTGCAATTGCTCCGCCCCGGTATACCATTGTGCTATGGTGTATATGGAGGAGTAATGCTGAGAGAGAATCTCATTCTCCTTTAGAATAGTCCAGGAATTCCGTTCTCAAGTATTCTCCTCCCTGATCACATCAAAGGACATAATACTTATACCCTTATTGGTTCCCTACTTCTAACTTATATTCTGTGAATATCTCAAAAGGTTCGGACTTGTGTTTCAACAGGAACATATGTCTGAATCTAAAGAGATCATCAGAGAATGTAATGAAGTACAAAGAACCGGTCTTGGCATGTGTAGACAGGGGACCTTCATACATCAACATGTATCGTCCCAAGAGTTTACCAACTCTTTCTCTGTTACCAATAAATAGAGCTGTGGTCATCTTATCTCTGTGACATGACTGGCAAGTTTCATAAGATGTAAATTCAAACAGATTTAAATATGCATCTATGTGCAACTTAGCTAGTCGGGTCGCATTGATATGACCTAGTCTACAATACCTCAAGAAGGATTCGTTCATTTCTGGACTCTTCCTCTTGTGTGTGTTCTGTATACAAAGAACTGTAGTTTGATTTAGAACAGCAATGCTTTTAGATAACGTGCCTGAACCGATCAACTTTTGATATAGGAAATGTTCAAAACATTATCCAACAATACAAAATTTTATCATTTCTTTATTGATAAAGAGACTGATATGATTTTGTATATCAGGTTCGGTATCTAATAACATTCGTTCAGAATCAATGTATTGGTAATACAGGGTGACAGTGACCAACAGACTTGGCTGCAACTCTTGCCCCGTTTTCTGCCTCATGAAACTTATCACCCGTTCTCAGTCCTCTACCTTTCTGTAGCCCTATGTAACATATTATATATCTGGGATCCTGATCTGGTATCACATACCCAGGACGTAAAGGATACTGAGAAACAGTTCTCTGTAATGAACACACCCGAAGATGATGCATCAGCATGCACTCTCTTCGTTTGGGCGGCACGGGAATTCTGGTAATCCCCTATTTCCTGCTCTGTCTTATAACAATTATAAGTTGGAGCGGGACCAACGTTCCCCAGCTCAGTATAATAAGCGGGTTCGGTCAATATCCGTATTATTATCTTGATTAAGGCGTGATATGGTCGCTACCTGGAGAGAGAGAGAAGAAAACACTCAGCGTATGCTCTTGCAAGATCAGATTGGTTATTATTTTATCTAATCAGGATGGCTCCCACTGTTTTTATCAAATCTTCCTTCAAACGCTAAAAGGAAAGACTAGCCGGGATTAATTACACACTACAAGTTCGCCAATCTTTCAGCCAGGCTAGTGTCGGTACTTTGAGGGAGGTCCCCCGTGCTTTCGCACGAACCTAATTACAGTAAACTCGTTTTCCCAGAGGCGTAACCCCTTTGACACCTTTCTAGACACCTACTTGATCGGCTAGTTGCAATGTGTAAAACTCTCCCAGGAGTAACTCTTACTCGCAGCGGGTATCGGGATCCAACTATCTCATAGAAGGTATGCAATCTCATTGCAAATTTCAACACTTGAAATTCCCGATAGTATTTTGCCCCTAACGTGCTATGACCTTGACGAAAGCCAACAAACCATAGCCCGCTAGTCAAGTTCAACCCGTACATTTCTTGATTGAATTAAACCCACCCGCACGACCCTTGACGAAAGCCAACAAAGCCGCACGACTATCCTAATCCAATCGCATCGTATGCAGCAGATAAGAAGCATATAGCTACCGCACACTGCACTTGACGAAAGCCAACAAATGCAGCACGAATACTATATACTACTTATCTGAAATGACGGAGGGCTACGACAGGTTTTTCTGAAAACCTATTGCGTAATGAACTTGATATCGTTGTAGAATCAAATGATTTTAAAATGGAGTGTTTTTGAGGCTTTTCTAGTTTTGCTAAAGGAGTCACTCCCGGTGAAGGGATCGTCGTCCTTTCCTCGTCGAATGAGGTGCGGGATATATCACATATATCACTGTGCAAAGCAAAAACTCTTAAAAGCAATCAAAAGATAAACCGAGTGTGTAGCATCTGCCAGTTATTGCTAAAAGAGTCACCCCCGGTGAAGGGATCTCGGTCCTTTCCTTATCGAATAAGGTGCAGGATATATCATATATACCTCTGTGCAAAGCAAGAACTGTAGCTACCCTTTTTTTTATTTTGAAATTCGATTCTACAACATCTTTAGGTTTCTTTTCTTTCATTAATCATATTAATGAAGTCCCATCATTTAAATACCTAAACATCACAGATAAATACGACGTACACTTTTGCCATCCGCATTCGCCTCGATGTCCCCTCGTGCACCGTTAGGTTAGGTAACTAACGGCAGAGTGGGGCAGGGCTAGCGCGGGTGTAAAGCATAAGTAACGCCTATATAATATATCATATATACTATATATAGTTCTATCACAGAACATCACATGATCACATCACAGATATCGCAGCAGAAGAAACATATGAAATATTGGATATACTAGGACGTCCGTGTTTTCAATACGAGCCAGTATAAAATATGGATTCTACGGTCGTGATGAATAGCCAACCCACACCCCTAGACCCTTACGAGAGCGGCAAGAAACCTACCAATTCTAGAGTTAGGAGACCCGGACTCGTCTCCTCGAGTTGGTCTCCCACTGGACTCCAGAACCCGGTTACTTGTGCTCCCCTCCTTGGGTCTATCCTAGTGCGGAAAAGTAAATAATATACAAACGGTGACATCTTCCGCAACCTGGAAGTGCCCCAATAAAAGAATATTACATACAAGTTTTTACATGAATGAAAATCAACAACACTCATCTCACATAAAAACCCCCGGCTCTTCAAACACGACGATCCAATATAACATATCCAGCAACACATAACATCACATGTCATCAACGTAAGTAAATATGTCCATCCCAATTGTCGTTGACATATAGCAACGAAACCGGCGATATCACATATTACACTTACGGTCACAGAAAAGAAAGTGTAAAACTACAACGTTGGAATCCGCAACTTGCATAGACATTGCATGCCTAATCAAATGAATTCCTTAGACATTGCATGCCTAACAATTATAAACCCCGCATTTTAGTCTCAAAATCGAAAACACTTTTCATATCAAGTCGGGCAATTCAACAAGAATCCCGACATCCTGAACGAATGCTCGTCGCAAACTTCAGTATGTTAGTTATATGTATGCCCTAGAGGCCATTACTATACATAGGATGTATATTGTAGTGGATGCTTGGACATATATAGGGAGGACTTTCTTGCTCGACATGATAGTATGCTATCTGGTTGCTCTTTACCTTAACGTGTACACAGATTGTCTCTCTATTACATGTTGGTAAAGCTCTT